>JAAIXJ010000073.1:118641-287202 GCA_013403705.1 Heliconius hermathena
TTTTTTTTTTATGGAAAAGACAAGGCAAACGAGCGTTCGGGTCACCTGATGGTAAGTGATCACCGCCGCCCACGACCCCGTGCAACATCAAAGGAGCTGCAGGTGCGTTGCCTGCCTGTAAGGTGGTTTGGGCTCCGGAGCCCGGCATTACCTGATGCGAAACGCAGTGGCATAAAGCCACTACTTCACGCCGGTTTTAAATGCCGGGGGTGGTAATGATCCGGTCGAGTCTGCCCATGCGTGTTGCCATTGCTGGCGACGAGACTCTACCACACGTACTTTAGTTGCCTCTTACGACACCACCAGTACCAGGATGATCCTATTCTAGGCCGGGATCACACGGCGGAAAATATACATAGCCTCGCACATAGTATAAGCACATTAAGCGTTAGCGTTTCGAGTGACAGCCAATATCGCGATCATCTGGAAAGAAAGGCCAAGAAAGGCCTCATATAGGACCCAGGTTCGGCGGTGCACTCCAGTATTCAGCTTGATCTATTTAACGTAGAGCCGTTCGAAGCATAGGGGACCGAATGATCTGCGAAAGGCTTGACTTTAGCTTTGCCTCGATGTGCGTCATCTACCGCATTTATCATGGGGAGTGTTCTGGAGAACTGCTTGACCTTGTACCGGCCACCAAATTTTCTAATCGCACAGTACGTCACAAACTAAAATGCCATCCATACCACCTGGATACGTGGCACTCCACTACTGTGCGGTTTCGTAGGAATTTTCTTCCACGCGCCACGTAACTGTGGAATGGCGTATCTACGGTAGTCTTTCCAGGTCGATATATAAAGGGGCTCAGAATAAAAGTATAACTTAGTACAAAGCTTTATTCGTACGTCCACTGCTACGTCTCAAGCTCAACTAACTTACAAATTACAAAATACTTCATAAGAAATCTTTAACAGTAAATATATCAGTGGGTAGACAAATAATAATATGACCAACTGAATCTACAAGTATTGACAAGTATACGAAAACAATGTCTATACCATTATATGTAATTTATATAAACTCTAACAGATACGACCTATCGGTAATATACGGTATCTTTAAAAAGCGCGTCTATCTCCACCTTAAAGGCCGGCAACGCCTGTAGCTCCTCTAGTGTAAGGGGTGACTCACGGGGTCATGCGTGGCGGTGATCACTTACCATCAGTTGTCCCGTACGCTCGTTTGCCTTGTCTTCATCTATAAAATAAGGGAACTTGGGAATCTTAATGTGGGAAACGGAAGTGTCTTAAGGGAAACAGTATTTTACCACTAGGTTTCTAGGTTCCGTTTATATGAAGTTAAAGCTAGTTCCGCTATGTGAAGCTAAAAATAAATAAAATAAACATTACTTAACAAATGTGAGTGTCTTAACTATTATGATAATTTGTATAATATAATGAAATCTATCTACTTTTCAGTATTGAAGTCTATTATGCAAAAATTGTATCACACATATAAATAAGTACGATGTACGTATCAACTTACTCACAAATTGCAACACGTGATGATATCAAACGGAGCTTATATTGATATGAGGATTCCTAGGAATATATAGCTAAAGCAAATTTTCACCTTCACATTGTAGGTGGGAAGTGAGCAATATGAACTATGGCTGTGAGTACTATTTTTGATCAAATATGTTTTTTTTTGCCGTATCCCACATATATATAGCTTAAGCAGAGGGAACCTAGTGAAGAAACCAACATACTTCGTTTTTTATAATACTTTCCGCACAAATTCGTGACATTCAGTGGCGGAAATTTAAATACGGGCAAATCTACTTTCTTCTGAATAAAAATCAAGAGAGAACGCTATGATTTATTACATATCATTATTTTCTTTCTAACTACCTTATCTATATATAATATATTCAAAGAATTCCTCATTTTTCTTGAAAAATAAACTGAAAAGTTAGCCTAGGTGGAAAGCTGCTCAATGAGAATAGAATGTCTTAACACTAGGTTTCCAGGTTCCCTCTGCCTACACTGCTATGTGTCCCGCCCTAGAAATAATTAATTTGTAAATGTTGATAAAGCCTATGTTAAAATTAATATTTTATTATGAGTATGACTATTGACTAGATTTTAATATGACTGAGTTACGATCGTCTAGCTTTTTAGATATCTAGGTCACGTCGAAGTATTAAGGCTGGGTTGACAAGTTCAAGTTTCATTCGCAGCCGGAAGTTCCAGCCCAACTCTTAATAACTTTAAAAATATGTCTTGAAAGTCTCTGCGTAAGTCTTGTCAACTTCATGATAAATCCTTTACAACATTAAAGCTATGAATATATTATGTTTTTTGTGATGATAGATTTGGAGATGATGGTGGTGATGGTGGATTCGATCCTCCTACTTGGGAGAAAAGTTACATTTTGTAGTTCTGCTAACAAGGGAAACACGCCGTTAAGTTCCGCAACTCAATGTAATGTTTTAAAAATTTGGCGCGCACCATCTGTTCTCAACACACGTTGCGAATGGAGTGTCTTAACACTAGGTTCCCTCTGACTTCCCTGCAATATGCGGGATACAGCGTGATTCTACAAAAAAATCCTTAATTACTCAAAATTTGTACATGATAATCAATGTAAAGGAAACACACAGACACGTACTCTTTATATTTTTTTATCAAATAAAAAAAACGGGATTAAAAGTTCTGAAAGGACCATTAATTAACTTTATTTCACGAGGTTGGAACCCGACCGCGCCTTTTGTTTAACTTTCATTATTCCACGCTAATCCTAATTTTGCGCCACGGAATATTCTTTTATTAATATTTTTTCTATATAATTCTGTATTTAGAAAGCCAAATAAAGTACAAATATGGTAATGTTTTTCTTAAACGTATTGGGCAATGGACGTTTTGAATAAATTTGTGTGGATATTTTTGAGTAGCTATTTTTTTTTCGTTTTTGAAATATTTTTGTAGTATAATAAATATCTAAAAGAAAAGAGTACATGGAAGCTATTATTTATATATTTTTAGAAAACGTTAATATTATATAAAAATTTTAACTACTGCGTTACAAAAATCCAGCTTCATAAAAACTAACAGGATTTTTGTTTTTTCTTAATTATTTGTTAACATTTATATTAATATTACTGTTAGATTTCATTTTATTTGGGAAAGGTGAGGATATAGACAATTCCAAATGCGACAGGCTTGTTTGGGATTTTTTTGACCGGATGGTCAGTAGCGAGATGCTTCTCGTTCGAGTTCAATCTAGAGATGGCCGTGAAAGAATACAATCAAATTTTATTAATAAACTTACTCGTATCTATTCAAAGTAGCTATAACATTGAGATCTATAACATTGAGAAATTAAACAAATTTTGTAAGTAATAAACAAAAACTAATTTAAAATCATTTACATTAATTATTAACATTAATTTTAGACTAGATATTATAAATTTTAAAACTATATAATGTCTGATGAGATTCTAAACGGTTTCCGATTTGTAATTTCAAATGTGTATTTGTATTTTTATACAAAGAAAACAGATCCTGATGGCGTTTCAATAAAAGTTAAATTAATTGAAATCAACGATCTCATTACATTAAAACATGAATCCATGGTCACTGTGTGTACGTACACACCACTATAGTAAACAATTATAACTAGTTTCAATACAATTTTCTAACATTACAAAATAAGAAAATAATATAAAGATTTCTATTAAAATCAGAGGCAAATCGCCTGAGATTCCACAATTCCCAACAAATTACAGTGCCGTTGCAATCTTGTATTTCCGCGACCATCAAAGGTGGAATGCCTTTCCGTATCTAATCTTCGTTCCTATCTATCTAAGGAAATTGAAATGTGATATAAAATTTTGCAACTGAATATGTGTTCGAGTATGTTGTTGTACCTTAATATTAATATTTTTTGGGTCATGGCGCAGGCCGATCGTGGCGCAGCGGCACGAGGTGTGACTGAGGTGTGTTGAGTGGCAGAACTCAACGCCGCGCTTAACCTCGACACCAGAGCGAAGAAATGGAAATATAAATTTAAGTAAATATTTCATCTCCTCGAGTGGGGATCGAACCCACAACCAGTCGGTTTTGCAGTCACACTTCGTGCCGCTGCGCCACGACCGGCCTCAACACCTTGTGCCAGACCGACTTGCATTTGACCAGTATTTTTTAACTAGCATTCGTAATCGTAGTAAGTCTTTTTTTGGCCCATATTGTCGGAAATTTTAAACAAATTAGTCCGTCATCCTTAAAAGTCCACCATTTTAGATTTAGAGTAACACAATTTAATTTTCTAATTATTCTCTATAAATCCTTTCATTTTATACTTTTTTGTGTGATTGCATTAGAAATAAGTAATCAATAATAAGCCATGGATTTTCGTAGAAATTAAGTGTGTGCAAATATTTTCAATTCAATCGCGATCAGCAAAATTCAATCACAAAATATAAATTTTATTATTTTTAGAGTTACTCTCAAAAAGTCAATTCATTCGATACCTATGCAGTATAGTTTCAGCTTAATCTATTAATCTTAATCTAGGCTAAAGATATTCCCTTCCAAATGAAATTACAAGAATCCATTCAACTAATATATAGGTCATTTTACATAAGGTTAAGGTCAATAACACAAACAAAATTTAAGCAATGAAAATTTTTTTTAAATATATACGGAGTTAATTAAGTTCTTATAGTATAAGTTCTAAATTATCAGATTAGTACTTAATAATATAATAGATAATATAATGGCTTATAAAGCTTATTATTAACGAGTAGCTTTACTTTACACGTAAATAACACGGTAGATTAAAATTAAGGGAATTAACCCCAACAAAAACCTGCCATCTGCGTCCCGTGGCAACCCCATTGCTTACGTACAAATGTTGCAACGTTACAATATGTCCCTTGTTACGAATTCTTAACGCCGGATATAATATTTTTTAATAAAACATTTTTTTATCTGTATATATAATAAAAGGATTTGATATTGTTATCTCTATCTTTGACATATCAAAAGAAAGTCAATTCTGTACATAAAAGGTATAAAAAAAAGAATAAGGTCAGTTATATCGATTCTTGAAGCTAAAACACCACTCAATAGAATACTTGTCTGTCTGTTTGTTTGTTCGCCAATTACGCAAAAAGTACCGGACAGAAATGGATGAATTTTAGTTTGGTGATAGCCTAGGGTTTGTAGGTACATTTTTTTTTGTTTCATCCCTAAAGTTTTAATAATTTTCACATTAGAAATCTTAACTGCTTTGCAAACATACATTATACTCGTATAGAAGTAAATTACAACACAAACGTAATTCGGTGTATTAAGTAAATAATTCAATCGTTTAAGCCGGCGAAGCCGTGAGCAGGTCGCTAAAGAACTAGCTCTAGCGAAGAGGGCGCGTGGGCCTGGGCAGGCACTCTTGACATTGACAACTGACAGTGTTGCCATCCTCTGAATACACCCAAGTCAAACAACTTGACGCTCCGTATTCATACTCTGCGACACGGCCTTGACAAGTCACACGTCTAAATTCTCTGCTAAAAATTCGTATCACATAATCAAATGAAATAAGTAATAAGAGGTAGTTATCAAAAAAAATATTTTAAAGGGTATAGTGGCAAAGCGGCAATGTCTGTGCATCAACGGTAAACGTGACAGTTGTCGGTTCTATTACTATGCAAACAAGACAAAGAAATCGTGGTCAGAAGTAAACAAATAAAATCTAAGGAATCCCATTATTCACATTTTTTTTCTGTTTTGTCTCTTTAAATTCAAGATAAAAATCAGCGAAACATTTGCTCATCATATATTATGAAAACAATTTATACAAATTTTACTCCAACATTGATTTCAACCCGCAACTAATACATTCAGTAAACGAACACTTTTCAACTTTCCTACTGTAGTGGGAACGGATAGAAAGATAAAATATTAGAACCTTTTTCAAAGCTTTTTGTTCCTTGACCAATCCGTGGCATCGTTTGTCACTATCAGGATGGAATATAAAGCAGGTGCGATCTTCTACGACAGTTTCGTGTCGTTTTTCAGACGTCATCCCGGAATACCTTTTTATGACTACGTTACTAGTGGAAGTGGGAATTGGTGATAAGGATTTATTTGTTATATAAATACTTATGAGATCAGTCTTGGCTATGTGTCCGTGTCACAATTAAAAAATAATCGAAAACCCTGCTAATTAATATATAAATAACTTAATTGACAAATACAATAAATTCCAGCTTTATTTTTTCCTGCATAGCAAGATAGGTACGTAATGCTAAGATTCCCCGTTCCTTATTTTTCACTCAATTTTGAGATGTTATCTATTGAAATGCAAAACTCAGCGCCACGCTCTTTGTACCAAAGTAAAAATTTTAAACTAAAAAAATTCTTGAAATATAATATTTTCACCCAGAATCAAAACTCACAACCACAGCGTTTACAATCATAGAACCAAAAATCCCACAAATGTATAACCTAAAAACCCTCTGTAATTCATTGTAGGTAAACTAATTTCGTCAGGCTACTAAGCAATTAGTTCCAAACGATGACTCTAAATCCAGTACTTACAGTTTAAACACACATCACTAGTCACAGTGTCGGGGTTCGAACTAATTACATCACTAATTACCCAGGTGCTAAATCCCCGAACTACTGTCATTACACGAAGAAACAGGTAAACTAATGTGCTAAGTTAATCATATTTAAAGGTTGAAATTTGAATATAGGTATTCGAATTTTGTCTAGACTATTTTCTAAATATATTATTTTAAGATTAAAATTTATTATTTATTTTCTGCACGCTGTATCCAATATATAGTAAGGTAGACAAGGGGGTCCTCTAGTGATAAATCACACAGTTATATATCCCCCCACATACCACCCAATTTTCGAAACGTTGCGTGTGAAATGGCGAAACTCGGATTTGTTTCGGTTGTTCGGTATATATACGTCATGTTTAAAATCACGAAGATCTTTTTATATAAACCTGAACTTGACGTGGCCTCAAGTCCAAAAAAGTTTTTATGAGATTGCATTATTATAAAAAAAAACATATTAAGTGCAACTCAAACTAGTCCATCGAGCCTTCCGTATCAATTTCATGATAATAGATTAACAGGAAATACACTGCGGAACTTATAAGAGTTGACAAACTTCAGTTTGCTTCACTTCATATGTACTCATTTTGTATCACATGGACTATAAATATAAGTTAGTAATTGTTATTTTTAGGGTTGCATCCTTTTAAGGAAAAAAGGAACATTTATAAGATGACTTTGTTGTCTGTCTGTCTTTCTGTCCGTCCGTTGGTCCGAATTACATCGAGTTGAAATTCAAACCATATACTCATATCTACGACCCCATGATTTCATAAAAAAAAAACGTATTTTTAGATTTACTTATAATATTATAAAAAATAAATTAGTCGTTAAGGGAATCAAAATTGATAGGGTACTTTCGATTGACCTAGAATTATGAAATTTGGCAACTAGTATCTACAGGTAGTACTAGTTCAAGAAAAATCTAAAAATTATACATTTGTATAATAGTTAAATCCTAAAAAATAATACGCATATTTAGCAAAAAATGCGTATTTCGACACAATAAAGGGAATCAAAATTAAAATTAATAGGTACCCTATTAAATTCCGGTTAAATCCTAAAAAAATATAGATTTAAAAAGGGGAGCAAGACTTGGTTTTAAAGCCGCTACTTCAAGTGAGGTATCAGATAAAAGCGCTCTGGCTAAGCTAAACCTGAATTTCAGAAAAAGCTCAAGACCTCCAATTTTTGTAACCCTCGGTGGGTGAGCTCGACTAGCGCTTGTTTTTTGATGAAATACCTATAAATTTTAACTTTTCGGTCTTTTTTCTGTATTTGTATTGTAAGTCTTATTTTGTGCCCAATTTCATAACTGTAGATCCACGGAAAGTACCCCATAGGTTTTGATTATGCTGCGAATTTCATACAAATTGCAGCAAAATCGATACATAAATACCTCTTGAATCTTTTGAATGCGTTAATTTAAAAGCTTGATTTTTTTCTGTGCTTAAGTAACTATAGACTTGAATGTTTAATATTAATTTCAGCTTGATAAATGGTCTTACCAGACGGATAGATGAACTTCGTTTGTACTTTTTGAGGTACGGAACTCTAAAAATCAACTCACGAGAGAATTTTAACAAAATTATGAATGAGGCAAACTTTGCGCAGTGGGACGTAGCCAGGCCGTTAGCGCGATGATTGTAAGTTCAATCACCACTCGGGTAAAAGTAAAATCTTCACTTTAAAATAAATTAAAATAGGGCATCGAGTTATCACTAATAGGTTAAAAGAAAATCTTTTCTTCTCGGTCTTATATGTCGCTATAAAAATATAGTCATCCATCATCTACTATATGATTAATGACTTGAGAACTTAAGCGTTAAGTTTCAGAGAACTGAAGGAAAATTGTATATTTTGTTTGTTCATAACTGCACTGATATGGAAGCTATGTAAGTGACTTATAATCACTTCTTGGAACATATTTTACTTTCATCGAGGCAGTGAAACAGCGCCTGGCTACCAACGGGTTCGAACCCTGATCAGGGAACTGAGTCATTTTCTTTTCCTCGCTCTGGGAAGACATAAGCTTCAGCACCCATCAAGCAATTTCTTGAAGTCTAGCGATAATAAAGAGGTAAACTGAGTGTCTTGATAATATGCTAGATTAACTGTAACTGGATGGGATAGTTTTATGCGAAAAAAAGGGGTGAAGTATAAGAGAAGTGTACGTAAAATAATGTGAATGATCATTATATTTGACATTATTTCCCTTGAAGAGGCATATTATAATACAAGTACAACTATCCAAGTCATGTCATAAACAACTAAACTTAGCATATTTGAGTTAACGAGGCGTTTCATACCAATTAAGCGACCCTTGGTACATTGGGTCAACTACGCACATAAAATTGCGGAACTGACTGTCATTTTGTGTGACGAATGTGCTTGGGTTTAACTGGCGTATAACTTTGCATTGTATTTTAGTTTTATGCAAATAATGTATATAAATATATTTTTTATGTAATACAAAAGCCATCGTGAGATATTTAAAACATATTTCTTTAGTAAAAACAGCTATTTTTACCAAGGATTTCAAATTGAACACTATAAAATACACTTTGCAGTTGCATTTGCAATTTGTTCAATCAACATCAGTATCAATTCTGTCATTATCAGGGTTGTTTATTAATCTCACGATATATCAGTTACATGACAGTTTTATACATAGACTAGCAGGCCAAGCCAGGAAAAGCGACATCACATAACACAATATTTTGCTATATTTTTTAAATCTTCATTGCATTAGATTGAATCAAAAGTGCCACATCTTACATATTTTTTGTATTTTAGTTAGTTTCTTAGAACTTCACATAAAATTTTTCTGATTGATTTGGATAACTAATTTTATAATTTATCAGAATATTCTCACACTAATGCACAATTTCCTATTTCGTTTTAGTTGAACTGTTACTGTTATCATTATCATTCTAAAGCATCTAGGAAGCTATTAAAATAAACGCACAAAATTTTATCTTAATCATTTCCGCAGTGAAGTAGTAGTAATGTAATGAGACAAACATACAGAAAATAATTTTATATGTATGACACATAGAAAATAAGACGTATAAAAGATACGTCTTAATTTTTAATAACCGCCAAGCTCATCCTTGACAAACGAATTAATTTGACAAGAGCGTAATGAATAATCCATAATTAATGTTTTTGCGCAATAATGAAGTCAAGCAGTCGTCGAAGCAAGAAAACAATAGGAACATTTTGAGAAGGATTTGTTCCTTAATTCTTGACACCCTTTAGGGTGAATTGCTCTTGGACGGTAACTTAATTGCTTCACTCAACTCAAACTTTTGCAATTCTAAAGTTTAAGCTTAGAGGACAGCTATGATGATCTCATTTCTACTCATTGTTCTAAAGACATTGAAATTGATTGAAAATCTTTTAAGTGGCTCTAAAGAGGGACAGCTTAAGGTTTTACATAGAGTTCTCTTGTTTGAATGGAGAAAATATTATGATAATTTGTTGAGACAGATTTTGAGGGTTTATTTTTAGTATAAGTTCCATTATCAGCAGAACTGCCCTCCGAGCCTTGTGTCTATTCGAATAAAGACAATTTTGATTTTAATTTAAAATTAATTACAATAATGCATTGAATATTTTGTAACAAGTACATACGATGATTGATTAAATCAGTTACGAAATTAAATATATTATATACAATAAAAAGATATAGAATATACATAAAAAAATTATATAAAAATCTATCTTATCCCATTAATCTTTGAGATAAAGTGTACCAGTATACAAGACTCGTAAAGAAAATTTACAATAGGGGAAAATTAGGCAGTCATTCTATTCTTTAAGCCTGAAAAACCTTGAAGGAGTGATCCCTTTTGTTTTTCACTTGGTGGTTTAAGTGTGATATATAAAAGTTTAAGTAAACCTTTTAACTTTTTAAGCACGTTCTATAACAAAAAGTGGTAAAGTGCAAATCAAACTCGCCTATAAAGTAACAGGCAAAAAATAGGTAAATAGCACTGTTATATTCGCCAGTTAAATATTAATTATCCATAACCCATTAGTATGACATATCTACAGATTTCGTCATGGCTCAGAGGCACAAACGTGTGATTATAGACGCGACAAATGTGGATTCGGACTCCACTCTGGGAAATGAAATATTTAATATTTTAAATTCTTCGCTCTGGCAACAAAGCAAAGCGCGACGTTGAATTCCACGACTACACAAGCAATGATTGAGTAGCGGAAAGTGGAGAATGGAGTGTCTTAACACTAAGTAGCTGAGCGTAGCTGAACAAAAAATTGTTGGTGTTAAAAATTTCATGCGATTACGTCATAAGAAAATATTGATGAAATGTTGCATACTTTTATATGTATAAATTAATTATTATCACTAATCATAATTATTATTATCAATATTTTGTATACTACAAAGACGGACTTAATTGAAGATTACTATATTTTCGATAAATAAACATTTATCGTTAATTTATCGTTAATTCAAATATTTTTTTTTAATTAAATTATACAGATTAATTGTAAGTACCTAACAATGTGCTTCAATTAAAAATAAATTATTGTTATGAACGTAACGTGTTTATAATATTATCATATAGTCAATATGATTATATTATAAATGACACAAATTTTCATGTAATCATTGCCTCGCGAGCCCGACTCGCGCTTGTCCGGTTTTTTATGATTGCGTATTTACGATGAATTTATAATATTTTCATGACGTTTTTCGCAATAGCATTATGCTTTATTGAACTTCCAACATTTTCTTGTTTCATTATTTCTAAAGATCAGCTTTATGAGGCTTCCTTGTACAAAGTACGTCCTTTTATTGTGTCACAGAAAATAGCCGATTGTTCGCAGACGGTATTGTTGTCAATATGTCCGACTATTCTCTTCAGGATATTAAATCTT
Organism: Heliconius hermathena; assembly: GCA_013403705.1. Lineage (NCBI taxonomy): Eukaryota > Metazoa > Arthropoda > Insecta > Lepidoptera > Nymphalidae > Heliconius > Heliconius hermathena. The sequence goes on from JAAIXJ010000073.1 coordinate 130,124, forward strand.
CTTGGAAGATTTTAAGAATTGCCATTAAAAATTGAATGTAGAATTTATTATTATTGCTGTGGAGTGGAGAAGACATAAGATTGGAAACATGTGTCTACAATATTTTTATAAGCTGTTTTTTGAGTAGAGTGTGCGTGGACCAGTGGCACAGCGTTTAACTGTAACCCCGACAGTTGCATGTTCAATTGCTACTACGATGTAATGTTTCAACAATTGGGCGGAGAGCGTGGGACGGAGTGTCCCTGTGTGACACTAGGTACCATTCGTCTACCATTCTATGTGGGAAAAGCGTAGGGCTAGAAAAACAATTCTTTAGCTTCACACATCTCTCATTTATAAGAAGTGAGAATTAAAAGCACGAAGCTGTAATTTAAATAGGTAAAATTGATTTTCAGTGATTTTTTTATCTGGTTTAATTGTGTATATTTAGTATTATACAAATTTTTAAACTCGAAGTTTCTGACACTGCACAGTAGTCCATGGCCATAGGCAGTGACACGGTGACAGGTAGCATCCATCTGTCGGTTGACAATATTTTTTTTTGTATATATCTCTATTTTCCTTAGCGAGGTTGTGGTGTTTATCATACATAATATAATGGTTGAATTTATCCGGTGTATGCTCATTCATAACTGACTTTGATACCTGCCCATTCTTTACATATTATTGAGAAAAGACATTCCTACGACATATAATACTTGCGACCTATCTATAAAATTCTTAAAACCTCAAGCCCACCACACCGAGGGGCACTCACAGAGGGCACAATACGCTCATTTTGAATAAAAGGGCAATCTGCAAGGAAGTTAAGAAATATTTGGCGGTAGTTTGATATAATAGTTTTGTCAACTGACACATGAATGTCACCTCCGTGCCACCACTTGCGACCACGGACTACTGCAACGTATTCGAAACGTCTGGGTTCCAAAAATATATAATACTATATAAGTGGTTAAACAGTATCATTTAAAATGCGTAATAATCGTGAAAATCAAAGATCTTATTAAGGTGAAGTTGATATAAAGATTTGATGCGTTGTAATGAATTTCTTGTTCAAAAGTTATGTACCTATATGTAATCTTCATTCAGGTTTGTTTAACAATATTTTATTAGAAAGAGACAAAGAAGATGTTATTAAAAAAAGATGGGAAAGAACCACCATCAAGATTCCCTCGAATGTTGTTTTTGTATTTAAAAGTATCAACTATTACTTTCTTGACAACTTTTCTGGATGTAACTGGCTTCTGAGCTGATTAGATAGCTTTGTATAGGAATGACCCTACTGGTATTATTATGTTAGCCGTTTATTTTAAAATCCTTGTATATCTGTACGCTTATTCTTTATAGTCAAAAAAGAACAAATATTATGTGATTACTAACGTAACTTAACATAGCAACCGAATACTACAACTAGGTGAAGTTGTCATGAACAATGTCGATAGCAGGCTTACTCGTAGGTACGTACTTATTTGTTCAGGCAAACTTCAGATTTAACTATTGCAAACTATCGCCGACTAGAGTAATGGATAAGCTATAAAATGTACGTGTTTCCAACACCTTGTAACTTAAATAGTTGTTATTAAACTTTAATTATATATTTTGTTATATAAACCTGTTTTTACAATTTTTAAAGAGTTATTCCACACTTAGGAAAGAAAACTAAAAGAAAATCTGATAAGAATTTCGACGTAGCTTGATGAGAACGTAAAGCTTAGCGATCACAGCGTTTGGACGGTTTCCAAGACGCACGGGTTTTAATCCCATTACGTTAATTTTTTTTATGTTTTAAAAAGTATATTTCTTTCCTAATTGTGGAATAACACTTTAAAATTGTAAAATATATTTAATACATTCAGCATTCTATTACGATAATTCTTAGTAATTTTCTTTGGGTGGTAGAAATTTGCAAAAATCTCCCTACAATGATGCTAACAATATAAATAAGTTGTAACAAGCATATCAAAATTTCGACGTAACTTGATGACAATGAGTACGGCTTAGGGGTCAGAACGCTTGGACGGTTTCTAAGAGGCGCAGGTCCCGCTACGTTCAAATTTTTATACGTTTTATTAAAAGCACAAAAAACTTATTGCATAATAAATACTAAAAATGAAATTCTTTATTTTACATTTAAAAATAAGAGTAATAATAATAATTGAAAAATTAGACAAGTGCGAGCCCGACTCGCCCACGGAGAGTTCCGAACCAATTTCATGAATGTCAACTTATAAAAGTTGGCAACTTAAGTTTGCGAGCCTATGTGTTCATTTTGTATGACACGAACTACAAATATAAGTTTGTGATGGTTTTTTCTTCCTATAAATTTTCATTTTTCGATTTTCTTCCTTTTGTACTATAAGTTCTTACTTCATGCCAAATTTCATGATTCTAGGTCCATGGGAAGTACTCGGGAAAGATTTTAATTACGTGAATTTCAAACAAAATGTGCTAACAACTATGCATAAAAGCTCGTATCTTTTGATTCCGTTGTGTTAGAAGTGTAATTTTCCCTGTGTTTCAAGGTACCGGAGACATATTTACTCCACATTTGATATTAATTTCAACTTGATACCTTCACGCAATTTTTGAGAAAAATGGTCCAACAAAATGACGGACAGATTGACAACAAAGTGAGTCCATAAGAGTACTGTTTTTTTTATCTTGTAGTACGGATTACTAAAAAAGATAATATAAAAAAGTAACAAACATTAAAAAAATAAAAGAGGCCAATCATGGCGCAGAGGTACAAAGTGTGACTCTAAATGCGACAGGTTGTGGGTTCTGTTTTCACTTGAGGAAGTGAAATATTTAATACTTTCATTTCTTCGCTCTAGTGTCGAGGCAAAGCGCGGCGTTGAGTTCCACCACTCAACACGCAATGCCTTCAGAATTCACCGGAAAATGGAGGATAGAGTGTCTTGATATTAGGTTTCCACCGTCTAACCGAAATTGTGTTCTATTGCTTAGTATTACAACGGCCGTTGGTGAAAGGTTCTCAAAGCCCGACGATCTGGCCAAGTAAGCCACTGGATGCGGTTGTCTGCGGTTGGAATTGCTGCAAGATTGATCATCGTGGAGATCCTTGGAGGAGTCCTATGTCCAATAGCTAAATTTTTGAAAATTATTTTTTATGAAGAGGATTTTTTAAAAGAAAAGAGAGTGTCCTTACACTTATATGAATATTCACAATTTAAAAGTATATCAAAGAAAAATAAATTAAGTTTCACAAACTTCAAAAAATTTGAAGGAAAGCGGAAATCCAAGTATCTTAACGCTAAGTTCCCACTGTCTACCCTGCTATGTGTAAAAACGCACGAAGCTGCTTTCTTTTTATTCTTTTAATTATTTTGAAAAAAACAAGATAGCCAACATAGAACCAGCTACCCCTCAAAAGTAACTACTATCGAAATCGTACGTTTTAATTTAAAATTTGTCGTCCAACAACTAATTATTACAATAGAGACTATTATATAAGCTGAGTTTATTTCATATTTTATTCTATACAAGTCTCTACTTAATTAACTTTTACTGAGACAGTGCTTCATTAGCGGCGCGATGATACTAATAGAGTTATCAAGAATAAGCTCACCGAATTACGTAAATAACATTTCTTCTAAAACATTTTGAATTTTTTTACATTTTTTAAATGCTATTCTACACATAGGAAAGAAAAATACTTTTTTTATAAAAATTATAAAAACACGATGCAAGACTTGCCCGTAGCAATCCCTACCAGCCCTTACGTGGGCTACAACGATCCGTCCGCCACGCAAATCGCGGACTGATAGGGCTGGTGTGTCAAGTGGCGACGAGTGCTGCGTTGGGGACCGACACCCAGCACGCCATATCCGGAACAGTAGGAGGTGGAGGACGGAGCTACAAATAGCTAGATGGAATGTAAGGCGGAGGATGGAAGAAAAGGTGAATGAATTATCAGATGTGATGGATGACAGAGATTTAGAAATCGTTTATGTGACTGAAACCAAGTGAAAGGGAAATGACACGACCGATTTACCGGGTTGCTTTCTGGGCCGGCGTACCAGAGAGCTAGCAGAGCTGTCGAGGTGTAGGTGTGTTATTGTCCTTTTGGTTATTGTTGGTTGCCTTCAAGCTGGGGACAACAAGAATATTCTTGTTAGCGGCAAATATGCTAGTAACCTCATATCCATTAGGCGAACTAGAGTTTTGGGAGAGTGTCAGGAGTGTTCTAGGCAGTATAAGAGAGAATAAAAAAAAAAATAATATGTGGTGATTTGAACGGATGAGAATGAAGGAGAACACACTCAGCTGGTTTGGGCTGGTTTTCGAACGAATGAGTGATGAAAGAATGGCAAAAAAGATTTATGATGGAAAAGTGAGCGGTAAGAGAGAGGGGGAGGCCTCGGTTTCGACCTTCAAAAACACAGTATCAAAGATACTAGAGGAAAGTCACTTAAAAAGCATAAGGACCCCCCGAAAGGCATATATGAAGAGGTTGACAATGGAAGAGGCGAAAGAGATATGCAGAGACCGTAGCGTGTGGCGCTCCATTCTCTCTGATTACCCCGCTAGGGAAAACGCGTGAAGCTAGTTTAGTTAATCTAATCTAACTTCACGGTTTATAAGTAAGTTTAGTTTAGTATAAAAATATAAATAAATTGTGACAAGTGTATAATAATTTCGACGTAGTTTAATGAAAACGCATGGTTTAGTGGTTAGAGAGCTTGGGCGTGTTTTAAAAAGCGTGGGTACAAATCCCACTACGTAAATTTTTTTATACTTTTTTAAAACAAGTATATATTTTTGAAAGAGATGAAGAAAGGACGGAATGCGAAATCAGTGTAAATGGTAAGATATTAGAACAAGTGAACAAAGTGGTATATTTGGGAAATATGTTCAGTAGAGATGGCAGATACGAGATGGATGTGGAAAGGCGTATTGGTGCCGGTAACAGGGTTAACGGAGCCTTAGCTGCATTGATGAGATGGTGACACGTCAGCACAGCTGCGCGCTTGGCCGCACATAATGCAGTATTGCTATCGACGCTGTTATACGGCAGCGAAACGTGGAGTAAAGAAAGATGAATGCCGTGGAGATGCGATCTCTTCGTTGAATATGCGGAGTCAGCTTAGCTGATCGAATCTGCAATGAAGAGATACACAGAAGGCAGGTACTAGCGAGGATGTCACGGTGAGAATGAAGAAGAACGTGCTCAGCTGGTTTGAGCACGTCGAACGAATGAGTGATGAAAGAATGGCAAAAAAGATTTATGATGTAAAAGTGAGTAGTAAGAGAGATAGGGGGAGACCGAGGTTGACCTTCGAAAACACAGTATCAAAGATACTGGAGGAAGGTCACGTAAAAAGCATGAGGACCCCCTGGAGGGCATGTATGAAGAGGTTGATGACAGTGGACGAGGCGAAAGGGGTATGTAGAGACCGTACCGTTTGGCGCTCCGTTCTCTCTGACTACCCCGCTAGGGATAAAGCGTGAAACTAAGTTAAGTTAAGACAACTATAATACTTATAGAAAACGTAAACATTTTAACGTAGCGGGATTTCAACTCACGCCTTTTAAAAACCCTCCAAGAGTTCATTCTTGTCGTATCGTTCAAATCCCGCTACATTAAGTTTTTATACGTTTTCTGTATCATTATTTTTCTCTTTCAATAGTGAAAAAATTGTTTGTTATTTTGGTTGGTTTTCTACATATACTGTTGTTATACACTTAATAAATCGCAATTTTAACCTTTTGGAATTTTATTTAATATTGCTGGCAAAATTTCATATTTATCTAGGTACGCGTGCACGGCAAAGTGTTCAAACCGGAATTCCAGGATAAAAAGAATACTACATGTTGCTCCATTAGTCTTTGGAGCACAGACAAAAATTAGGCTTCTAGCTCGATGCAATCAAAAGATGCGCAGCATTAGCATCGATTAACTTTCAAAAAAAAACGTATTTTTTTCGTAATTTCCGCTTACCAAAGATAATTAAAAATTATCATCTAGCAAGAGAGAATGCTATTTATTAAATATTTTAACATTTTTAAAGTGTTATTTCACACTTAGGAAAGAAAAACACTTATTTAGAAAACATAAAAAAAATAACGTAGCGGGACTCGAACCCGCGCCTCCTGGAAACCGACCAGGCGCTCTGAGCACTAAACCAATCATTCTCATTAAGCTACGTCGAAATTTTTATACGCTCGTTACAACTTATTTTATGTTGTTAGCATCTCTGTAGGGAGATTTTTGGAAATTTCCCCTATCCAAAGATAATTACTAAGAATTATCGTCTGGCAGAAGAGAATGTTATTTATTAAATATTTCTAACATTTTTAAAGTGTTATTCCACACTTAGGAAAGAAAAATACTTCATTAGAAAACGTATAAAAATTTGAAACTAGCGGGATTTGAGCCCGCGCCTCCTGGAAACCGACCAGGCACTCTGACCACTAAGCCATACGTTCTCATCAAGATGCGTCGAAATTTTTATACGCTTATTACTTAATAAGTTTATTTTATGTTGTTAGCATCTCTGTAGATGGAGATTTTTACAAATTTCCCTACTCTTCTCCTGGCTACAGACCTCCTGGAACCACCATCTTTATACGTTTTCTAAATAAGTATTTTTCTTTCCTAAGTGTGAAATAACACTTTAAAAATGTTAAAATATTTAATAAATAGCATTCTCTCTTGCTAGATGATAATTTTTAATTATCTTTGGTAAGCGGAAATTACGAAAAAAATACGTTTTCTAAATAAATAATGTTTGTTACGTTACAACAGAACGGAAAGTGAAGAGCGGAGTTCCTTAACACTTAGTTTGTAACGTACAATAATATGAAAGTAGCGGAATATGAACCCGCGCCTCTTACATCGCCTCTTAACCGTACAAATGCAGTAGAAATGTTAAAATTTTCTGTAATTTTTTCTCTTATTCTAGTACGTTTATGCACCGCGCGTGTCCCCTAATTACTTAACTCACGCTAATTTTATGATTAGCATGTTCAAGTTCAAAACAGTTAGAATTTGTACAACTATGTAAGGTTTGTATACAGATGTTAAGATTAACTTTTAGTTATAAACACATTTCTAACTAGAAGTTCACTTTAGTGAAGAGAATGGGAGAATGTTAATAATATCAAATTTATATAACATTTTAATTTAAGAAATTAAAATCGTGATCAAATAATCATAAAAAACACGTTCTGTGTAATTTAACTATAACCCCGTGGGAATTATATTTTTAATTATTTCCTTTGGATATTTATCTGTATCCTGTTTATAGTAGGACAGACAAAGATGATTCTTTGCTAAGTTACTTCATTCCCCACTATTTTCCCAATTTCCCTTTACCTTATGTAATTTGAGTTTAAATTTTACTCTTATTAAATTCAAGAAATGTGTTGTTGCGTTGTATATAATATTTGCTACACACACAAACAAATCGTACATCGAATTATTCCACTCGATATATTGATTGAATTTAAAGCTCCACCATACCTACCCATGACTACTTAAAGTCTAATTTTAAATATTCAACACTTCCAATTAATAGGTATATACGTTAAACTTTAACCTTTTGATTTAAATTAAAAACCCGTTATATGTTTATTCATATATACTTACATAAGCTGTTATTTGCGGCTTTGCCCGCGTAGTAAAAGGGAAATGACACAGAGGCGAACTCTGTTTTATGTGTTCTCTTTCCTTCCTTGACAAAACGACTATCAAACACAAAACATTTCACAAAACATCAAATGGAACCAGCAGTCTTGAGATTAGAGTGTTCAACCAAACTAACTCTTCAGCCTTATAACATTAGTACTGTATTACATACAGTTTCTGATAGCAAATATTATTATATATAGTATTATATATATCGTGTGGACTTAACCTAATTCCAGTAGGATCACTCTGAGGAGGATTTCGGTCACAGCAACGTAACTCCGACCTAACCTGTATAAGCCAGCCGTTATGGCTCTGATCCTGAAACGCAACGCTCTAACGTACAATGCCATCTATAAATTGCTTATAGCTACCAGAATTCACATATGCAAATATAAATATATTTCATTTCCTCTCAGAGGAAATGAAGTAGGGTCGCATTTCGGCGGAAAATGAAAAACGGAGTGTCTTAATACTAGGTTCCCTCTGCCTACTCTGCCGTTTGCAGGATATAGTGTGGACCTGAACAAATATGTGATTTGTTATATCTTAACTATTTATGTATTACAAACGGATTAAAATCTGTGGTGCGTCCTGAAGGACTGACACTACTACCATTTTATGTAACTTAACTTGATTCAGGAGTGCTTGTAGTGCTTTATTAAATAGAATGAAGGATATTTTGGTTTTGATGTTATTTTTTATTATCTCATGTTATTCAAGTTTAAATTTCATCACTCAACACGCAATGTTTATAAAATTTGGTGGAAGTTAGGGAAAATAGTATTCTCACACTAGGTTCCCTTTTGCTACCGTACCATACGCGGCCTTCAGTGTAAAACTAAAAAAACACAAATCTGTTAATCTTATGAACATCTGCCCTCACATCTCCTCACATGCCTTAATAAATCATAATGTTCATTCACGTCGTATATGAATGGCGTAAGTAACAAATGTCTAGTGTCATGATTGAATATCCTAGTAATATGTCAAAGAAAATAAATCATAAATAGATCTCATATTAACTTTTATCAAAAGGACCTTCACGTCTTTTCCCGCGTAGCAGGCTAGCCTAGCTTGCTATGCGGGAAAAATCCAAATATATAATGCTAATCCAATTTTCAAAATTAATGCCTAATTTACAATACGTTGCGTGTTGTGCGGAGAAACTCAACGGAAAATGGAATGTCTCGACACTAAGTTCCCGCTGCTTACTCTGCTGTACCCAGCACGCAATATTCAAAGGAACGGAGAAATTACTCATTAATTTTTACCTACCCCGCACGGCAAAGATAAAAAATTAGTCATATGCAAGTGGGAATCACTCAGCGAAGGTTCAGTACCAATTTCAGAATTGTAGGTCAACGGAAAGTACAATTTATATAAGCAGACAAACTTTGCAGGTATATGCTCTGCGGCTCAGGCTTTGCACTCATTTTGTATGAAATGAACTACAATAATAGATTTATAATACTTTCTTTTCATCTGTAATTACTATATAATATAAATTTCCACTTTTCGAGTCTTTTCCTTTATTTGTACTGTAAGTTCTAACTTTAACTACTACTAACTTTCTTGAGGCCAGTCGTGGCGCAGCGGCAGGAAGTGTGACTATAAAACCGACTGGTTGTGGGTTCGATCCCCACTCGAGGAGATGAAATATTTACTTAAATTTATATTTCCATTTCTTCGCTCTGGTGTCGAGGTTAAGCGCGGCGTTGAGTTCTGCCACTCAATACGCAATGCCTCCAGAATTCGGCAGAAAGTGGGGAACAGGAGTGTCTTAACACTAGGTTCCCTCTGCCTACCCTGCTGTATGTGGGATACAGCGGGAAGCTGATTCAAGTTCTAACTTCTTGCCAAATTTAAGATTGTACGTCTACTTGAAATACGCTATAGATTTTGATTACGCGGCTAATAAAGTTGACAAAAATACGTTTCCTAGCGTATGCACTCATTCTTTTAAAAAATTAACAAATATTGATTTGTAATGATATTTTCTATGAAATACCTACAAATTTTCAGATTTTTCCTTTGTTATAAGTTCTCAATTTATGCCAAGTTTCATAATTGTAAGCCCATGGGAAGTAGCCTTTAGGTTTTAATTACGCCGAGAATTTCATATAAAATGCAGCAAAATCGTTGCCTAAATTTTTCGATTTATCTTTTGGTTGCGTTGACATAGAAGCTTGATTGTTTCTGCCCTTTTAATGGCCATAGATCTCAATATTCGATATTAATTACAGCTTGATACCACCAAGCAAAATTAATATCAATGTTCTTGATAGACGGACAGACGGACAAAATAATGATCCTATAAAGGTTCGGTCTTTTTCCGTTTGAGGTACGGCATCCTAAATAAAGAACATGTACCAAAATCTCAAGCATTTATAGACTTCAATAAAATGTGTTTTCACCAAATGTATTACGGGCTAAGGTCAAACCGAGTCCCTCTTAAAATGTAACAGTCGATAGTTGAACTAGATTTTGTGAAAATTATATGAAACCTTTTTTATCCTTTTACTTTCTACCAAAGCTGTAATATTTTCTTAATAGAATTCGCAAGTGGAATTGATTTTTTTATTCTTTTTGTTGTATTTCACCCATGGTTGTCGGTTCGTTTCCCTCTTGGGAAATTGAAATATTTAATATTTTCATTTCCTCGCTCAAGTATCGACGCAAACCGCGGCGTTAAGTTCCTCCATTCAACACGTAATGCCTACAAAATGTGGCGGACAGTGAGGAATGGAAGTATCTTAATGGGATCAGAGTGTCTTAACACTAGACTATCAGAGTCTCTGTACCTACCCTGATAATTGCGGAATACAGCGTGCAGCTAGTATGTATATATATATATATATATATATATATATATATATATATATATATATATATATACACACACACACACACACACACACACACACACACACACATTTTACACCTTAAAATCCACGCAAAGTTACAGGCGATATATATATATACTATATAATACAAGTATTTTAGGTTAGGTTAGGTTTTGGTTTACACGGCCAAGAGTGTACGACCGGCGAACTTTAATTAATACGTCTGATGAACCGTGAACTCGCCTTGCAGCGAGCTGACTCGCTCCCAGAGACTTAGTTTGAAATGTACAGAAGATAATAGTGTAATTACAACTATAACTAACCAATGGCTCAGTAATAGCCTTGCCGTTCTAGACATTAAATTGTATGTGATAAATAAGATAATAAATATAATATATAATAATAAATAAATAAGATAATAAAACTTTATTTATTAATAACGGAACGGAAGAATGTCAATGAAAGCGGAGTGTCTTAACACAAGGGTCCCAGGTTCCCTCTGACTACCTTGCTATGTTCGGGTAGGGTAGGAAAGTGATGCATTCATTCACCGCTAGCTAAAAGAAAGTTACTATTTGAATGCATGTAATATAATATCGCTTATCTTAGTAAGTTTTAATTTAGTTGTCTCGTATAACCTGGATGATATTGTATTATGAATGACGGCACTTACTGCCGGCTTAATATTCTACTAATGGAAAGAGTTTGATCTTTTCTTTTAGCTTTATACTGTATCCGCCACATATCGGGGTGGTGGGATAGACAAAGAGAAAGAACCTGGGAACCTAGTGTTGAGACACATCCGGGGACGAATTAGGGCGGCGTTGAATTCCACCACTCGATATGCATTGTTTCGAAAATTGGGCGATGTTTAGAGAACGCAGTCTCTTAGCACTATGCAAGCTCTTCTCTCTGCTCTGCTCTCTTCTAAGCAAGCTCTCCCTTTGCGTTCTACCCTACTATTTACGGAATAGCGCGTGAAGAAGTAAAAAAGCTTATTCTTTGTTACTTTAGTGAGCGATCACCGGTTTGTCGTCAGTTAAATGTTAGAATACTTTAAAAATATACAATTCACATAGCGCAGCGCAGTTTACATGTGACAACATCATTACAGCAGTACACACAAGTATTTGTAGCGGAAAAGCTCAAATACGAGCATGTGCCGAGTTCAGACCAGGGACGAGGCGGAGAATACGAAACGTCTAACTGTTTACACGGACGCTTTTTATGTAAAATGGATGCCATTTCTATCGTTTATTGTATTTTTTGGAGAAAAATTGACGTTTGGTGCTCCATTCTATTTGTCTTCCTCGCAAGGTCACAAGCGTAAACCTATAGAAAAATGACTTAATGTAACCAGCCCATTATTTTTATATATTGAAAGGATCAAAGAAATTTAATATAGGAATGATATGCATTCCTCGATGTACGAACTATACAACACAATAAAAATTAATTAATGATCAATTCTACTTAGGAGTGGCCGAAATAAACGCGTTCAAGTAAATAAACATTTTTTTTTCAGCTTCACGCTGTATCCCGCACACAGCAGGGTAGGGAGAGGAAACCTAGTGTTAAGACACTCCGTTCCTCACTTTCCGCCAATTTCTGGAGGCATTGCGTCGTGTTGAGTGGCGGAACTGAACGCCGCGCTTAGCTTCGACATCAGAGCGAAAAAATGAAAATATAAATGTAAATAAATATTTCATCTCCTCGAGTGGGGATTAAACCCATAACCAGTCGTTTTACAAGCACATTTTGTGCCCCTGCGCCACGGCTGCCCTCTATAAACATTTCAGCTGTATAATATTCGTATAGATTAAAATAGTGTTGTACATGACTCATTGATAATTCGATTACAAAGCAATTTAATAATGCAAGATTCTGCACTATTAAAATACAGTTAAATCATGAACTATCGAATATCATCACTAAAGTAAAATAAATAAGGTATTCAATACAAATCAAAGTAAAATATTTGTCAAAATCCAGAAATGGACTGTTTAAATAGAAGTTTTGCTCAAACCGATTATATCTCTTACGTTAAATTATTTTGAAAGTGGAAGCACCTTCCAAAGACTTTCAGTAAGAGTATTTAATGAGGGAAGTACCGAGAAAACATGTTTTCTGTAATCGTGAAGCTTTTGTGGAAACTTGTAATAATAATATTTAATGTTTTTTTTATGAGATTATTATTCAGAGGAATCTAGTGCAAAGGGGTTAAGTTAAGTCGTAAAAATTAAATTTATGAGCAAACATACAAACATATATGTACACACACCTACGAGTACTCCTTACAATTGGTAATTAGAATGATCTAACTCAAATGTTATCCAATTCCAATTTACCGCACATAGCATGTTAAGTAGAGGTAATCTGAGAACCTAGTGTTAAGACACTACGTTCTCAATTGCTCAGCTCTTGGAAATTCCAGTATAAAAAGTAGCCTAATGTTACACCACAAGCTCCTTTATCTTCCAGTGAAAGTCCCATAAAATTAGTTACAGCTGTTCCGGAGGTTAACCCGGACAAATAAAAAGGCAGACAAATAAAACTATTAAGACCGTTTGCTTGTTTGTGTATCGTGTAAGCACCGTTGTTTTAAAATCACAGATGACATCAATTTTATTTATATGTTTACGCCCAATATTAATAACCTATCTCCAACGTCAATCTTAGATTGTTTCATACATCTATCCAATCTAGAGATTGGATAGATGTATGAAACAATCTAAGATTGACGTTAGAGATAGGTTATTAATACTGGGCGTTAGAGAACATCCCTTTATCGCAAATAGATTGTGAATATAAAAATTATATTTTATAAAAGATTTTCTTTACATTTTAATTAATACAAGCATTCCTCTGAGGAAATCTCAGCTTCCAGAGCAACATAATTATGTGAATAAATCACGGTTGCGATAGAAAAACTTCTAGTAATAATAATGCAAAATATTAAATAGTAAGATGGAATATTTAAACCTAGATCACTTCCAGTCCATCACGGAACTCAACGCCTACATTTGTCTGCTAAAGCAGTGAACATAGAATTTAAAAAATAAAAAACTTCTACAAATAATTTATATTTAAAACAATATTCTATAATATTCGATATTCTATAATTAACACCGCTGTGGCTCATTTCCATAAGATTGCCTCACTATGATTAAAATATTTATAACTGAAAATATCTAGCCCAAAAATAAAATGACGGCTCTCCATTTTTTCCCGCTTAGCAGGGAGCGTACAGGGGATCTAGTGACAGGTCACTCCGTTCTCTACTTTCCACCTGATTTGATCCCGTCAAAGCCGAGTATCACCACTCAACGCCACACTTCGTCTAGAGTGGAATAATGAAAACAATTTAAATATAAGTATTCCCATGAACCGTATTTGAACCCACAAGCATCTGACGCTATACCAATGCATCACGACGGCCTAGTTAGCTAGTTTTTTTATTATTTAAATTGAAGACATTGTTAGTTAATTTCATTAAATCATATATATCCCACCCACTCAGCAGGATGTGCAAAGGAAACCTAGTGTTAAGACACTCCGTTCCCCACTTTTCGCCGAATTCCGCAGAATTCGACTTGCGTGTTAAGAGCAAAGAAATGGAAATATATATAAATTTTAATAACAATTTCATTTCCCTGATTGGGGATGGAACCCGCAACCAGTCGCGTTTACAGTCGCAGTTTATACTCCTGCGTCACGACTGGCCTCTAGTTAATTTCATAATAAACAACAATTCTATGTCTTTGCCATCCATTTCTACTATACACAGTAGTGCAGTAGCTATATTTCTAATACCTTCCACGAGCAAAATAACTGAAACTGGCACAATAAGCCCAGATCTCAGACTCGACTCTCTCTCGACCTAACTCTTACAACACTTCATGTACTGTACCTTACTTTATATACAAGTTTATATTAAAAAAAATATATAATTTTAGTGAAATATTGTTTTTTATAATTTTATTGTTCAAATGCGTGTATTTGCGAAACCTCACATAGCGTATTTTTTTTAAAATAAACATTATTTTATTAATAGTGCCCTGTACACCTACGCTGCTGCGTGTGAAAACAGTGTGAAGCTAAAAAATATATTACTTATAATCTCTTATTATACCACTTCTCATCTATATGTCCCTGTTAAGTGACAAAATTTAACACCGTTGTTTCTGCGAGTAATAAGAATAAAAAATATCAGCATTGATAATTCAAGTACAAACCACAATCATCAGAAAACATCATTTGCGTGAACTATGCACTCAAATGTTTTTTTTATAATTTCGTCTGGTGCTCCCCTACACTCCCCTAGCTCCTGCAAAATCTTAAAATTCCTCGTCGTGTAGTTTCGAAGAAACGAAAGAGTTTCAAAAATATTCCTCAAGTGCGCATCGAACCCACAACTCTCATCTCTCTTTCACATCATATCTAATGACTATAATTTGCGACGACACCCACTAAAATTTTCATAGTTAATTAAAACTGCCTGTATCACCGAGCTACCTTTCTGAATAAGGGCGGGGGTGAACGAACGAGACTTAAAAAAACTGGCTCGCCTAAACCCCGCGGTAATTTCTACCGCTATTTTCATCATGCTACAGAACGGTCGATGAGTCGTGGCAATCTTGAAGTTAACTAAATGGGTGCGCAGATTTGATATTACGATACATAAATTATATTATCTTATCATAATTATCTTATATATTATATTATCATAATTATATTTTTTTATTATATATTATATTATTTGTATATGTATTTATAGAATATTAATGTATGTATATGTAGGTATATTTCACTTCTGCACACCTACAGACTTATTCTCACACATGACAAGGTTGGCTGGTAGAGAATGCTATTTAGCGTTAAGCCCGCCTTTTGTACATTTTTCTTTTTTGTAATTTGTGCAATTAAGTATATATAAATAAATAAATTAATAAAGCCTAACTTTAGGACGGCCATAACTCGTTGACCGTACTGTACCGCTCTATAAATAAAATACACCTTTCACTTAAGTGTTGTTTACAATTTGACTAAAATCTAAATTCATTTTGGAGCTATTACAAAGCTTTTCATAGTTTTTATTGAATTTGTTTGGATTTTTACCGTTTCTGTCATAGAAAAGTGTATGGGTATTTAGCGGGATTTTTACGTCATAGTTTTGATTTTTGTTGGGAAACATATATTATGTATGTGTAATATTGCTCAAATAATAACAAAAAAAATGTACAGTATTTTTAAAAACTAGTGGTCGCTTGCAACTTTGTTCGCGTGAACTTCAAAACGCAAAATGAAAAATCTTACTTATTTTCCGTTTGCACAGCAATTTTGAGAAAATCTCTTTTAGTGTACCACACCAGGATGCTACTTAAGTGTCAAATCTCACTGTATGTTTGTTGTCTGTCAGTCACTCACTAAGTGTAGATACGAGATTCTCAATAATGTTAAGGCACTCAGTTCTCCAACGGTGGAAGATAACGTCACTTTATGTCATTTCGATGCGGGTTCCCATTCTGGGAAATTAATTATTATTTATGAATATTTTTATTTCTTTTGTCTGGTACCAAAGCAAAAGCTTGGCGCTGAGTTCCGCCACTCAACACACAATCTTTCGAAAATTCGGCGAAAAGTGGGAAAGGGAGTGTTTGTTTTATGATCAAGACTAGGTTCCCTCTGCCTACATCCATACCTATATTATAAATTCGAAAGTAACTCTGCCTGTCTGTCTGTCTGTCTTTTACGCAATCAGGGCCAAACCGCTAATTCAATTATGATAAAATACTCATATAGAGATGCTTGAGGATCTTCGGATGAACATATTTGTAATATTCTCGATATTCACTAAGATATTAAAATACGTTTCAATTTGACATGTAATTTATTCTGCCATATTAATAACAACCGTCGCTAAGCAACCGTTGCTAGGCAACAAGGAATTATGTCGTTTTAAGAAAAGGTCGAATACGTTTCCTGAACGATTACATGGCGTGCACTGACTCAACTTTATGAGATATACAAATACGATGTTTTACAAAAATATTGTCTTTTAAAAATCTATTAATAAGTCCACGATGATGTACGTTTATCTCTGAAGGTTCAGCCACAGTAACCATTTAATATATTTAATAATTTCTTTATGGTTATTGTTAATGTATTTTCTACAATTTCCTATTCAATCCTTATCAAAATAAATATAATAGTCACTTAGATTAAAATTGTATTTTAATGAACATCATTCTAATAAATACTGAAGGAGATATCTTTGATTCAAAATGAGTTAGCCTACGAACCGCACGGTATGACCGACTCAAACGGGCAGACGACGACATTACTGTTAATTTTTATGTGGTTATTTTCTGTTTATTATTAATTTATATTTTTCTTTGGTTCTTACCTTATTCGAGTAGTAGATTATTTAGATTTTCATTAATTTCTTGGTGTGGTGTAAGTTTTGGCCCTGTGCGGCATCGGCATAATGTTATTTAAGTATTAAGGTAAGAATGGTCGGTTATTTCAGTTAGGTTATCTATACCGTTGTTATACACTTAATAAATCGTAGTTTTAGTTTTTTGGGATTTTATTTGATATTGCTCGCACAAATTATCAAATTTAATGTAGAAAGGAGTTTAGTTATTTCATATAATATCTATGTATGCGCGCAAGGAAAACGTGTAAAAAAATTTTTCCCGGGTAAATCAGTAAAATCGATGACTGAAGGTCCAATAAAAATCAGTTCAGTTGTTCTGGACATTAGCTCGGGGCAATAGAAAGACAGACAGACAGAGACAAAAAATAAAAAATATTTTTATTATATTTGAGTATTATGTAAATAACCACATGCACTTGCAAAAACATAGCACAACACATTTAATTTTAACACTTTTTTTTATTTATTTTAGTTTGATAATATTGATAATGAAGCTGGTTTTGTTTAGTTTTTTTTATTAATAATTGTACTTTTGTTTACTTATTATTTTTGTTCATTTAAATGAGTTAGATATTTTTTCTATAATAATAATAAGAATTTTCTCTCCTTATTATTCTTTTTCGTATTTTTATGATCATTTAGGCTTATATTTTCTAACCAATCCTATTAAAAACTGAAAACAATTTCGTAAATATATTTAATAAGCATTCGTATAGTTCAAGTGGGCGAAGTCGCGTCCGGGTCCGCTAGTTATAATATAAATATGAGTAAATTGGACTTATACAAAATGTTAAATTAAAGATATAACTTAAAAGAAAACAGAGTATTTGAAAGACAGGTTTGTTACTAACTGACATTTTAAAGGAAACTCCATTTTGAGATGTAACAAACAAAGAAACCACGAGAGAACGCAATTGAATTCATCAACTAAACTAAAATAAAGATAAAAAATATCTTTGAAGAGCAAGGGTACAAGGGTGCGACTTTGAACGCGACGGCGGGTTCGATTCATACTCGAGGAATGATATGTTCAAGAGATAGTGTTGGTGAAACACAACGCCATACTCCATCGTCCAGAATCAAACCCGCAAATATTCTGATTACATTTAAACGATTTGCTATTATACTGTGATAGCTTAATATTTTTAACCGTTTCCCAATATTTGCTTAATTTTCTAGACATTGCTTATTGAATTGCGGAATCCAACGCCGCGCTTTGTTTTTGAAAATAATTAAAATATAATCATTATACCGAATGGAGATCGAACTAGTAACCATCGCACTTTGCTCAAGAAATGTGCTATGACAAATAATCACGGTAGCGTCTCACAGCATTTTCCAATTTCCTGAAATTGTTTTTGTATTTGAGCTGGCTCAAATACAAGCGAGCTCGGCGTCACAAGGATGTTGTCAAATATAATAGTTGGGAATTTTGATAACAAGGTGTTATTATTATACTTGATATAAATATGGGTTGACGCCAGTCCTTGTGCAGGGGCATAAGCTTGCTCCTGTAAGCGTCAGGTTGTGGATTCGGTATTTCATTTTGTCGCTCTGGTAACGAGGTAAAGCGCGACGTTGAGTTCCGCCACTCAACCCACAATGCATCGGAAGGAAGGGAAACGGAAGTATTTTAATAGGAACGGAGTGTTCTAACACTAGATTCCCAGTTTCTCTCTATCTGCCCTGCTATGTGTGCGGGATACAGCGTGAAGCTGAAATAAAAAAGGTGGGTACTTTTAAGAAGTTATAATCTATAAAATATATTTTACTAGTTAAGTTGTATTCACTGGCTATATAACATACTTTAATAGGAAATAATTTTTTTAAAAGTGTTAGTTGTGGGATATTAACTATTAAGCGCATATAAAACAAAGTCTATTTGGTATATCCTTTTATTTAACTTTAGCGAACACAAAACATTACATTGTAAGCACATGGCGTTCCGAGAGAAGGAAAAAAAAAAGGNATTTCTGATATTTGAATGAAATGAAGAAAGGACGGAATGCAAGATCAATATAAATGGTAAGATATTAGAACAAGTGAATGAAGTGGTATATTTGTTTAAGTATGTTCAGTAGAGATGGAAGTTACGAGATGGATGCGGAAAGGCGTATAGCTGCTAGTAACAGGGTTAATGGTGCCTTAGCTGTATTGATGAGACAGCGAAACGTCACCACAGCTGCACGATTGGCTGTACATCATGCAGTGTTGGTACGCTGTTATAAGGCAGTGTAACGTGGGATTTACAGGAAAAGAATTAAAGAAAGTTGAATGCTGTCTCCACAGCATTCATCTTTGCGATCTCTTCGTATGTTATGCGGAGTCAGCCTAGCTAAGGATGTCACGATGAGAATGAAGACTGACGCTGGTTTGGGTTGTGAATGACGTTTAGTGAATGAATGTTGAAAGAATGGCAAAAAAGATTCATGAAGGAAAAATGAGCGGTAAGAGAGTTGTGGGGAGAACTCGGCTGTCCTTCAAAAACAGGGTATTGGAGATAAATAGACAGACTAGAGTATGGTCAAAAGCAAAAAAACATGAGGAACCCTCGGAAGGCATATATAAAGAGGTCGATGACAGTGAACAGACAGGTGAAGAGGTATGCAGAAACAGTAGAGTTCTCCATTCTCTCTGACTACCCCACTAGGGATACAGCGTGAAGCTAGATTAGATTAGATAAAATTCAATATATATTAACTTTTTTAAGGGTATTTTGTTTGTACATATTTTGAAATTACACTAAATAAATACTCATACATTAGGAGTACTTTGAAATTCAGAAAAAAGAAACGAAGACCTTAAGTCGTGTTTACGTTAGATTCTTATAATGTTTTAACTTTAGATTTTGTTAACTTTAGATAAAAATAAAAACATTTATATTAAAGTGTTGGTTGTGGGATATTAACTATTAAGCGCATATAAAACAAAGTCTATTTGGTATATCCTTTTAACTTTAGCGAACACAAAACATTACATTGTAAGCGCATGGCGTTCCGAGAGAAGGAAAAAAAAAGGAAGCGACGCGCGGGAAGTAACCACAGATAACAAAAACAACTTAAAATAGTGTTGCATGTTGCAATTTATATATAAATATATTATATTTCCAACAAAAAGGTATTAATTTTAAATAAAAAATAAGGTTTTTAATTATAGCAGTATAGACCAACAATGACGTATTTAAATTTTTTGAAATATATCAAGAGACATAATCAAAGTTTATAAATATCGTAATACGTTGAAGTAGACATCATTTACTTGTTAAAACAAAATCAAAAATTAAATCAGGTTCACGCCGTATCCCGCACAAAGAGAACCTAGCGTTAAGACACTCCGTTCCCCACTTTCTGCCCAATTCTGGAGGCATTGCGAGTTGAGTCAACGCCGCGCTGAACCTCGACACCAGAGCGAAGAAATGGAAATATAAATTTAAGTAAATATTTCATCTTCCCGAGTGGGGATCGAATCCACAACCAGTCGGTTTTACAGTCACACCTCGTGCCGCTGCGCCACGACTGGCCTCTATTTACTTGTTGTGTTTTTGAATTTAATTGATATATTAAATAAGCAATATGATAATTTTAGAATCGATTTTTATTCGGACAAATATTGGAATTAAAAAAATAAAAAATTAAAAAATCAGCTTCACGCTGTATCCCGCACACAGCAGGACAGGGCTCCCTCTGGGAACTTAGTATTAAGACACTCCGTTGCCCACTTTCCGCCAACTTCTGGAGGCATTGCTTGTTGAATGGCGGAACTCAACGCCGTGCTTTGCCTCAAGACCAGAGCGAAGAAATGAAAAAATAAATGTGGGGATCCAACCCACAACCAGTCGATTTTGCAGTCACACTTAGTGCCCCTGCCACGACCGGCCTCCATATTGGAATATTCTTAGTAATAAATTGCTCATATAATAGAAATGTAAAAATCAGAGATGCAGTGAAATAAAAATAGCAGGAAATGCAGTGAAATAAAAATATTTTAAGCTTGATTTGTCCCGCAAGTAGCAGGGTAGAGAGAATCTAGTTTTATATAAGAAAACGAGAGGAAAAATATTCCAAATGGGGATCGAATCGACAACCATCGCTGTAAACATGAAATTATAAACTGCTTCTTTTTCTATAAGTCCTTATCGCAGTTTATTTAAAAATCCCCGTGATATGACCCCAAATACCGTGCAACCTCATAGAGCTTGATTCACGTCGTTTCAAAATCGTTTAATGAAGGGGAAGCAACGAGAAAAATAACTCAGGGTTCTCGTAATGGCAGCATTGGAATACCAGATCTATATAATGGAGGTACTAAATCATACGACAGAACGGTTTACGTAGATTATATAGTAGTATATATATTATCATAGCGATAAGAATTTTAGAGATATATTAAGTTAAAATTTTAAGGAAGTGATGAAATGGGATAACATCTGACAGTAAATGCGATAGCTGTGAATTCGATTTCCATTCGAGTGAAATATTTATTTCAATTTTGCCACTCTGGAAATGCTAAATGAACACGCAATTATTCTAGTTCAGGCGGAAGGTGGAGAACGGAGTGACTTGAACCTAGATTCACTTTGCCTAGTATATATATGATACAGCGTGAAAATAAATTTAATTTACAATTCTTTACTTCTGGAGGTATCTACACAATATAATTATTTTCTGGGTTTATATAAATTGAGGTCATCATAGCACAGCATCACAATGTTTGCTCTTATTCCACACACGTGGGATTATCAAGGGCGACATTGAGTTGCGCCACTCAACAAGTAATGTCTCGAAATCGTGACGTCACGCAATTTGGAAAAGGGCGTGTCTTAACACTACATTTCCTGTACCTATCCTAATGTGTAGTAAAAAAAAAGTTAGAACTGAAGTAACCACACTTTCGTCATCATAAACTAACAATACTAACATAAAAATAGACTAACAATATTAAGTTCTCGCGGGATTTAGCCGAATTGAGAATTGATAGAATAATGAACACCACGTCCTTTCTACTTACCCTTTGCTAAATTAACTTACTACATGTCTTAGTATATGTTTGTGAGTGTCTTTTTTTATAGAGACAGTAACCTAGTATTCCTGAAGCCTTTATTTCAGCAAAATGCAGACAGTACTTTCGTTCTGACCGTTCCTCACACGCCGTACAATTTTCGAAACATTGCGTTTTGAGTGGCATAACACAACGCTGCGCCATGTCTTGCTACCAGAGTGGAAAAATTTCATTAAAACCTTGAATAAGTTCCCTCAATTCTCTCAGTTTTTGAAAGATGGCGTTACGGCACTCTGTGCATGGAATTTCATACGGTAACGAATCACCAAAGTAGTACTATATGTAATCTCAAATTGTAGTAGAATAGTGTTTACTACAGTGTCAACTACATATTTATTTTCCCTTTGTGAATATGTGTACTTTTGTGCCAAATAAAGTGTTTTTGCGGGGAATTTTATTGCACTGTTTTATCCAGAAAAAATCTGCAGCAAAAGCACACAGAATTCTCGTTGAGACAATGCTTTGTCGAATACAACGTGCAGAGACTGGTTTAGGCGCTTCAAAAGTAATGATTTTGACCTTGAAGACAAAGAGCGTTCTGGAGCACCGACAAAATTTGAAGACAGAATTGGAGGCATTGCTTGAAGAAGATCCATGTCAGACGTTAGTAGAGCTCGGGAAAACGTTACAAGTAGATGCGTCAACAGTTTCAAAACGTTTAAAAGCGTTAGGAATGATCCAAAAGCAAGGGCATTGGGTGCCGTATGAGTTGAAGCCGAGAGACGTAGAACGACGTTTTCTCATGTGTGAATTGTTGCTTCAACGGCAAAAGAGAAAAGGTTTTCTGCACCGTATCGTCACTGGGGATGAAAAGTGGATTCACTACGACAATCCAAAGCGAAAAAAATCGTGGGGCATGCCGGGTCACGCATCAACATCGTCGCCAAAACCAAATATCCATGGTTCTAAGCTTCTTCTCTGCATTTGGTGGGATCAGCAGGGCGTAATTTATTATGAGCTGCTTAAACCTAATGAAACTATCACGGGAGCTCGCTATCGACTTCAGTTGATGCGTTTGAGTCGCGCTCTGAAAGAAAAGCGGCCACTATACGAGCAGAGACACGACAAAGTGATTTTATTACATGATAATGCTCGGCCACATGTGGCAAAACCAGTCAAAACTTACCCGGAAACACTTCAATGGGAAGTTCTACCCCACCCGCCGTATTCACCGGACGTAGCCCCCTCCGATTACCACTTGTTTCGGTCGATGGCGCACGGTTTAAGCGAGCAGCGCTTCCATTCTTTTGAAGAAGCCAAAAAATGGCTTGATTGCCTCGAAAGATGAGTCGTTTTTCCGACGTGGGATTCAATTGCTACCAGAGAGATGGGAGAAAGTGGTCTCTAATGATGGACAATACTTTGAGTAATGTCATTGTAAGCATTATATTTGAAATAATTTTTTTTAAACAAAAAAAAACACTCGAGAACATATTCAAGGTCCTAATAATTGCAGTCAGAGTCAGTCAATAAATCAATATCAGTCAATTTTATCATAGTTTAAAAAGAATGGCGATAAGTTTTTGTTTTATAAAAAATATATTACGAGAATAAGCACCTTTATATATATATCACCTTCATGTAAAACTTCTATCATTAAGTTGTTACAAGTAAATGATTATATACGATTTCGCCGAAAATGTGGTGATCCTGGGTTCGAATCTACATAAGCTACCAATCAGAAAAGATGCATTCAATGTTCCTCCACTCTCATAACCTAATGGAAAGGCGAATCGATAATACTGCAATAACCTCATGTCAGTGAATGACGGTACGTGCTTTTCAGTGTATAGGAGTAACAAGAATTACTGCATACTCACAATTATATTTTCTTTACTAATGAATCCCTTATTTTGAGTTTTTTCGGTAACTTTTTTTTACATTTAAACTCGATACGCAAATTGTATATTAAGTTTAAAATTTATATACAGTAAAATTTAAACCCGCACTTCCATCCAACATATTTTTAGCATCTAAGCTATTTGTAACTGTACTGCCAACACGACTGTACTTACCATATAACAGTCCAAAATATATAATCTTATCTATTCTAACAATACGCTGTATTGCTTGCGGGGTAGTAAGAAAAAACGGAGCGCCAAACACTACTGTCTCTACATACCTCTTTCGCCTCGTCCACCCACTGTCATCAACCTCTTCATACATGCCCTGCGGGGAGACTTCATACTTTTTACGTGTTGTTTCTTTTCTTTAGTATCTTTGATACTGTGTGTTTGAAGGTCAACCGATTTCTCCCCCTAACTCCCTTACCGCTCACTTTTTCTTCATAAACCTTTTTTGCCATTTATTCATCAATCATTTGTGCGACGTGCCCAAATCAGCTGAGCACGTTCTTCTTCATTCTCATTGTGACACCCTGGCTGTGAATCTATTTATTGCGGATTCGATCAGCTAAGTATGTAAATATTTTTTTTATTTTGTTGATTTCTTAAAAAAATGCTATATTGTTTGTCATATAATGTATATGGAACCACTGCTGAAACATGACCTATCTTATGAAAAAGAAATCATCAGAATCCATTCATAATTACCCTAGGAATCGTGTAACAAAAAACAGAGGAAAAATATACAGTCGATGTAAGTACCTCATTCTTTTTAAAGTGGGTTAAAATGTAGCACAGTAACGCATTGTCTGACTGTAAGCGATATAGTTGTAGGTTCGATCTCAATTCGGGAAAATTATCGTATTTAATTATTTTCATTTTCCGCTCTGGTTGAAAAAGTGCGGAGTTGAGTTCCGGTACTTTACATAGAAAAATAATTAGGCGGATATTGCGGGACAGAGTGACTCGCTATACTACTTTATACCCTCTATCTATACTACTATACAGCAAAAAGAGTGGAGTTCCTTTTCCTACACTCATCAGTTAACAAACAACGAATGCTTAAACACATATTTACATAACAAAACGAGTACTAACCCTAGATATGATAATCAGTTTGATCCGAAAAGTTGGTCAGTCCGGTCGGACGTTGAAAATAATTACAATTACTTTAATGGAGCCTCCATGCGTGATCACATCCCGCGCTTGGGAATACTTTTTCATATATTTTATATAGCACACGCGCCGCGCGAAACATTTATCCCGCAAATATCTATAGGATCTATAGGTATCTGATGGTTTTAATTTCATGGTACATGATAAACTTACTCGAATGTATTGAATGTTATGGATTGATATTTCAGTTATTATATATTTTTTGAGGCCAGTGGCACAGAGACACAGGCACGACACGAGACACGTCTGTAATCACAGGTCGTGGGTTCGATTCCCACTTGAGAAAATATTATCGGACAAAATAAAAAAATACTAAAAACACCGGAAAAAAGCTAAAAAAATAAAAAAAAATATCCGTATTGGGACCAATATCAAAAATAACTTAGTTAACGCATTCGGAACAAATATCTACATTTTCACTTTTTGTTCAATTTTCTTTACTTAAAAGTAATTAAAAGTTTATTTTCTATAGCTTGGTTTTTAAAGTTGTGCATATAGGTATAGCTTTCAAGTTGATTTCCATTTAAAAAATACTTATATGTTTTATAATATTGTTAAATTAATTTTATGCACAAACAAAAAAGACAATAAATTTTAAATCACAGACAGACCCTTAAATATTATGCACCTATATCTATAGATAATTCATTACTTTTTCCGAATATCCCAAAGGGATCTAGCGATATTAAACTTCCTTGTATGACGACAAAAAAAAAACTCCAGGATCAGGTGCGAGTAATCTGAAAACGCTGAGAAAAATACGAAAGCTGACTTAACGATATTGCTTTGAGGATATCAAATGAATGCCTCTGTCAATATGAGCGATGGCCGCCAAAAGGGCAATCTGAAGATTAATGCGTGCGGTTGGAGTACGCGTTGTGTGCTGTACATACCTGTAAGTATATGTACGAGTATGTAAGTAGGTATAATATGTAAAATATGATTTTTGTGTGAATTTGGAGCTTCAGGTCTTATCCCGCATATACTGAAGTAGAGAGAGAGAGAACTCAGTACTAAGACACTCTGTTCCCCTGCTTATTGAGTGGCGGAACCCAACCCAACCCAAGTCAAGACACTCCTTACTTCACTGACAATCTGAATTTAAGTTTTTGGGTTTGTATACTGTGTACTTACTAGATGGAGCAATTAGTCCGTTAAATTAATAAGTTAAATCACAAAAAAGTACATTTAAAATTCATGCAAAAATCACTACGACTTTTAAAAATGTTATCTAAAATAATATTACATAAAAAATTCTGCACACAATCTAATTGTATATAGTGTCATGGATAAAAGTATTTATTTAGTTTGCTTTGTCGTATGGAACTATGGACATTTCCCTGGAGCCACTGCGGTACACCAGTTTTCATGGCTGGCGATTTTTATTTTTACTGCACTCGGGTCCGTTATAACAATATTATTATATAATATGCTAATTTTGTATTTGAGACAAAATATGTATTATATGGCTATTTATAAAATATTTTTTTTTGTTTTGTTTTGGAATCGTGGCGCATGGGCACAAAATGTGACTGTAAACGCTAAAGATTCTGGGTTCGATTACCGACGAACGAAATGAAATATTTAATATCTCCACTTTCTTCGCTCTGGTGTCGAGGATAAGCGTGGCATTGAGTACCGCCACATGCATGCCTCTAGAGTTCGGCGGAAATTGAAGAACGGAGTGTCTTAACACACTAGATTTACCCTGCCTAGCCTGCTGTATGCGATATACAGCGTGGCGCGAAAAAAAACACGATATAATTCGTGGCACATTTAAGTCGTAATTAATATTTATATATACGACACTTATGGAGGGAAGTCTGGCTGCTTTCGTTACGTTACTGAAAGTTCCTGGACTATCAAAGAACATGAAATTTGGATGGTGGTTACTTTAGCAGTTATTAGATTAATAAGATGCATAAAATAATACCTAACTTTCATTTCATTATAAAGCCCAATTGTTTGATATTTTCTTGGGAATAATATTAGAGATAGTACTTGATAGTACTGACCGGTGTTGGCTGTATGCGCAGAGAAACTTGGCATTTATTACATAAAAAAACCGGAGGAGCGCGAGTCAGTTATCTTATAAGGATTCCTTTTTTCCTTAAAATGTACGGAACCCTAAAAAAGATCTGGCTTGGTTCTTCTTGGAATATTAATGTGAGTTAACAAAGATTTTTTTTCTTGCTTTATTCCACATATAGCAGAGTAAGAGTACAAATTTTTAAGACACTCCATTCTCTCACTCAGCTTAGCGGCGTTGAGCGCCCCTCCAAAACATGCAATGTCTCGAAAAATGGGCGGTATCTAGGGAACGGATTGTCTTGCACTAAGCTACTTACGTAAAACTAAAAGAAAATACAATTATTTTATATTTTAAATTTTCTTCAGGCCAGTTCTTGAGGCCAGTCGTGGCGCAGCGGCGCGACGTGCGACTGTAAAATCGTTGAGTTCTGCCACTCATCACACAATGCCTCCAGAATTCGACAGAAAGTGGGGAGCGGAGTGTCTTAACACTAAGTTCCCTCTGCCTACCCTGCTGTGTGCGGGATACAGCGTGAAGCTGATTTAATTTAATTTTTAATTTAAATTTTCTTACTTCGACATACCTACATACATACATATTTTACTAGCACAAAACGAAAATTACGATCACATCACCGCAT
Organism: Heliconius hermathena; assembly: GCA_013403705.1. Classification (NCBI taxonomy): domain Eukaryota; kingdom Metazoa; phylum Arthropoda; class Insecta; order Lepidoptera; family Nymphalidae; genus Heliconius; species Heliconius hermathena. The sequence goes on from JAAIXJ010000073.1 coordinate 157,810, forward strand.
TACTCAACCAATACAATTTTCAAATAATATATCTCCTTTATGATGCCTTGAAAATAATTTAGTTCGTTCAGTTTCAGTATTCGAGTGCATTTCACATATAAAACGAGAGTAGATCACAATCTCTATGGGACTGAAAAATAGCTGGCAATTCAGTCTCTGTAGGAGAAGAATGAAAACGATTTTTCTCAAACAAAAATATCTTTTATCTTGCTAGACTTAGTCCTAATACAATTTCGTTTTATTTTTCTTTGTAACGCCGTTCTATCATGTTTTGATGGTGTTACTGGTGTAATAAATAATAATATTCGAAATTTTAAATAATTTTATTAAAAATGATGATAATTTATTAACGACTTGTTATTTTTATTGTATAGTATATAACATTTTACGTTACAGAGGCCGATGTGGCACATCGTTACATCGTCTGACTGTAAAGGCGGTGGTTGCGAGTTCGATTATCACTCAGGGGAATGAATTGCTTTCATTTCCTCGCTCTGATAATGAGACAATGAGAGGCGTTTGATACTGCTACTGAACAAAGTCAAAAACTAAATATTTTAACATTAAATTTCTTTTGTCTACCATACCATACGTATGTAGGATGGGAAATATATCCATATTAATAAAAGAACGCTTGCATACAAAGTATGGCTAAAAATTTACAAAATATTTTTGAATTGAATTTTGCCGAAAAAGTCGGATATATGGATCTACTCCAAATTTTCTATATTATTCACTTTTTGTCTATTTAAACATATTCACATCTATTAGAAAACGCCTGGTAAAAGACAGGGAGACCTAGAATCAAGACACCCCGTACTTAATTTTTAGCACAAATTCGAGACATTACGTGTTGATTGGTAAAACCTAACGCTGAACTTTTTTCTACCAACGTGGGTAAATAAAATTAATTCCCACAGTAGAGGTCGAGGTCGAAACCACAACCGTCATGCTTACAGTCCTGTTGCCACAAATCTAAGTAATAATTAAAACTTTTCAGGCCAGTCGTAGCGCAGGGGCACAAAGTGTGACTGTAAACGCGACTGGTTGTCAGTTCGATCCTCATTCGAAGAAATGAAATATTCATTTAAATTTATATTTAAATTTCTTCGCTCTAGTCTCGAGGCAAAGCGCGGAGTTGAGATCCGCCACTCAACACGCAATGCCTCCAAAATTCGAAAGTGGGGAACGAAGTGTCTTAATACTAGGTTCCCTCTGCCTATCCTGCTGTGTGCAGGATACAGCGTGAAGCTAAAAAAAATCATCGGTCAAACTTTTAATCGCATAGCTTACACTCTCATGAAAAATAAACCTGTCATTTTAAAAGTTCCAGACTTCTGTTGAGAGAGAAAAGATATAAAGATCTAAAAAATAATTCTAAAGTTCATTCGGTTTTTTATCTAAACCTTGCGTCTGACACCAGGTCCTTTATGTAGATCGTGACTCATCAACTGGACAAAAACTCCTAGACGGCATATAAAAAGAGACATTAGATGACAAAATAAAATGAAGCTCGCTGAAGCAATTTTATTATGTTACAAAATGAACTTTAAAGTACCACTTTTTTGTTTAATGCAATTGGAATTGAAGTTTTTTCTCTTTTTGCATGTGGTCTATTTACTTTGCATTTTTAATGTATTTAAAGTGTTATTCCACACTTAGGAAAGAAAAATACTTAATAATACACACTTAAGAAAGAAAAACACTAATACATGCGCCTCTTGGAAACCATTTTTGGATAGTTTAAACGTTTTTTAACCGACTTCAAAAAGAAGGAGGTTATTAATTCGACTGTATTATTATTATTTTTTTATATTTGTTACCTCAGAACTTTTTATTGGGTGGACCGATATTGATGATATTTTTTTTTATTTGAAAGCTAGTGCTGATGATGCTAGTGTGTGATCCCATTTTATTGTTCCATATCTGATAATAATATTCATGAGAAAATCACGTAAATGTTAAATTTGCATTAAGAATGTGCGCGACAAATGGACGAATAACTCAATAATAATTTTAATGATTGTTTTTTTATTGGAAAGGATACACTTCAAGGATAATTTGGTGAAAATTTGGTTAGGTTCTTATAATGAAAACCGTGACAAAGTAACGAAACTCTTAAATTTTTAGGACCAAATATAGGATACTCGGGTGCTTATCCGGTTATTTAAGTTACCTACCATTAAGACTTTGTGGTCAAGTATATGAACATGATGATGATCAGTTGAATTCCTTAACGGCTTTTGAATAAGGGTTTGATCAGAGGCAGAATATCTAATTGTTTGCATTGCGACATTTTTTTTTAAGGGGGGAAATCGGCACGTTTATTGAAGTGGCATCTATGAACGACCCCTATTTATTTTATAAATGGAATTTTTAAAAAATGTGTTAATACGGACAATGACGATTAGTGTAGAATAATGATAAACAAGTGAAGGAAAATGATGCTGTGGTACCAACAATGATTCTTTCCAACAGAATTGAAATTAAATACTTACTTATTTAGTTTCACGCTGTAATTCAGCGAATAGTGGGAAAGTCAGAGAGAACGGAACCCCAAACGCTACGGTCTCTATATACCTCTTTCACCTCGTCCACTATCATCAACTTTTCATACATGCCATCTGGGGCGTCCTTATGCTTTTAACGTGATTTTTCTCCTTCATTATCTTTGATGCTGTATTTTCGAAGATCTAGCTTTATTACCGCTCACTTTTTCTTCATTAATCTTTTTTGCTTTTCCTTCACCATCAATCCATTTGCACGTTCTATTATATTCTTACCGTAAAAAGTATGATTGACTTATTCCTAGCGGATCAGTATATTTAAGGTTATGTTTGGACACACGAGTGCTTAGGATGCTATCTTGGGAACAGGCCAATATGTAATCGTTGCTATAATAAGGAGTCTGTTTCATTTTGAGGTACGAGACGTCCAAACTTGGAGCCGAATTATCGCATAAGAAGCTGGAAGTTTTAAGATCCATCGATCAAAGAGGAATAAGTACTTCCAAAATATTAGACATCTTTGAAACAGAAAACGGAAATTATATAAGAAAAGCAGCGACAGAAATATGTGGTAAATGATAACGAGGTTTTAGTAAAANTTTATAAATGTTATTTATAAAAATCTGGACTATAAAACAACATCAAATGTAACGCGTCGGTAGACGTCGGTAACTGTCAAAAGTCTCGATGAACTTTAAACACGTACCTTTTTTTTCTTCACTTATTGTTAATATTTTTTATTGGAATATAGTCACAAAATCCACAATATATTAATTGTTTTAAAATCTACATACTATAGGATTTTTAAAAATATATAGCACTTTATACCTATTTGCACATTACTTTAAGGAAATTAAGTTTAAAATATCGATGCGAACAACCTGAAATAGACATTCTTACGTATCACAATTTCTCACAATAAAAAAAAATATATTCCAAATGTTATTCACGAAAAAATAATTCATTACATTAAAGGTCCACTATTATACACTACTAAAAAAAAAAAAGGTACGTCAGGGACGACTTTAGTAAAAATGAATTTTGATCTGCCGTTGTTCTACCGTTATCCATAGTGGGGCGTCGGGCTTACCGACTAAAACCACCCCGGTGTCTCCTCGCACGTAAACGCGGGGCTGCGGGAGTCCAAATTCATCCGCAGCCTCTCACTAGTTCTGGCCGGGTCTATCCGGGCCTCGTCTCCTGCGCGGGTTAGTGAGGTGTGTTAACCCGTGCATCGTCTCAGAGGCGCGCGCCTGCGACACGGGTCTATCGAATAGGGGGCGAGGACTTCCCCAAGTCCCTCGCCCCTGGACCCATTCATAGGGGCCGGAAAAGGGCGTTGTCCGCCCTTCTCCTGCGTCCTGTGCGCCTTCTGCGGCCGGAGAAGGGAGCAAAGATCTCCCTCTCCCTTTCCGCAGTTTCCTTCTGCGACATCACGTCCTCGCAGAAAGACGCCACCGCGTCCCAAGACTGCGCTACCAACCATCCTCCGCACTACGGCAGGCAGCGACAGATCGCCCCCTATTTCATTTTGTGAGGACACGGCGCTGCTCCTCCCAAGCTACACACTCGGCGAGCGTGTGTTGCGCCGTGTCCTCCCCGCAATGGACGCAGTGGTGGCACCGAGCGTCCGGCTCTCTGTCTATGCGGCACAGGTACTTGCCGAAGCAGCCGTGCCCCGACAGCACCTGCGTCATCCTAAATGACAGGGAGCCGTGCCTTCTCCCGAGCCAGTCCTCGAGTACTGGTCGGATCGCCTCGACGGTAGCGAGGCCGGCGGTAGGGCGCAGAAGCCTTTGCCGCCATTCCGCCACCAGAACCTGACGGAGCTTCTCTCAGCGCAGCGTGATCTGCTGCTGCACCGGGTTCGAGCCCCGTGTCCGCTCTTCCTCACGCCATCGATATAATGACGCGAGTACTTTCGCCTCTAGGTCCCATGGCGGGGATCCGGCCAAGACGCAAGCCGCCTCGTAGGAAATCGTCCGATACCCGCCGACGACTCTGACGCCCATCGCCCTTTGCGGCTTGCGCAGAATGGCGAGAGCCATCATGTCCATCGCCCACACAGGAACTCCATACAGGGCCATGGAACGCACGATTCCTACGTACAACCGCCTACAGTTGGCGCTCGGGCCCCCTAGTTGGGAAGCAACTTTGAAAGCGCGCCCGTTGCACCCATCAACTTGGGCGCCAGCCGCCGGAAGTGTGGCCCAAATTCCCATCGACTGTCGAGCACCAATCCCAGATATTTCATAGTGGATTCGACAGCTATCCGGGCCCCGCTGACCACGATATGTGATCCCGGCGCCGGCGCACGTCGGGGGCCATGAAATACCATGGCCTCCGACTTGCTTAGGGCTACCTCCAGTCCCAGGCAACGCGCGCCTGTGACACCGCAGCCGTGGCTATCAACATCGCTTCCCTATGCGAGCTCCCCCGTGCAGTTATAAGCGTGTCGTCCGCATAATACGTCAAGTCGGCGCCCGACGGGAGTTCACCTCTCAGCACCCAGTCGTAACCAATGTTCCACAGAAGCGGTCCCAAGACCGAAACCCGTGGAACACCGCACGACATGAGGTGCCGACCGGTACCGTTGCATTGCGACATGAGCCAAGAACAAGAAACAGAAAATGTAATAATTAAATTATATAGCACTAAAACCGATTGAAAAATAAAATTAATTTTTAACAAAAAGAAAAACCGATTTCAAACAACGAATTAAAAAGTGAAAAATAATTTTACGTAATGTAAAACGTACTTTGATTTTGTTAACCAAAAATAATTAAAAAAATAATTTATAATTTTGAAGTCGGTGTCAAGTTAATGCTACAACAACCTTATTACAATATCGAATTACTAAGCCTGTTTGTTTTACTTGGAAATACGTTCCTGTTTTATTAAATAATATAAGCTTGCAGCGCCCTTAAAATTTCTAAAGTGAAAATTATTAAAACTATGGCATGGTGGCATTTTCGATTTTCATTAAAATTATTAAAAAAATATTATTGGCGGCATTTAACAAAGTAATAGAACCAGAAACAATGATATTTAAAAATGTTGTCTGTTTGTTTGTTTTTCTGTTTGTCGACGCTTATCTCAGAGAAATGACAGCTTTTTTGGGCACTCTTAATTTTTTAAGAAAATAAATTAGATCAAAATACATTTGTTTCTTTTAAGATAAAAGTTAAAATAACATATAACATCTAATATTATAATAACATATAATATATTTATATAAATGAGAATGTATTTTTTTGTTTAATAAATAGCTCCCAATAGTTATTAGGTACAACGCATGTAAGGAAAGAACATTTTAGAAAGTTATTTCATTCTATTAGAATTATAAAAACTACCAACATTTTTATAGTTAATAAAAATTGTCTATGTTTTCCACCTACACACTAAAAGGCGAAAAAATATTAAATATAAATATATAGATACCACATTAGTATCGATACTGTAGTGGTAATAACAATTGAAAAAAATAAATATACTACGGGATACCTTTATAAAGTTTAAAANTATTAAATATAAATATATAAATATATAGATACCACATTAGTATCGATACTGTAGTGGTAATAACAATTGAAAAAAATAAATATACTACGGGATACCTTTATAAAGTTTAAAACTGTTCATTATGACAAAATATAAAACAGTATATTTATAGAGGAATTTCACATTCTTTTTATTCTTTGACAATAATACATATATTTTTTAAATGGCCCTCCGTATTACGATGGCGGCTCTGTTCTAGTTAGTTAGCACATTTTCCTTTGAAAATTAGTTATTGTGACATAACTCTGACAGCTACACATGGTATTAATCTATAAAATTATACTACAATTGTATACTATATATACGATATATACACTTTGCTGCATTATCAATAATTTCCACAGCGTACGCAATATAAGGTTTTTTTTGGTATTTTTTTACACGTCAATCGTCTAATTGTAAAAGAATTTTCCAAATCGGTCCCGTAGTTTCGGGGCCTATTCGATTCAAATAAAGAAACAAAAAATCTAATCGATTGCCTTAATAATTTTAGTGATATTGATGCACCTTCCCCCCACCCCCCCAGAGTTACTCGCCACGGTGCGCGAGCCTGTGTGGACTCCGCATTTTTTATTATTATTATACATGATTTTTTTTAGATTGATATATTTAAATTCCTTATATCTTTTGAATGGAATGTCCGATTTTATTCATTTAAAAAGTATTTTACACGTATTGAAATTATCTTTAATTNTAATTTTAGTGATATTGATGCACCTTCCCCCACCCCCGCAGAGTTACTCGCCACGGTGCGCGAGCCCACACACTCCGCATTTTTTATTATTATTATACATGATTTTTTTTAGATTGATATATTTAAATTCCTTATATCTTTTGAATGGAATGTCCGATTTTATTCATTTAAAAAGTATTTTACACGTATTGAAATTATCTTTAATTAAATATCATTTAATGGGATAAGAATTAATGCAGAGGTATGTATGAGTATTGTCGGCACTTTTTTCATCTTATAAAATATAAAAATTATATTGGCATAACTATAGTAGTTGCATATATGGTATTGCGGACTTTTTTATAGATATTGATGCGTTCTATAATAATGTAAAACATTATTTTGTTCTATGAACAATAGTTTTCGCAGCGCACGCGATGGTAGAATTGTTAAGATCAATTTTTTCACACATTATTGCATTTTTATTAGGGATCCCACTTTTTTTTTGAAAATGTAATATAGCCTATACTGATTAGTGAAGATGCAGCTTTCTAATAGTGAAAGAATTTTTGATATCGGTCCGGTGGTTTTTATGTGAAAACAATACAAACATACATACAAAAATTGAAATCTTTCCTCTTAATATAATACTAGTATAGATTTATTTTAATTTTAAATTTTAAACTTTTTGACAATTTCACAACTTTAACTTTGAATAATTTTTATATGTACCTATGTATGTATGTGTAAACATAGTACTTGTTTTTGTAGATATTTTAATTTCCTACAAGAATATATATTGGTTTTTATAATAATACTACTCGTTTAATCATAATAAAATTTCAAATGAAAAAAAAAACAAAATTCTCCTTGTTATTTATATGGGAGACCGAAAATCTCGGTGAGACATTTCTTAATTTAAAAATTAAGAGCTTCCACTTTTGTGCCCAGAACAATATTTTCACAATAATTAAAAAAAAGAAAAATATATATTTTGGCCCACCTTAATAAATATAATATGTGACCATCATGGCGTAGTAGCACAAGCGTGTTACTGTAAACGTGACGACTGTGGGTTCGCTTCTTACTCAGGGAATTATTTATATTTTCATTTCTTCGATCTGGTAACAAGACAAAGCGCGGAGTTGAGTTTCGCCACTTAATACACAACACGAGAATCCCTCTGTCTACCCTGCTACATGCGGGATACGGGAAGAAAACGATTTAAATAAAGGAGCTGCGGAATATGAATCTCTACTTTGGTAACGTACCTACAGGAACATAACTAAATCCCAGGCCATTCCATTACGAACCAGAGTTAATTCTAGCATGATGAACGTGGCCGGTATCATATACGTAGTACGTACTGCACGACCATTCATTGGACTCTCTCTCCAAATAACCTAAAAACACGTACGGCAATAATGAGCGTGGGGCCACGTTCATACAATATTCATAGATATGAACCCCCGAGGTGGTAATAGAGGGTTGTTTAAGTTATTACTTTTATTACGGATTAAATCATTTATTTGCGGAATTGGAATGCTTTTTGAGTACAAAAAATTAAAAATTAAAAAAATTAAATATACAGCGTGAAGCTAATTTTTGAGTACAAAAGAGTTATAAAAGGCAAGGGTTAAGAAAGTACCTAACTACAACGTGTATGAATTGAAATGGTTTGTCATCCAAACGAGATGATATAAGATATTTCCCATAGACCTACTATTGCAAGAAGTAAAAATTTATTGTATTAATAAAGAAAAAAATCCAAAAATGGAAATTAGCATTTGAATTAGGGATTAAAATTATTACAGACATAAACGTCTTGAGGGCAGTCGTGGGGGTCGCAGGGGCACAAAGTGCAAATGTAAACGCGATTGGTTTTGGGTTCGATCCCCATGACTCAACACGCAATATCTCCAAAATATGGCGGAAGGTGGGGAACGGAGTGTCTTAACACTTAGGTTCCCTCTGCTTAAACTGCTGTGTGCGGGATACAGCGTGAAGCTGCTGATTTAAATTTTCTATTAACTATGACAATTTTTGCGAGCAAAATGAAATAAAGAAGAAATAAATATCATATCATAAAGGTGCAAGATTGGTGAGGCAGAAACTTGCCTACCCTGCCATGTGAGATAGAACGTGAATCCGCTTTTTTTGTTGTAATAAATGTACGTACTTCGTTTTGTTGGTCAAAGTATACTATTAGATTTCGCCACCCAACGCTTTAAAGATAGGCGGAGAATAGAACGGACTACCTTTATTTACACCATGATCTCAGTGCCAATGTTACTAATGCTAACAAAGTAAAATAATAATATACTTCAAACTAAAGTAGAATTGAACAATCTTAATTAAAAACTAGTAAATAATAAAATTGAAAAGTTGAAATTAAACACTTTTCAGTAATATTATATGATTACCAATGCCTGTACTTTCGTCTGCAAAGTTGCAGGTTAAAAATAGAGGTAATTTTTTCACGAGATTTCAACGAGCTTTGTAGACACTGCGGCGTTTTGAGAGTTCGTTCAACTCAGTTCTTTTGAAAATGAAGCCCGCCGTTGCCCAGATTGGAATAATCGTACGTTTTTTAGTCGTTTAAACCATTTATGCGGGTTTGCTTTTTGAAATTGAATGGATTGTTGTATGAAATATGAATATGAAAGGACTTTTATGTTCAAGAATATAGAAGTGTAGGTAAAGAGGATTTTGTGCTAAGTCACTCCGTCCTTCACTTTATAAAAATGAGTATGATTAGCGGAACTGAAAATTTAAAATAATTGAAAATCAAAGTCAAATATTTTTATTTATACTAATATACTCGTAATAAAGCCGAAGAGTTTGTTTGTTTAAACGCTAAGTTCTCTGGATCTACTAGTCCGATTTATTTATTTTTGGATTTGTATGAAAGAAAAAAAGAAAATATAACATTATAATTAAGTCTTACGTGACGAAATAACAATAATAATTAATGCTATTGAATTGCTTTAAGCGCGTGCGTTACAAAAATAGTAAAATATATGTCAGTATATTGTATGAAAGAAATCATTCAGAGGGTGCCCTGACTAATATCTGTCCGATATTTGTTCTTGGGCATACGGGTTCGCGACCCCGGATCCTCCTTATAACCTCCGTCCAGTCCATAAAAGTGGTGTCCCCTTCTTTTAATCCCCTCCTTTTTCCTACCCTCTCCTTCTACCCATCCTTTCTATCTGTCCTATTCCTCTCCCCCCGGTTTCTCTCCACAAAGGGGTTTTGGAGGTCAGATGGCAGTCCCTCCATTTAAAAACCGCCATCAGCCGCTATAATGAAAAGATCACATATGAAACTGGATACGGCTAGAGCGTCGCCGCTAAACGACGCGCAGGCACGTCGCCCTACTGCCTTGTGCGGGGACCTTTGATAAGTGGGCAAGGGCTACCGTGTCAAGTACGAGCACGGCTAAAGACGTAAGAACCCAGACGGAAACTCCGCTTTGTAACGTGGAATATTGGCTCTCTAGCCGCACGATGCAAGAACTTCGCAGATGTACTCATGAGACGTCGGGTCCAGTGTACTTTCCTCCAGGAAACTCGCTAGAAGGGCAATAAGTCCCGTAACATTGGACAGGGTTACCGGCTTATATACACTGGGTCACCTTCAGGTAGAAACGGTATGGCGGTAGTGCTTTCTGAAGAGCTTCAGAATGGGCTCACTGAAGTTGAACGTCGCTGCGACCGCTTGATGCGAGTAAGGGTACTGATTGAGGGCGTTACCACAAACTTAATCAGTGCCTATGCTCCCCAGGCGGGATGTAACGCGTCCGAAAAGGAGACATTCTAGGAGCAGTATGAAGAGGTGCTACTTGCTGTACCATCTACCGAAGTGGTCTTAGTTGGGGGGAACTTGAACGGTCACGTCGGTAAGGCTGCTTAACCGTATGAACGTGTTCACGGGGATTTTGGGCACGGTCTTCGCAATACAGAGGGAGAAAATATCTCAGAACCTGTATTGCGTCTGATCTGCCCGTCGTGAATACGTTCTTCCAAAAGAATCCTCAGCACCTTATCACGTATAAGAGCGGGTCCCACTCAACTCAAATAGACTACTTATTGACCAGACGGTGTCATATGGGCAGGGTAACTAACTGTAAGGTCATTCCAGGCGAAAGCCTTACGGCCCAACATCGTCTTCTTGTCATGGACTTTAACGTCACTCCGAAGAAGAAAGTAACCGAGAAACGTAAGCCTCGGATCAAGTGGTGGTTGCTGAATGGACCGATGCAGACCGACTTCCTGGCAGAGGTGAAAAGTCATAATCTTTCGACTAACACCGAGACTGCTCAGGATGCTTGGGATCGAGCTCAGTCGGCAATCATTGCGGCAGGCAGGCGAGTTCTTGGCCTTTCCAGGGGAGGACGTGTCATCGACAGGGAGACATGGTGGTGGAATGACAAGGTGCAGGAGGTGACTCGTGAAAAGAAGGATGCCTTTAAGAAGTGGCAGCAATCCAACTCTCCTGAAGACAGACTGGAGTACATTGCAGCTAAATGTGCCAGTAAAAGAGCTGTAGCCAGAGCCCGCAGTGAGAGTTTGTCACCACTGTATGACAAACTTGAAACTGTGGAGGGGCAGAAGTTCATTTACAAACTGGCACGTTCCCGGGATAAAGCGACGCAAGATATCGCAAAATGTCTTTGCGTCAGAGATTCCCAGGGCACGCTGATCTGTAGTCATGCCTCTGTGAAGGAGAAGTGGAGAAGCTACTTCTAGGAGTTGCTGAATACTCAGCACCCATGCAGTCTTCATCACATCACCCACCGCCGAACCTCGGACTTATTGCCCCAATAACCCTTGACGAAACTCGTAATGGACTTCGACGCATGAAGAACGGAAAAGCGGTGGAACCTGACGACATTCCGATCGAAACGTGGAAATCGTTGGGCTCTCTTGGTGTGTTCATGCTTACTGTCCTTTTTAACCATATCTTGAACACCGGAAAGATGCCACACCAGTGGCGGCTTAGCTTCATTACCCGGGTCTATTTACAAGGGAAGGGGCAGTGTTTAAAATTGTGGTAGTTATAGGGGCATTTAGCTTATGAGTCATACCATGAAGCTCTTCGAGCGCATGATCGATCTCAGGCTCCGCCGCGAGTGTACTCTCTCTGAGTCTGAATATGGATTTCAGCCAGGATCGGGCTCTATGGACGCCGTTTTCGCCCTCAGAACATTGATGGGGGCATACAGGGAAAAAAGGAGAGCTCTGCGTGTGGCCTTTTTAGATCTGCAGAAGGCCTTTGACTGTGTGTGTGTGTGTGCCTCGTCAGTGTATCTGGTGGGTGGAGCTTCACATCACGGAGATGAAGATGCTGAGGTGGATGTGCGGCGTAATGCGGTCAGACCGCATACGCAACACATTTATTCGAGATAGTCTTGGAGTCCGTGACGTAACGAATAACCTCCAAGAGCGTCGCCTGAGATGGTTTGGTCACGGTACGCGCCGGCCTAAGAACTACGTCGGATGCAAGTGCCTTACTATGTCAGTCCCTGGAGTGAGACCTCTCGGACGCCCTAGGAAACGCTGGTTGGATGTCGTGATGCAGGACATGAGAGCCAATGGCCTAACCACCGAAGACGCTAAAGACCGTGCGAAGTGGAGTAGGTTGAGCAGGAAGGCAGACCCTGGCAAAAGCCGGGATTAATGTCAGGTAGAAGAAGAAGATTGTATGGGAGAAATGTTCTATTTTATTAACTCTAAAAAAAAGTCCTCGATACGCTATATCTATCTCTAATAAACAAGTCATAAGGTATTTGGTGACAAAAAATAATTAAAAATTTCAAGGTGATATTTTAACACTTTTTTATTTGATAAAGATATTGAAACTAACGAAAGTTATTTCATCATCAAGGAAATTTTATGAAGATATGCTTTGGCTTTTATAGTATGTATTTTGAACGTATAATTTTTGAGAAAAAGTAAATTTAAAATAATTCAACGCTCCGTTTAGCATATCTGCACAAGTCCTGCTGGGGACGCCCTTGCCGCCGAATGCGTCCTTGTAAGTAGCCATTTAATGGTTGCACCTCTTCAAAATAATTGAATGTATAAATTATATTGATTATATAATTTATATTGATTATCTTATGGCAAATGTAGCATAATAAAATAATTATAATTGGTATGCAGGCGAAGCCGCGAATGGGCTGCTAGTTTAAAATAAGAAGTTACATGCTCAATTCTTTTAACGTCAAATAGTCGACCACCGGTTCACTAAACTTACAGCCTCCGACCTGAGAATAACTTTTTTATATATACGAGTATATATGGGTTCAATTCCTTTTCAGGGGATGATTATATACCCATATCATGCTTATTAAGTTGAGTTAACAAAGCGTACATATTTCATTGAGACACATTCGTCTTTTGTGTAAATATTCGCTCAACGCTCTAACCACACTAACTAGTAATATAGTTATAATTGTTAATATTTCAAAATAATGCCTCCAGGTATTATTTTGAACTTGATTGTAATTTACAAAGTTAAATTTCAATTATGTTAAGTTGTCCTTGTTTCTGTTTCTGTCATAAATATAGAATATTCTTCGTAAATAATAGCTGTAGAAATTTAATTCTGTATTCGTGTCTATGTATGTATAACTACATTTTTTAGTTTTTCTCGAGGCATTCGATGTTGAGTGGTGGAACTCAGGTGAAAATATTAAATATTACACTCCTCCAAGTGGGAATCGAACCCACAACCATCGTGTTTACAGTCGCACGAAACGCTCACACTTGTGTCCCTGTACCACTACGGCCTCAAGATTATTAACTCATGCAATACAACTAAATATTTAGTTGATTTATATTTTAAATTAATCAAAATTTAATTGGGTAAGTATTTTGTGATGCGTAAGTTATATAGTTGAGGCCAGACGTGGCGCAGCGGCACGAAGTGTGTGTCTGTAAAACCTACTGGTTGTGGGTTTGATCCCCACTCGAGGAGATGAAATATTTACTTAAATTTATATTTCCATTTCTTCGCTCTGGTGTCCACGCAAAAGCGCGGCGATGAGTTCTGCCACTCAACACGCAATGCCTCCAGAATTCGGCAGAAAGTGGGAAACGGAGTGTCTTAGCACTAGGTTCCCTCTGCCTACCCTGCTGAGTGCGGGATACAGCGTGAAGCTGAAGCTGGGAAGTTATAATAATATCAAATCTTAATTGCGTAAGTTATAATAATGTATTTATAGTAATGTATTTTGTAATGGGTAAGTTATAATAATATCAAAATTTAATTGGGTAATTGGGTTATAATAAACTATTAGCGTAGCGTAATTGGGACACATCTAAAAATATGAGGAATAGGGGGAGAGGAGTTACTCTCTTGACGTTGATGCCCACCCTGCTATGTAGAACAAAACATGTGGCTGATGTGCTTCCTTTTTTATCCTATAAACACAAGCTAGCACGCTACGTACATAAGATGAAAAGTGAAATGAGCGAGGAATGCGGAACGACCGAATTCATTAATTACTGTATAGGTAGGTACACATTTTTTAAGTACATAGAGAGAAACTATTATTAGGTCACTATATTTTGCACTTTCCATCCAACTTTTGAAACGTTTTTTTCTTGAGCGACAATCTAAATATTCCCCTATTAGTAATCGAATCCACAATCATTAAGTTACCAGTTAGACGCTGCCCCACTGCGCCACGATGGCTTCTAATACACTTCTATAAAGTTGAAAATCGGCAAGCATAAAATATACGTCCATTCGTTAGCTGATAAGAGGTTTAGTACTTAACACAATTTTTACGACCCGCATCGAATAGATTACATGTAAATCTCATTTTTCTCTCCATAATAATGATAAGTAACATTTCTTGCTTCGATGGATACAATTACGATAAAAGCTCACTCATAATGCTTTTGCAGAAAATTTTAACTTTTTTATTATTTATATATTGTGTCAATCAGATGACTGATAACGAGGTGGTTAGGAGTTCAATTACTGTTCAAGGGAATTATTATTGATTCAAATTATTTCAAATCAATTTTCCGCTCTAGTAAGAAAAAATTGCGGCGTTGTGTTCCGGGACTCTCTTAAGTGGCAAGTATTTTGAATTCGGTAGGGATAACGATGAATGAAGTGTCTTGATACTAGGTCTTACTGTGTACCCTGCTATGTGGAAATAAATAAATAGTAAAAACAATACAATCCAGCAATAAGAAAGGCAAATGTTACAAGTTTAAATATAATTTTACACAAAATTTGCAAAAAAATAATTTAAATAGTTATAAAAAAAATAATATTTGTTATAATATTCATATTTATTATAAAAAGTCAATAATCGAGACAGCTGCACATGTCACGAATCTTGGGCGGTATGGGAACAGAATGTGTTGACACTCGGTTCCCCGTGGCTACCCTGCTACACACGGGTTACAGCGTGAAGCTATACAAATCTGTTGGAATAGTTTCTGCTTAGTATGTTACATGCACACATATGTAAGTTGTATTAAATCATACATTTTTGTAGTAATCCATAGTAGGAGTTGAGTCCTAGCCTAGTTAAAGAAGAAACATCTTATCCTTCCATGGATTTACATGGGCACCGTTTAAATCACGTTGCAGGGAGGAAGCTTAGAGCAACGCTTGAACTGCAGCTCAACTGTACGCTAAGGAAGATCCTATAAAATTCTAAAACCTTAAAAGTATGACGAAATATTTCCAATTCGATAAGAAGATTTAGAAAATATACCCGAATTTCACTTTCCAATAAAGTGGAAAAAGTGAAAACAAACAGTTCGACAGACAGTGTCAAAGTCAACTAATTTGTGCCGTCTGCTCGGGGCACACGTCAGACACATCTGCGGATCTACAAGCTCTAATATTCTAACGCTATATTAAAATTGTTTAAGTTTACCCCTCAACGAAATACTGTTTATTTAGGGAAAAAAATCTTAAATAGCTTTTCAAATTTTCACACGTTTTATATATAGAGAGGTAGTAGAAAAGTAATGTTTAAACACTATTTGTTCACTTTCACTCCACTTTTTGCTCCTTTCATGTCGTGTCTGCCGTTTTAAGGACATCCCACACTTCATCTAATTTCTCTCAGCTTCACGCTGTATCCCGCACACGGCAGAGGGAACCTAGTGTTAAGATCTCTGTTCCCCACTTTCTGCCAAATTCTGGAGGCATTGCGTGTTTAGTGGCAGAACTCAACGCCGTGCTTAGCCTCGACACCAGAGCGAAAAAATGGAAATATACATTTAAGTAAATATTTCATCTCCTTGAGTGGGGATCGAACCCACAACCTGTCGGTTTTACAGTCACACTTCGTGCCGCTGCGCCACGACTGGTCTAATCAAGCTTTCAATATAAATAGTAATTAGTACCTCAAGATTTAAATTCGAAGTCATAATTACATTTTTAATGCTCCGCGCAATGATATATTTATGACTAATATTATATATCTGCAAAGTGTGTTTGTCTTAACGGCCTTATCTCAAGAACAGTAATTGTGATTGGAATTGAAAATTCTTTTCATATTAAACATCTACTATTCAGGCAGGTTGTAGGCTGCATCCACTGCACCTGCGGTTATAGTTTCATTTGGCAATGAGGGTAAATACGAAAAGATAGTGTTACATAAATATATACCTTTTCTTCTTAACTAACTAACTTCATACAAAATACTCAACTTTATACAGAATAAAATATTCAACCATAAATTATGTATAATCCACTTTGACCGCATGTCGATCGATGCGACGTCGCCGCCGCCGTCGCCGGGGAGTATGCAAATGTGGTACGACAACAGATTGGTTCTTTGATTAAATGCACCTATTTCCTGTCTCTAACGAGGAACTATAANTTTAATGCTCCGCGCATCATTACTTACATGAATTACTAAACAATAAAAAATGATGTATTTATGACTAATATTATATATCTGCAAAGTGTGTTTGTCTTAACGCCCTTATCTCAAGAACAGTAATTTTGATTGGAATTGAAAATTCTTTTCATATTAAACATCTACTATTCAGGCAGGTTGTAGGCTGCATCCACTGCATCTGCGGTTATAGTTTCATTTGGCAATGAGGGTAAATACGAAAAGATAGTGTTACATAAATATATACCTTTTCTTCTTAACTAACTAACTTCATACAAAATACTCAACTTTATACAGAATAAAATATTCAACCATAAATTATGTATAATCCACTTTGACCGCATGTCGATCGATGCGACGTCGCCGCCGCCGTCGCCGGGGAGTATGCAAATGTGGTACGACAACAGATTGGTTCTTTGATTAAATGCACCTATTTCCTGTCTCTAACGAGGAACTATAATGTAATTTTAACATAATTTAAAAATGTCAGGATAAAGAATGACCTAAATATTACACATATAGGAAATTTAATAATACCCAATGTTAAAAATATGAAGGTTTTTTTACGTTATAGCAAATTTTGTAGTTATATAGATAGACGAACACCGGCTGCACACTCTAAAAAGCATGAGTTTTTGTCACGTTCCGGTAGAGCCGAGTGTACGAGCGAGAGCGCGGAACAAGCGATAGAGAGGCCGCAGCTTGTGACGCATCTATCCATTCATTGTTAATTAAATAATAATAATAATAATAATAATAAAAACATTTATTGCCATAAAAAAAAACATACAATTTTATAACAATGGACATAAACATCACGATTGACATTATGGCAAAAGGTGTAACTCAGCTAATGATGCTTGAGTTTTGATTCTCAATCATCGCTGTTTTTCAGTTACACCCTGGAAATTTTGAACAAAATTGCAAATTAATGTTAGTTTAAAAATATTTTTCAAGTAAGTACTTCTTTTTATTATACAAAATAAATAAATTCAGTGATATTAATTCAAATCAATTTATAAAAGTATATTTTTTTTATATATATTTTTCGTATGACAATATCACGTAAAATTATCTGTGGTCTTCAAACCGATTTTACAAACAACCAATTTTTTGTTATCTATACTTGCTTCAGTAATACACTTGTCTAGACATAACGATCGTTTAGATTTAAAAAAATGTCACCAAGTAGTTTAAAAAAATTATTATACCTTCAAGTTTTTTCCGCATAGCATGCTATGTACGCAGAGAAAACCTAGTGTTAAAACACTGCATTCTCCAATTTCCTCCCAATTTTTCATACGTTGCATGTTTTGTGATGTAATTTAATACCGCATTTTATGTTACCAAAGTAGTTAAATGAAAATAGCTTCCCGCGAGAAAACCAACTATCAACATCGTCTTCACGAGTGCGGCGCGAGTCGAAATCCTACTCCCTTCAAATTTTTATACGCCTTTTAAAAAAGGTATAAATATTTGCCTGTTCTAAGGAAAGGTCACAGATCAATGGGTTCTAATCCGATTTGTGGTGCAGAATTTCTATTTACGGGTACCCCACTGATTTACATCACAAAGGGATCAAACATTCTATAAGGAAACTTGAAGCAAATCTTATCTATATTGCTCATTAGGTTAAATCGATCTTTGAAATTTTAATAGTACAAGGAACAATGTATTAAATATTATTTTATTTTCATTCTTATTCTACAGTATCTTATAAAAGAAGACGCAGCGTTAAGTTTCGTTCAAATATGTTTATTATTTATTTTCCGATATTCGTTTTTAATAAATTAATTAAAAAAATTTTTTGCATCTTGAGTGACGAAGATGAAATTTGCATTATGTTATTTAAGCGAGAAAATGAAATTAATTTAAATATTTATATAATTGTTGTTACCCCTACCTGAGAATCGAACCTACAACTATTACGATTACATTCAGAAAATGTGTCATTGTGTCATGGTAAAATACTAATAAAAGTTAATATCAAATATTTACAATCATAAATACGTTCTAAAATACAGAATTGATATTCACAAAAAGTAAACAAATTTTCACATAGGGCTGTTCCTAGTTTCCATTCCAATTAAAGTGTGACACTTTCTGGCCCCTTTGAAGCTTGTTACTGTACTAAAGTGAATAAGGGCCCAGGTAACTGCACTGTCAGGAAAATGTGGCCATGGAAACAGAAATATATAGTAATATTCAACACGAAAACAAAAATCAAGTTTTTATTTTATTTTCAGTGTGATTTATTTTATCTATGCAATGTATGTCGCTATATTCACTTTACCTCTATTCTAGAGGGTATACTCTAGTTTCTACAATCAGTCAAGGAAAGCGAAAATATTTTAAATATAAAACTGACAGGCCTTCTAGTAACGAAGCAAAGCGCGGAATTGAGTGGCGGAATTCAACGCCGCACTTTGCCTCTTTACCAGAGTCAGGAAATTAAACTAGCTATTTTAGACTTCTTTCCTCCGAGTGGCAATGGAACCCATAACCGTCACGTTTTCACACTTTGCATCCGCACAGGCGGCTACCACGATGGCTTTATTTATGTTTCATAAACTCGTATGTGCCTCACTTATCGTCTTATATGATGATATACGAAAAGTACTTTTTTTCTGTAAGTTAAACATTTTTTATAGAAATAAAACTATTACATGCCGTATCCGTTTTATTGTAAGTCTATGTTTAGTATAGTTTTTTGTGCTGAAGCGTCAGTCGTGCAATAATATTCCTTACGCCAGTATCATATTGAATGGTAAACGTAGATTGTGTCAATTAGACGTGGGCAGAGAAGAACAAATTTATATATATACTAGCGACCCGCTCGCGGCTTCGCCCGCTTAAACTACTGAATTATTTACCTAATATACTGAATTGCGTTCCTTAAACAAATGACACAAACAACAGAATACGTAAATGGTAAAAATCATAAACAACGTAGTAGGTAGTCTACCTATTATTCTTTTATGTAAAAATATTTAAATGAAAGATGAAACCAACTATGTTGCGCTGAAATAATACATTATAATNCGTGGTGGCGCAGTGGAACACTGTCTGACTGTAATCGAGATAGTTGTTGGATCGATTGTCAATAGGGTAACGATTATATTATTTATTTATTTTAATTTTCCGCTCTGGTCGACAAAGTGCGGCGTTGAGTTCCGCCACTCAACATACAATGTCTCCAAAAGTTCGAGAAATATGGGATAAAGTGAGAATTTGTTTATAATTTATCATGGGATGGGATTACGAGCCTATTTTCACTAGAAGGAATTGTAGTTTCTTGACCACATATTATCAATATACTATATAAAATGTTGTCTCCGCTGCCTTAATGTCACTTATAATTTTAATTATTACAAATTTTGGTACCAAAAATAGTCATATACATATATTAATAAATAATTTAGATATAAAAAATTTAAGTTAGTAATATTTGAATTACTTTAAAGCGACGGTCTCTCCAGACTTATGATTTAAAACGTTCATATGATCCATAGAATTTACTTGATCAGATAAATCATAATGAAAGAAGCTTATTTTATAATTCTATAATATATCAATATAATTAATTATACAATTTAATTAAGTAATCGTGGCGCAGTGGCAAATCTTCGTAAACAAGACGATTCGATTCCCCTTGGGAGCATGAACTGTTTTTATTTTCTGACTAATAATAAGATGAACCGCGACGAAGAGTTTCGCCGATCGACATGCGATGTATTGTTTGAGCGATGCATAAAGAATAGAATGTCTCAACACTCTATTCCTTCTCCCTAAAAAAATATCTTCTGATAAAGGTTTCTTTCGTGCTCCATTTGCCTTTAAAATTTATCAAAAAGCACGCGATTCACGTCATTTCTGAGCGTTGACGGTTCAACGCATAACAATATATCGTTATTTACTAAGGCGAGGATAATATTACTTTAAAGAGATACTCAAAGTTGAAACTGCTCTACTAAATTGCATCGTCCGCGTGAAAACTTGCTCTCTCGTGAGCTTGTTAAACTTATATGCTCAGATCATTGCCTTATAGTCTGACTTGAAGACACTTAAGCTTAAAGATTTTTGTTACTATTTTCCGGTAAGCTTTTAGTGATAAATTAGAAGAAGTATAAGAGTTGAAGTCAAATTAAGTGGCCGTCTTGACATGGCGTCTAACTGTAAATGCAATGATTGTGGATTCAATTCCTACTGAGGGGAATGAAATATTTTAATTCGCCCTGTAGAAACCCAAGGATAAAAGGTAGTATAAGTATTAATATAATTTTAAAAAATATCTGCACTTAAACTTAAACTAAATACGTACAAAAAGATTTCGAAAATATTCCATTTTATTTACTAAATATAAAATATTAAAATATATTTGAATACATCATAAGCCTCTTCAGCACAATTGCCACCCTCTAATCTCCGACTTTATATAGAAAATGGATATTGAATATGTTTTCAATATCTCTGTTACGACACCTGAAGCGATCTCCAGCTTCGATGCTGAATCTAATATTTATTTATGAGCGAATCTATTTGAAACTTTGAACCTATTTAAGTTTTAAATTGAAATATTTTTGACTTTACATATTTTTATAGGTGATGTCTTGTTTTCCGTTACGTTGGTAGGGAATTCTTCTACCACAGAAAATGTTAGTAATAACTGAGTAACCTACAGTAGTGATTTTTTTTTGGTTTAAAATACGAATGATAATGATAATAATAATAATAAAACATGAATACGTGCAAGAGGCACGTATCAAGGTGGGCAGAGATAGTGTAGTGTAAAGATTCAGATCTTAGAAATCTTTAAATTCAGTTCCAGACGCTAAATTGTCAAACTGCATAGAATATCACAAGCTTAAGTATCATCCCCAGCATCTGGATACGTGGCACTTCACTATTGTACGGTTTTGTATGATTTCCCTTCCACGTACCACACAAGCACTGTAGCAGTGTTTCCGGGTCAATACCAAATGAATACCTTCAAAAAGCTCGTCTATCTCCATCTTAAAGGCAGGCAATGCAATTGTAGTTTCTCTCGTGTTACACGTGGTCACGGGTGGCGGTTATTTTGGAACCTAATACCACGATTTGTCTTAAAGAAAAGTTTGGAAAGTGAAGTCAAAATTTAAATATTGTTACAATTTTTATTTAATGCTGATGAATCATGATTTATAAACAAAGCGACAAACACTGTATATCATAAACAGAACATACAGACAAACTTTCGCAATTATAATGTTTGCATGGATTAGATAAACAGCGCTCTACTGAATCACTCGACCTCATATCTAACTAAATTAACGCTGCTATTGTTACTACTTCCCTTGTGTTCTATTGAATTACGTCAAAATTGAAATGTAAGCCAATTTGGGATAATGCTGCTTAAGTTCTAAGTAATAAGATTGAATTTAGTTCTTCTTGATATATGTAAGCTGAGAAAATGTGTTTTCAATTATATTAAATAATTATCAAATTAAGCTGAATAATATTATGATTTTAATATGAGAGTAACAGTTACTACTTAAATTGCTTAGAGTAATAATACTTTTAAAACTTCGGTAAGACAGGTAGTGGGAGACTTCGGTTGACCTTCGAAAAAACAGTATCAAAATTACTGAAGGAAGGTCGCGTAAAAGCATAAGGACCCCCCGGAGGGCATGTATGAAAAGGTTGACTGTGGAAGAGCCGAAAGTATGTAGAGACTGTAGCGTTTGGCGCTTCATTCTCTCTGACTAGACTGTCAGGAATACAGCGTGAAGCTAAGTGAAGTTAAGTTGAAACTTTTACCTTATACTTACATATTTAAAATCTTATATTTTTGGTATCTTTACTTTGTATTTCGTAGACAACAGGATAGACAGAGGGAGGGAGGGAAGGGAGGGAGGTGTTTAAACACTCCATTAGTCTCACACCGCCCATTCTCAAAAAAATCTAATTATTGCGTGTTGAGTGGCGGAACTCAACGCCATGTTTTATCTTCTAATCAGAGCGAGAAAATTAAAACAATTCTTCTAAATAGGAATTCAACACACAACCGTCCTGTTTGCAGTCAGCAGCTATACCGCTATGCTACATCGCCCTCTTATATAATATAGTGTATATTTTCCAGCATGTTTCTTACATTTTTCGACTCGTGAATATACTTTAAGAACGCTATTACCAGTCGTTGTGACACCGAGTTCACGGAAAAGTTGCTCTCACATACATTTGTAAGTTTAAAATTTGAATATCAAAACCAAATTTAAGTTAAAGCACCCTAATCTGATTTCTAGTTCTTGTATTATGTTATTTGTATGTTTATTATTTATTTTAAAATTATACAATTTTAGAAACTAAGACATCTTTTTTTAGCATAGTTAAGCAGGGTAGGCACAGGGGACCTAGTGTTAAGATACTCCATTTTCTATACTAATATTTTAAAGAAGTAATGGTTAGAGTATATTTTTGTGTTGGATTTTTATGGAAGACGAGGCGAAACTAATCGCCACATTTTGTCTACCAATTATTTATTATATATGATTTCCAGTAGAGAGAATTCGGTGGTAGCGCAGGGGCACAAACGTGCGACTGCCAATGTGATGCTTGTGGATTCGATTTCCACTCGAAGAAATGAAATAATTAATGTTTTAATTTTCTCGCTCTGGTGACGAGGCAAAGTGCGGCTTTGAGTTCTGCTACTCTACACAAAATACCTTTAGAAATCGGTGGAAAGTAGGGAACGGAAGTATCTTAATGAGAAACGGAGTGTCTTGTTCCCATGATCCCTCTACCTATCCTACGATGTACGCGATACAGCGAGAGCTAAAAAAGAATGGTAGTATAGCAGACTGTAAGAGCGTTAATTGTAGGAATGAATTTTCATTTCTTCTTCTTCGACTTTGAGTGTTGAGATCCGATACTCAACACTCAAAGTCTAAAAAATCAGAAGGAAAAGGGAACACGGAGTGTTTTATAGCTAAGCCCCCTCTATCTACCCTGTTATGCAGAAGAAAATGTTAAGTTAACAGAAAAATATTATATAATTAAGATTAGTAGTTAATATAAGAACTTGTTATACAAATAGCTATATAATAAAACATGGAATCCCTATTAACTTAAATAACAGTACAAAATCAATTTGGTCAGGAAGATAGATTGGTGTACTCGCATTAATGAGAAGCCTAAATTGAAATGTTTATTATTCTATGATTAATTTCAAGGCCCAGCCTATATTTTAATTAAGTTATTGGATATTTATGAATTAATTGTTGTGTTAAATTAACAAACAAATAAGAGAATATAGTGCTTGATTCTTTACTCAATTAAAAAAGAAATCTCAGCTTCTCCTTTATAAAATTGATTTTCGCTTCGATCGCTTCACGCTATATTTTGGATATATAATAGGGTACACTGGAGAAACCTTGTGTTGAGACACTCCGTTCCCCATAAACTACTCAATTTTTGAGACAACGTTTCTTGAGCGACAGAATTCAATACTACGCTTTATCTTATTACGAGAGTGTGTAAAATAAATAATTCATTCACCCGAACGGGAATCGAAACCACAAACTTCACATTTACCTTTACAATCAGAAAATATAAAATCGTATGAAAATATATAAATTTAACAATTTTTAAATGATTTTCATTATTTAGCAATATAACATAATTATATTTTTATTTTCGCTTTTCTAGCACTTTCCTGTAATATGAAGAGAAAGTAGAATGAAATGACTAGTTATTCCACTCTTATTTACAAATATTAATAGCCCTTAGGCTGGATTTGATGGATGGCCATTTTTATTAAAGAAAAAACAATTAGCGTGACTCGAAACAGAGCACATTATTTAAGAGTCGCTTCGGGTGTCAGTTCCACTGCGTACAAATTTTTATACGTCTTCTAAAATATTTCTCGATAAGTGCGTTTTGTTTTCCCAATCTGACTTACGAACGAACGCCCAGCACGAGAACCAATAATTATTTGAAATTTATATCAAGATATAGGACACAAAAAAAACAAATAACAAGGTGCTAGGTATCGACAGCCCTCGACATTAAGCATTCATGGAATGCCGGATTTTATTCGACTGTTAAGAGCTAAACAAAATAAAATCCCCAAGAGCGGCCGTTCCTTTATTGGACAATAAAGTGCAAACACAGTTTGCTACGCGATAGCGCCAGTATACTCGCACCTACTGCGAGACGCGTATAAGAAAATTAAATTCGTGACAGGCCTTTTGTTTCTTGAGAATTGAATATAAAATATATTATATGTTTTATGTAGATAGTCAAAGCGCTATGAAGAGTTTATGGAAAACAGACGACAGTCGTCGATTCGAACTATATATTTAGTAATATCGTCGAACTGTAAACGTTACAGCAGGGCTCGATGTTGGCACTGGGCCTCCCATGAGAAACCTTGAGTCTAACCCGTAGCCCACTCCAACGACGCACTCGCCATGAGTGCCGCAAGGAACCACAGCAATAGGGCCAACGCCCTGAAACTGTTTCCCGGCTCCACTGAACAGGGCGGAGTCGGACAGAGGAAATCACACGACCGTAAACGCAGTGGTTGGGAGTTCGATTTCCATTTGCGAGAGCTAATTATTTTAATTTCTCTCTCTCTCTTAACTCTAATAACAAGATAATACGCGGCGTTTAGTTTCGCCCCTAAACACGCTTGTGCATTTAAAAAAGTTCCACTATTGAGGTCCTCGTTCTATCATCAGAACATGCATGCATCCATGACAATGCCATAATATAATACCTATATTATATTATAATTATAAGTGTGACAAATTCAGTTTCTTAAATATTATTCGACAGGTACAAATCGACATTGTAAAACTATGTTAATAAAACTAAATATATATTTAAATATAATAATATGTTCCTAGAGTAAATTTAACAACTCACGCTAACGCCGCGCCGTCTTCTGTACAAGTAGGAACCGAATATAAGCGGAATTCGTGACGAAAGGACATTTAAATTGCAAATGTTCGGACACGTCTCCGAATAACTAAACTAGACGTCGAAGCTATACAGTGCTTACATGAATTCAATTCTAAAGTGTCTTGCTCCTTGATATACCTATATAAGATCTTTCTACTAACTAGCTTTCTATATAGGTATTGATAGAAATAACTTTGTCAGAAATTAGTGGAGAACGGAGTGTCTTAGGTCCTTCTAACTGTTATATGTCGTAGTTGAGTAAGAATATGTGAAGTAATTCTTATTTTTTTATCATTTAATTTTTTAAATTACATAATTCATGTGATAATATTATCTGTATTATATTTTGAGAATTCTTATAAATTTAAAGAGCTATACTCAGGTATTGATTTATTTTAATACGAACTAGGACAATTTCCATTTTAAACTACCTTAGAATGGAGTAATAAAATTTCACGTATCAAAATGGAATTTAATTTTAACTCAATTATGCAGAAGAATACTATTAAAGAAAAGAGTAAGACGTACAGATGTATTAGTACTGAAAGTTCAGTTCCAAATATTTCGGAGGCGGTCGTGGTGAATAGAGACAGAGTGTGATTTTAAATGTGATGGTTGCGGGTTCGAGTCTTCCTCGGAATGACATTTATTGGTATTTTATTTTTACTAGGAAAAGGCTTTGAATGACATATGTGCAATCTAAACTTGTACTTACCTACCAGTAGGTTCACTCGGAACGCCATAATCAAAGAACCAAACCAAACCTACCAGTAGGTACTAAAACGCAAGCATCATTATCAATATATGCGGAGAGACAATTCATAATTGCGTAGCCGGCAATATTTCAAACATTGCAAATACGTCATTGTTGCACCAGATCAGCGATATAACAAATCAACTCCAAATAAAACTCGTTCTAAAATAAGTAATTACTTTTTTTATTGCTGTCGCTCTTTAATTGCAAAACTGTAAAATTAAACTTTTAAAATGCTAACTTTTACAGTCCTCGCTGATAATTAACGTGCGGAACGTTCAAAGTTACCAATAACCTATTTTATGTAAAAGTTCCTTTAGAGAACCACTTAAGGTTACAATTACTATTTTATTGCTTTATATCCGGACGTAGGAAAGTTGAGAATTATTAATATTCTTAGAAGTTTCTCAATTTGTTTGAATAAGAAACTTATAAATATATATTAATCTTTAAATTACTGTAGAAGATTCAATTTTGAGTTAATAGTTTACTGTAATACTTTTTTTACCGCACAGCGGTGAATGCAGGGGGAACCTAGTATTGAGACACTCTATTCTCCGCTTTCCACCTAATTTTCGAGACATTGTGTGTTAACTGACGAAACGCATTGCATCCTTTGTCATGTTATTAGAGCTTTTTCTTGATACTTACAACGGTCTAATACAAAAATAAAATAACATTTCAAGAATAAATTAAAAAGTACAGTACAAAAAGGGGAGTTTGGGTAATAAAGCAGTATTCAATAACACACGTAATTACGAACACACAAGGGGACGATACGATCTTGAAAACTTTCTGCAAAATCGCCCCGTTCCAAATCGATCTCGATATAAGTTGTTTGTTTGAATCGACTTTAACGTTTTGCTTTTCTTAACGAGTTCAAAATGTCGACGCGGGGGTGCCGTATAGAATTGTGCGTTACAATTTAACAAGAAAGTAAAGCGTTAAAGCAACCTTACCCCAGATCCCACGTAGCTGAGTAGACATAGGAAATCTAATTTTAAGTTAAAGTAGGCTGAAAAGTGCAGAAGATATTAACTTTTAGGTTTGTAGGGTAGGTAAAAACTGTGTAGGTACAGCATAAATAATTCAACATTAACAATAAATTTATCTTCGAGTTTCGCATGTACGGTGCGTAGGCAACGAAATGTCTTAATACTAGATTTCCTCTGCCTACCCGTAATATATAGGAATACAGCGAGGAATTAAATTTGGTTTATAAATATTTATCTGTTTATCTCTTGAAATATTTAATATTTTCATCAATACACTCAAAACACGATGCCTTGAGCATTCGGCGGAAAATAGGTAACGAAAGTGTCTTAACACTAGGTGTCCAGGTTCCTTCTGCTTCTACCCTGCTATGTACATGTGTGTAAATAAATAAATGTAATGTATATACAGAAAACTAAAAACGTAGAGAGTAGAGTCCTAGAACGTATTATGTAAAGTGTATAGAAAGTTCGGTGGAGATCGAGTTTAATTTTCTTGTTATATCTATAGGCAGAGGCAACCTAGGGTTAAGACACTCAGTTCCTCATTTTCCATCCAATTTTCGAGACGTTGAGTGATAGATAAGAAGACACAGTGAAGATATGATAATATCTCATTTCGAACTCGAACCATTACTTATGCACATATTTAATCAGAAAACCAAAATAAATTTTATAATACAACGATCAAAAAAATATGTACCTTCTAAACAACTAACATCTCTCTATATAAAAAGAACTTAACAAAAAAAAATTATATAACCTCGTTCTTCACAAAGTCAGTCTATTATGTCAAGCGTATAGAAAGTTCGGCGAAGATCACCACACGTAGCTATCGGCGATAATAAAGAGGGTTGACAACATTTTGTCAGGGCTGATAGATAAAATGGGTAAATGTGGGTAAATCCCCGAAACGTGACACTGTCACATGGCTGCAGTTATCGAAATCATAAATCTTGGTAGCCAGCCGCGGTTTGGTGTTGGTGGTTGATTGGCACGCGATTGTTGTAGATTCATATCCCGTTTGGAAAAAATGTATAATATATTATAATGTTGGAGATCAGTCCAGGAAATGAAATATTTAATATTTAAATTTTCTCGCTCTGGTAACGCGGCAAAGTACCTCGTTGAGTTCTGCCACTCAACCTCAATGCCTCCAAAATTAGGCGGAAAAGTGCCTTAATGGGTACAGAGCGTTCTAACTAACATTAGGTTCCTAGTTTTCCTCTAACTACCCTACTATTTGTGGGGTACAGGGTGAAACTAAAAAACAATAATAATATAACTAAGAGGCCGTTGCGGTACATTGCGACGGAGGTACGATTCTCATTGGAGGGTAAGATTATTTTAAACTTATTTACTCTCTGGTTAATGAAGCGCGGCGTGGTGTGAACCCAATCAACACAATGTCTTGAAACTCAGCGAAACATTGAAAACGGAGTGTATTAACACTAAATTCCTGCTGCCAGCTGTTTATCATGCTGCGTCAAAACGCACGAAGCTTCATTCTTTTTTCTATCGTCGTGTAGCCTCCGCTTGAGTTTGGAAGGTTAATGAAATTTAAATAGAGGTATGGGTCATCCAGTTACGTAAACCTCTATTTGAATTCAACGATTGGTTTAGGTTTACCTCAAGGAAAGGTCTGTATGTTTTCGTACAATAAATAACGATTCTATCAGAATTTCCAATGGATTAAAGATTTATTAATGCTAGAATTTTCCGTTGCGTTTGGCGCTCCGTTCAGTCTGACTACCCCGCTAGGGATAAAGCGTGAAGCTAAATGTAAATGTAATGTAATTTTCTTAATGTCAGCATTAGCATTTCATTTTGTTCCCACATCCCAACAGTACAAATTCATTTTAGTTCATTTGCACACTCCGTGTACAACCGTAGCTCCGTTAGTGTCGAGAGTGCGGTCGGAGCATCGACAGCGTAGGAATGACACCCGACAGAGACAATCCCTTTGGATAACCGCTGCGATCAATTTAAATAACCTCAGGGAAGACTGGGAGTTTTAAGAGGCTTATTGAATGAAGATCCTTTTTAAATAAGTACGGCAAGTATTATGAGGAAAAGAACATTTTTAAGGTCTTTTTAGTTATAATCTACTACTACCTTAAAAAAATAAGACCTCAAAAAATAATATTAATACATAGTGCTGATTCTTCAATTTATGTGTAAAAAAAATAACTATTGCGCATGCGCTTTCTCTAATAACAGATATATGAGTTATTGGTAACTAAGCTATACCTTTACATAGATGAAAATTTAATAGTGCATATTTGTATCCCGTAAATAGCAGGATAGGAAGAGGGAACATGGAGTGAATAAAGTGTGTGACCAAAGTATTTCCTTTTTCTTTCCTTCTGCCTTCTGCTGACTGTTAACGCGATGTATCATTTCACTCTTCAACTTACTCATGTACTCGACATGCCATGTTTTAACTCTCTTAGTTCACTAATTTTCGTTCGTCGTTAGAGAGAACGGTACGGGGAGTTAAATTAAATTTAAATATATTTATATATAATATTATATATATATATATATAAATATATGTATATATATNTATATACTAGCGAACCGTCCGCGGCTTCGCCCGCTTAAACTACATAATTATTTACCTAACAGATAGAATTACATTCCTATTTTAATATATAATGTACATATATTCGCAGCGCACTTAAGATTTGTAATGTCAAAATAATTAAAATTTACTTTGCATTTTCGTAACTCCCATAAGGACAATCATTTTTTTTAAATAAAAACAACTTATCTATACTTATAATAAAATCGTAACTTATCGGTATCTGTATGTGGAAGATATATTATATATGAAAAATTGTCACTGGAAGCATTTATTTTGTCTGTGCGTTTGTTCAAGCTAATCTTAGAAACGGCTTAAATAAATTGAAAATTAATGTTGTTAAAACACGTAAGAAAACTAGTTTAGTAAATAAATAATTTTGTTATTCAAGTGAGTGAAGACGTGATTGGGTCGCTAGTGTTTATATAAATGTTACATACATTAAGCATTGATTTCTAAAATCGGTTGATTTAACTTTAATCTTGTAACATTCGTCAATTTGAATCAATGAATTAATTTACTGCTATGTAACGATTACATAACTGACCTTGATAAGTATTTATTTATATCCTCACAGGGATATGATATGACGATACATTTTTTGTGCATTCTTTTTTTTTTGAAGAATTTAATAAAAATATTATACATTTATTTTAGGATAAAAATTACAATCACATTTTATATTGTGAACTTACGTATTTATTTGTTTAATAGAAAGCAATAGTTATTACAGCAAATGCGAAGAAAGCATATTTCAGACATTTTTCTTAAATTCATATACCTCTTAAATTCCTATAATTTTTTTTTAGCTTCACGTTGTATCCCGCACACAGCAGGGTAAGCAGAGAGAACCTAGTGTTAAGACACTCCGTTTCCCACTCTCTGCCGAATTCTGGACGCATTGCGTGTTGAGTGGCAGAACTCAACGCCGCTCTTAACCTCGACATCAGAGCGAAGAAGTGGAAATATAAATTTAAGTAAATATTTCATCTCCTCGAGTGGGGATCGAACCCACAACCAGTCGGTTTTACAGTCACACCTTGTGCCGCTGCGCCACAACGGGCCTCAATTAATAAATTATATTCTCAAATTTAAAAAAAAGCCTATGTTTTTTATTATATTGGCGAAAAATATCAAAATTACACTATAATACTACATTAGTATCGACATTATATTGTTGATAGTCAATGAAAGTCAATTAATAAATTATATTCTCAAATTTAAAAAAAAGCCTATGTTTTTTATTATATTGGCGAAAAATATCAAAATTACACTATAATACCACATTAGTATCGACATTATATTGTTGGTAGTAATTGAAAAATAGTTATATCACGGGTGACAAAAACCTTTATATACTTATACTTTAAAGCTGTTTTGTTTCTGTGACACAATATAAAATAATATAATATATTCTATAGAGGAATCACACAATCTGTATATTCTTTCACAATAATACATAGTTATATTCTTTAGAGGTTAGTCTGTACTACGATGGTAGCTTCCTCATATTTTACTTTCGCAAATGTTATCGTTTAAAATTATATTTTTATTAGTGTTATTAATTGTAATTTCCTCTTTTAAATAGCGGTTAAATAAAATATATTGACATAACTATACGTATAAGTAGTCAGACATATGGTATCGCGGACTTTTTTTATATATATTGATTAAGAATCAGCTTCACGCTGTATCCCGCACACAGCAGGGTGGGCAGAGGGAACTTAGTGTTAAGACACTCCGTTCCCCACTTTCCGCCAAGTTCTGGAGGCATTGCGTTTTGAGTGGCGGAATTCAACGCCGCGCTTTGCCTCGACACCAGATCGAAGAAATAAAAATATAAAATTTTGAATTTCCTCGAGTGGGAATCGAACCCATAACGTGTAACGTTACCTGGCTGGCCTCATAAATTATACTAACATGATATTTAAATTAAGCGGCTAAAAACAAATAGATGCATAATTTCAAAAATAATTACAATTTTGTGGTTGTACGTAAACCATAATATTGCAGTTTCATTTGCAAGAGTACAGGTTTACTAAACCAATATTTATATTACGAAAGTTTGTATCTAATAATATCGATAACCATTTTCGATTTTGTCAATAACAAATATAATTAATCATTTTTCAAAGGTAACTAAAAATTTTAACGTCTGGGAAATGGAATTTCTGGAATGGCCATCATAACTTTCAGTGATTCAATCGATGACTTATAGATCTCAAATAAAATAAGTCTCAATATTTCATACTTCTAATAAAACTGTTTTTTTAAAGAATTTTACGTGGAAATTTCTAAAATTTTGATCAAAATTTATTAAACAACTTATTGGAAAGTTTGTCTATTATTGCAGCAAAAGGCGGGGATACAAAATATTCAATTACCTTTTTTTGTAGTATCCTAACTGGATACTTTGGACTTTTTATTCTTGCAGAAATTATCCCACAGATAATAGGTTAGGCAGGAGGAACTTAGTGTTAATTTACAGTCCATTTCCATTAAGACCCTTCTGTCCCCACTTTGTGCTAAATTCTAGAGGTAATGCGTGTTGTGAAGTGGCGCCACTCACTGCCGCGTGTATTTTAAATTATACATTTTGGAAACCCGACGTTTCGAACACTTTGCAGTAGTCCGTGGTCACGGGTAGACTGAGGTGGCAATCGTCTGTCAGTTGACATAATTATTATATCAAACGACCGTCAACGATTTCTTAATTACCTCGCGTACTGCCCTGGATTCCTGCAGAATGAGCTGATAGTATCTTGCCCTCTGGTATGGTGGGTTGGAGACTTCAATGATTTTATGAGTGGGTCCTAGGTGGTAGAAAGTTTCCAGCCATCCTCTCTATTGAAATTAGGATGTTTTTGTATTTCAATAGTCTCGCGGATCATTCTAGGAATGTATCTGTTTTCCTTAGCGAGGATTTGGGGTTTATCAAATCTAATGCAGTGGCTGGGTTTCTCCACAGTATGCTCACACACAGCTGACTTCGATACATGCCCATTTTTGATATCGGAGATGTGTTCCTTCACCCTAACACCGATGCTTCTCTTTGTTTGATCGATGTATGATATGATCGTGAAAGTCACAGAACTTATTAAATACTAACAAGTAAAATTTATTACACTGTTCAAGAATTTTTAGAGAAAAAACATGTATGGAATTAATGTCTATTGAATGTGATGCAGGATAGCTGCCAGTTATTGTAATAATTAAAGTATACCATTGACTTTGAAAAGAGCAACTGTTGAGTTTCTTGCCGGCTCTTCTCAGCAGACCTGCCTTCCGAACCGGTGGTAGCTTTTTATGTTTATATGTTCATTCGACGATTCAAAAGTGCTTATAAGAGTTTATTTGAATAAATCAAAGGTTCCTGTCTACCCTGCTATGTGCGGGATATAGCGTGAAGCTTTGTAGTCTTTAATTTGGGTAGAAAAAGCGCTAAGATAAAATTTCCCAAAATTCTTACAAGAATGGGAAAAATAAGATTTTACGATTGTTCGCCCGCGCAAACGAAGAGTGGGCTACAATTTATAATAAGATATGCTAGGGATAAAATATTACACGTCACGTGTCTACATTGATATTACAGTGGTCATTCTTTGACGGTAAGTGTAAATGCAATGATTGTGGGTTTGATTTCAGCCAAGGTGATTGACTGATTGATGCCATTTTTGACATTTTTGTTATAGTTTTAATTGTATACGAGTATATACGTCACATACGAGAATATACGTCACTCACATAACTGGGATGTGGCTAACGGCATAATTATAGTGGTAGAACTTTATTTAAATTTTGTTTAGTTTGACAAATAATATTCGGTCCCCCATCATCACTTTCGTGATGATCGTTACTTAAGTAGTAAGCTTAACCGGTAAAACACTATACAGTCACAGTACTTTTAAGTGCCCCTTTATAAAATAAGTACCTACATTTTGTTTCAGCAACTTTGTAACTAGTATTAAAAATTGTGTCTTACTGTACTTGAATACAGTCCATATCACAACATACCTGCTTTTATTGAACATAAATGCTATGCTCAATTGAACGCGAGCGTATTTCATCACAAATAGTTCAATTTTCGATACGATAGTCGAAATCGTTTCGCGATTTGTAATACAGGGAAAAACGATTTAATATAGCACGGTCGGGGTGCACCCGGTGTGTGCACGTGGATTTGATACAGATTTCGATATTGTTTTATTATTTATTAGAAAAACTTAATATGAAGTATTTTTAAAGCTCCACGTATAAGCAGGTTGGGCAGAAGCAAACGTTGTGCTAAAATATTTTATTCCCTAATTTCCATGCTATTTTCAAGATATTGCGTTTTGAATTGTGGAATTCACCGCCGCGCCTTGTCTAGTTACCAAAGCGAGGAATTAAAAGTAATTTATTCTCCCGAGTGGAAATAAATCCTCAGCCTTCGCGTTTGCAGTCAAATGCTTCACCGCTGCACAAAGATGGCTCTTTTTGTTTAATATATATTATTTCATATGAGAATATAAACATTTGCTTGAGTTCCAAAAAATTGAATGTATAATAATACATTTTATAAATAAAAAATGTTATAATTAAACGAAGAAATACAAAGAAGAGAAGTTTAGTTTTAAGAATTTTGAATGTACATACCGAATATTAAATAAATATGACCCCACGGCCCAATATTCAGATCTAAACTACAAAATTGTCGAAAAATTGAAAACCAAGCGTAATAGCACAAAGTGAGTTCATAGTAGGCAAAATACTTGTCTCCAGCGGAACGCTTGGAACGGTCACATAAGTGCATTTGTACATTATGCTAACATTGCTAAGTAACTTTGCTTACTTTGCCTTATATGAGTTAGTGGAAAGCGAAGGTTGACTTCCAAAATAAAATAATATTTGTGTGTGTGTAAATATATGTGTATAAATGTGTTGAGGCCAGTCGGGCTCAGGAGCACAAGCGTATGACTGTAACGTAACAGATTATGGGTTCGATTCCCACTCGAGGAAATAAAGGAAAGTCGATACGTAATCAAAATATATAAAGTACTTCCCGTGCATCTACAGAATTGAAATTTGGTACAAAATAAGAACTTGTACAAATAAAGAAAAAAATCGAAAATTGTAATTTTTTTTATATAACAGATTAAATTAATTACAAGCTTATAAGTGTAGTCAATTTAATACAACATTTACGCATACTCTCGAAAACACAAATTTGTCAACTTTATAAGTTGTACATCTCTTTGGCCTACAACTCTGAAATTGGTACGGAACCCTCGGTGGGCGAGGTTTCTGAGAGGGTGAGGTTTTTTACGGTTCCGTACCTCAAAAGGAAAAAACGGAACCTTTATAGGATCACTTTGTTGTCCGTCTGTCCATCAGTCAAGACAATTTATCTCAAAATAGCGTGGAGGTATCAAGTTAAAATTAATATCCAATATTGAAGACTACAGTCCTTTGTAGCACGCAAAAATCAAATTATCTTTTATTATAAACTTCATATATTACAAATTTTATAGTTTGAATGTAATTTTAATTTGACTGTTCTGTGCTTTCCTTCAAAAAAAAATAGGAATATAGTATAATTTCTATATCAAGGAAGTTTTTTTGTTCACAAAAACGGACCTGTGCGTCTTTGCTGATAATTTTTAAGGGACTGTCAATAAGAAGTGTCCTTACAATTATAGTACGCTATCGTCACTATCGTTCCTAACATAGTGTAATCAAAATGATGCAACTATTTCACTGCCACAACTATACACAAAGCGCGGCGTTGAGTTTTGCCGTTCAACACGCAATGACTCGAAAATTGAGCAGAAAGTAGGGAACGAAATGTCTCAACATTAGTTGCCGCTGTCTTTGATATACAGTTAATAGTGTGCAGCTACTATGGTGTAAAAGGAACGCTGAGGCTAGTCAACATCGTGTTCTTTACTGCACGACTGTATTTGTAAAGTGTAGTATAACTTTCACTTAACTATTTTTGCTCTCACAGTATATCATGTTAACAATTTTCATACAAATTGAATATTTGTGACGCTTGGACGTATTCCAAGAGATGCGGGTTCTAATTCCATTGCAGCCAAAACACGTTTTTTTTATTTAAATGCTTTCTAACACTACAAAAAGGTAATAAAGTAATAAATATTCTGTTTTCGCCCCTCCCCTAATTTTAAAAGCATTGTATGGTGTGACTCAAATAAGAAGACAAAATTTATAACTTATATTAATATAAGTTAATTTTTAAATTGATTTATTGCACTCCAAAAGAAGTCGTCCCAAATGTGAATGCAAGATAACGTGGCGTTACGCCAAAAGAATCTCTTAAAATTAGGGAATCTTTTAACACTACTTTTATTTAAAATATAATGTCAACTATATCAATATAATACAAGTATTCTTATTCGTAAAATTTTACAAAAGAACTTACAGTCCGAGTTATCTTTTCTGACAAATGAACAAAAATAGACCACTTAGAAGTGCAAATAATTTATACTTACTAAAAACAAGAACCAATTATGGGGAAAAATCTATTATTTATGAAGGAGCACAAATTTACAATAAATTACCTCAAGATATAAAAACATCTAAAACTTTTGATAATTTTAAAACTTAATTAAAGGAATATCTTATTATATAAAAAAAAATAGAATCCGACCCTGTATTGTAACTTTTTCAAATGTAACCCACATTACATTACTTCACTTTATCAAGGCTAATATTACTAAATTATTTTAGTATACCCACTCTTTAACTTACATATGTGTATACTGTTTATTGAATATTTGATATTGTTTTCTTTTTGTTTTTACTATGTTTGCTGATTCCAACGCTCACATTTATTAATATGTATAATACCTATTTAAGACAAGTAATTTCTTTTGAGAAATAAATAAACTCTTTAACCACAAAATCCCTGCTATATAAAATACATGCGTAAAGTTGGATAAAACATACATAAAATCATTTTCTATCGCTCTACATGTGCTAAAATTGTATGCTTTTGGCTGAAGCCTCGGTGCTTTCTAAGTTTTGAGACATTGCATGTTGAGTGGTGGAACACAACGCCACGCTTACATTAAGTACCTGACCGAAGAAATAAAAATAATTCATTACGCCGAGCGGTAATCGAACCCATAACCAACGCGACTACGGTCAGACACTGAACCGCTGCGTTACGATGGCTCCTCTAAAACAGTGATAAGCTATGTAATATTAGTTAAGCAAAGTTTTACATGTTGAAGACAGTTTACATCCTTCTACTACTAATTATAGAGTACGGTGGTGGCGCTCGAAGGACCAACACTTGAGTTTGTTATATGTGTAGTATAATATTAAACTGTTTCCACCAAAACTTTGTAATTGAATATTATTTAAGCTCTTAAGCAATGTAAATGTATTAATGTAGGCCAGTCGTGGCGCAGTGGCACAAAGTGTGACTGTAAAACCGACTGGTTGTGGGTTCGATCCCCACTCGGGGAGTTGAAATATTTAACTTAACTTAAATTAGCTTCACGCTTTATCTCTAGCTGGGTAGTCAGAGAGAACGGGGCGCCAAACGCTCTAAGGTCTCTACATACCTCTTTCGCCTCGTCCACTATCATCAACCTCTTCATACATGCCCTCCGGGAGGTCCTCATGCTTTTTACGTGACCTTCCTCCAGTATCTTTGATACTGTGTTTTCCTCCTATCTCACTTTTCCATCATAAATCTTTTTTGCCATTCTTTCATCACTCATTCGTTCGACGCGCCCAAATCAGCTGAGCACGTTCTTCTTCATTCTCACCATGACATCCTCGCTAGTACCTGCCATTCTGTATACCTCTTCATTGCGGATTCGATCAGCTAAGCTGACTCCGCATATCCTACGAAGAGATCGCATCTCCACAGCATTCATCTTTCTTTCATTCTTCTTCTGTAATACCCACGTTTCGCTGCCGTATAACAGAGTCGGTACCAAAACTGCATTGTGTACGGCCAAACGCGCAGCTGTGCTAACGTTTCGCCGTCTCGTTAATGCAGCTAAGGCTCCGTTCATCCTGTTACCGGCAGCAATACGCCTTTCCACATCCATCTCGTATGTACCATCTCTACTGAACATACTTCCCAAATATACCATTTCATTCACTTGTTCGAATATCTTACTATTCACATTGATTTTGCATTCCGTCCTATCTTCATCTCTTTCAAAAATCAGAACCTTTATCTTATTCGCATTACGGCTTAGACCATTATTTTCACACTCATCTTTCAGAGTGGTGACCAATGCCTACAACTCGCATTCTGATGAT
This sequence comes from Heliconius hermathena, assembly GCA_013403705.1. Classification (NCBI taxonomy): domain Eukaryota; kingdom Metazoa; phylum Arthropoda; class Insecta; order Lepidoptera; family Nymphalidae; genus Heliconius; species Heliconius hermathena. The sequence continues at coordinate 195,987 of JAAIXJ010000073.1, forward strand.
GCAATAAGCACTGCATCATCTGCGTACAGCAGGCAATTCACATTCAGGTCAGCTACTTTCACTCCCATTTCGCTCTGTTTCACTCCTTGGAGACAGCTATCCAAATACAAATTGAACAACCAAGCTGACATGGCGCAGCCTTGTGTAACACCCGATCGGATGTCAAACCAGGGCGACATGCCAGCTCCTACTCGCACACAGGCTGAGCAATCTCTGTAAAGAGACTACGGCCTGCATCAAGAGTCCGCTCACATTGTACCGGGGTAGTATCTCCCATAATTTCGCTCTTACAACTCTGTCAAACGCCTTTTCCAAGTCCACAAAAGTACAGAAAACTTTTTGGCTAACGGACAAAAATATTTTCGTGATCATGCGGAGGGAAAAGATCTGATCCATACAGCCTCTTCCAGGTCTAAAACCTCCTTTTGCCTCCTACAACAGCCTTTCAGATCTCTCTTGCATTCTTCTCGCTTATATTTTAGCATAAACTTTACTACCCAAGCTAATGAAACTGATACCCCTATGGTTTGCGCAGTCTATCTGTGAACCTTTGCCTTTATACAAAGGCACGATGACCGGACCTCGCCAATCATCTGGGACCTCCCTTGATTTCCAGCATAAATTGCACAAAAACCAGAACAAGTTCAAGATGCGTGGCCCACCATATTTGATCATCTCGGCAGTAACTCCATCTACTCCTGCTACCTTCCCACATTTCAGACTTCGTATTGCATTCTCAACTTCTTTTATACTGATTTCGCCATCAGCTACATCAAGACTTAGCGTTTCAAAGCACCACACTTTCATTATACAGGTTAGCGAGCAACCTCGAGAAACACTAACTTCTCGCCAGAAAAGCTTCGTGTTTTCTCTGAAGTTGTTCGTTAACCTTTCGTCTCTTTCATTCTCTGCCTTTTCACGCTTCATCTTTATCAGGTATCACTTATTACTTTAGTTTGGTGGTTTTGCAGCTTATACTCTTCCTTTTTGATTTCTCTCATACTTTTATCCTTACCTGAGGCTTTATAATCCTGCCATGCTTTCTTCTTTCTATAGCATCTTCCACTTCATCATCTCACCATTCGTCTTTTTGCTAAAGCCTCTTTTTCCTTTACCACATACCTCTTTTGCTGCTTCCTTCATGCAATCCCTAAGGTTCTGCCAGCATACTTCAATATTTTCATTCCCAGATTCGCTGCTGTCTAGCTTCTTGGAAACTCTTTCTTGATATTTTTCTCTAATCAGTGGATCTTGAAGCTTCCAGCTTCTTATGCGATAATTCGACTCCAAGTTTGAACACCTTGTGTAGTTGCGCCAACCTGCAAACAGACCCCTTATTCTAGCAACGACTAGATAGTGGTCTGTTCCCAGCTCAGAACCCCTTGACACTCGCCATGTCGTATCATGTCCATAACTTGACTTCGAATAAGCTGATCCAATAGGAATAAATCAATCATACTTTTCCCGTCCGGTCGCTCCCATGTATACATGTGAATTTGTTTGTGATCACACATCGTGTTTGCCACAAACAAATTCCTTTCCTTTCAAATTTCCAATACAAGCTTTCCAGTCTCATTTATTCTCTTTTCACCATACTGACCTAGCACTCCCTCGTAACCGCTTCGGCCAGTTTCGACCCAGCCGTTCAAATCGCCACATATTAGTAATTTTTAATTCTCTCTAACGCTACCTAGAACATCCCTGACACTCTCCCAAAACTCCTCGAGTTCGCTTAATGAAGCTGAGGATAATGGCGCATACGCCACTAACAAGAATACTCTTGTTAACCCCTGTTTGAAGCGAATCTAAAGCAGTCTCGGATTGATCGCCTTGTATTCGACCGTTGCATTAACCAATCAAGAGGACAATAACACACCTACACCTTGACAGCCCCGCTCGCTCTCTGGTACGCTGGCCCAGAAAGCGACCCGACTTCACAGTAAAACGGTAGTGTTATTACCTTTCCGCTTGGTCTCAGTCACGCAGACGGCATTCAAATCTCTATCATCCATCACATCAAATAATTCATTCATATTTTCTTCCATCCCTCCTTTTACATTCCACGTAGCTATTTGTAGCTCTGTCCTCTACCTCCCGCCGTTCCGGACATGGCGTGTTGGGTGGCGGTCCCCAACGTCGCATTCGTCGCCACTTGACACACGCACTGGTGCGCTTCGCCTTGGGGGGACGCCCCATCAGTGCGCTCTTGCGAGTTGCACGTGGCGGATGGAACGTTGCAGCCCTCGTAAGGGCTGGCAGGGGTCGCTACGGGCAAGCCTTCCATCTTGGGCCCCCTGAAATATTTACTTAAATTTAAATTTCTATTTCTGATGTCAAAGCATAGCGCGGCGTTTGAATCCTGCCACTCAACACGCAATGCCTCCAGAATTCGGCAGAAAATGGGGAACGGAGTGTCTTAACAGTTCCCTCCGCCTACCCTGCTGTATGCGGGATACAGCGTGAAGCTGATTTTATTTTTATTAAACGCTCTGCGACGTATTCACATAACACGTCTATATCGTCATAGCGCTCCCAATTAGGCAAACTATAGATATAAACAGTACTTACCCCCTGCGTTTCATTACCCAGAATGACCATATATTTATCCCATTCAGATTTAAGCCTACAAGCCTAACGTTCAATTCACGACATCCAGTTTTATGTTTTTAAAAGGTATCTTTTATTACAAATTTTTACTGTCAATTTTTGAAACCGATTTGGTTGTCGGCTTTAATAAAAATATCGAGGGTAAGCTTTAGAATACATTACCTCTGTAATGACAGCCTTAAATCAAAGCGGGCTTTTCGCCTAAAGCTCCGCGTGAATTATAAGAACCTTTATATAATACTGACCAGTGACTATGAAACAAGGTAAACTCGGAATTTATGTAGATTTCTACACTGATAGTCCTTTTCATTGATTCGATTATTTTGAGGATGTAATGGTATTTTCTTTAATATTTATAAATAGCCATGACAATTTTTTTTAATGTTACATACCTATGTGTCCTAATTATCTTCATGTTTTTTTCTTACATAGCAGGGTAGGTAAAGAGAATCTAGTATCTTAACACTAATAACATAAAACATAATCATTCCCCGTTTATATTTAGACGCCACGCCATCCCAATTGTGCTACAAGGGCCTTCATCTCTCTAAAGAGAATGTTATTTTTTACTTTATGATTTAGTTTACTGATATAATTTTTGGTTAGACGACCTACCATGTGTTCTTAAATGACTTTAAAAAGGGGATGGTTCTCAATTCCATTGGTATGTTTTTAAAGTTTTCATAACCAAATTCTTTTCAATCACCTACTTACTCAAAATATTACTTTATCTACTATTAAAATTGTCTCTTGTATTAGATTAATTTAACCAAAGCAAACAAAAAAAACACAAGTATATTAAAAAAGTCGGACAACTGCGAGTCGGGCTCGCCCAAAAATTGGAGGTCTCTAGCTTTTTTGAAATTCAGGCTTAGCTTAGCCAGAGCCCTTTCATCCGATGCCTCACTGAAAATACTAAGCGTTAATACCAAATTTTGCCCCCTTTTAAGGCTATTATTTTTTAGGATTTAACCACAAATGTATAGTTTTCATGAATTAGTACTACCGGTAGATGCTAGCTGCGAATTTTCAGAATTCTAGGTTAATCGGAAGTACTCTGTTAATTTTGATTCCCTTTATAGTGTCGAAATACGCGTATTTTGCTATATAAACGGCCAAATTTATTGTTTAAATAAATGTAGATTTTTTTTTCTTGAGGCCATAGTATATGGTTTGAATTTCAACTCGATGTCTTCAAGCGTTCCTGAGATAAAGGCTCTTGACAGATAGACAGACAGACAGGTAGACGGACAACAAAGTGATCCTATAAGAGTTCCGTCTTTTCAAAAAGGGTACGGAACTCTAAAAACGTAATAAAAATGGTAATGAAACTCAAGTAGGAATAGAACCCACAACCTTCGTGCTTAGAGTCAGATGTTGCAGCACGACGGTCACTGATTTCCAAAATCTTTAAAAACACCAGGCCAGTCGTGGCGCAGCGACACGAGGTGTGACTGTAAAATCGACTGGTTATGGGTTCGATCCCCACTCGAGGAGATGAAATATTTGCTTAAATTTTAAGATTTTTAATTTAAAAACACATCAAAATACCGCAACACCTTTGATTTTGTTACAAAACAAAAGTTAAACTGTAAAAGTAACAATATTTGTAAGTTATTATTTTAATTGTGACATGTATCTCATTAGACGTACCGTCTCTCTGTCTGCTGTAGTTTGCATGACTAATTGCATTATACTCGGAAACGGGCGTTGAAATACATGCACTTATTTAAATTCACAACTCGGATTCGGTCTGGTTTCTTCCTTAATTTTGGCTGATAAAAGTTTGGATTTACATACATACGTGCTAGTATTATGTATTTGTATTTTTAACTAAGGTTGTTTTTGTTGGTTGTATGTAGATTTTGGTTATGACTAACTAGTAATGTATCCGGATATTTTTAATACATATTACGTATACATATCCAGTTGTTGAATATTTATAAAAAGATACGAACTACGATATATATTTTTGTACACAAAATCACCAAATATATGCATATCATTGAGAAAAATAATTAACACAAATTTTGCAATAACTAAGATATAGGATCACTATGTAATATTATTTAATGTTTTTTGTTGCTCTACGCATATAGCTGGATAGGCAGAGAGGACCTAGTGTGAATCAAACCTACAATCGACACGTTTACAGCAAGACGCTGTGGATTTTTAACATGAACAGTAATCAACCAATATTGTAGCTATTATCTAGACCAGTGATTCTCAACCACTGTGCCGCGGCACTTTTGTGTGCCGCCAAATATCAAAAGTGTGCCGCCAAATTTTGCAAATATATAATAATGTTATGTATAATAATGTATAATTAAATTATATCAATTAAAAAGAAAAATATTTTTAACATGAATATATATTTAAATCCACAAAAAATAAATTCGTATATTATATTTAAAATTTTTGTCATAAACTAATTATGCAGTGTGTTGTAGTAAATAATTTCTCTTTGTGTGCCGCCAAATTTTCTTTGTGTGCCGCCAAATTTTGAAATCGTTAAATATGTGCCGCAACAAAAAAAAGGTTGAGAATCACTGGTCTAGACCATACGTGAGAGGCCATCATAGCGCAGTGGCGTGTGTGTATGACTGTAAACGCAAAGCTCTTGCGTTAAATCAATTCTCAGGTGAATGAATTTTTTTTCCGCTCACCTCTCAATACGTCATTATCTCATTGTCTCTGATTAGGACGGGAAAGTAGAGTACAGAGAGCCTTGACAAGAAGTTCTTCCTACATACGCTGCCGTACACATTAAAACGTTAAGCTGTTTTTTTTTATACATAGGTATATAATTTGACAGATCGCTGCTACAAATACTCTAACTTTTCATAATTGTCTGAAAAAAATATCAACTTCGCTGTATCCCGCATATAACACTGCGCTTACAACACTGCGTATCCCACTTTCCGCCGAATTTCTCGGGGCAATGCGTGTTGAGTGGCGTAACTCAACGCCGGACTTTTACCTTGGAGCCAGAGCGAAGAAATGAAAATATCAGTAAATAATAATTCATTCCTCCGAGTGGAATCGAACCCACAACCGTCGAGTTACTGTACCACTTTATTGCCCCTGCGCCACGACGGCCTCAAAATTTTGCTACAATATTATATTATATTTAAATCACATTAATGTCGCATACAAGCACAATTTACATATATAGGAAGAAGAACTCTAAAAGGATTAATTTGGTTAAAAACGTTTCAGCCGTTCGTAGTTCAATACGTGCTCGTGCCGTATTAAGCTAGCTTAAGTTTTGCATACGTTGAATTAAGTTCATATTAAATTTGGTGATGAGCAAATAATATGTTTTATTTTATAATAAATAAAATAAAATATTTATAAAACACTGTAGATATTACTCGAGGCCGTCGTAGCACAGTCGTAGACAGATAGTCATTTGTCCTGTAAAAGTGATGGTTGTGAGCTCGATTCAAATTTGTGGGTTATATTTAAATTACTAGAACTTTCTCACTCTGGTGGACAATCAATATTCAATGTGGAGAATGGAGTGCCTTAAGACTGGGTTCCCGGTTTCCACTGTACTACGCAGAAGAAGTATGCAGGAGTTGTTTTACATATATAATATCTAACAGCTCGTTCAATGTTTATAGATTCAAATAAAATTTGGTGAACTCTTCAGGGCACATAGGTTAATTTTCAGTACATCGGATGATGTACTGAAAATTAACTCAAAATATATCGTGGGGATGGTAGATAAAAATGATTAATTAGTTATTAGGTATATCACTTGTCATTATCGCTGCTGTTTTTTTTACTAGTTTTTTCGTTCAAAGCGTTATCAGAGCGAAGAAATTAAAATATTTAATATTTGATTTCCCCTAGTCGAGGGAACCAACCCCCCAAAACTTCTCTTGTTTACAGTCGCACGCTTGTGCCCCTAAGCCACTACTGTCCTCTAGTATTTTTAACACTTTTAAAGTGTTAATCTACAATTAGGAAAGAAAAATACTTATTGAGAAAACGTATATAAATTTCCAGGAGGCGCGGGTTCAAGTCCCGCTACGTTCAAACTTTTATACGTTTTCTGAATAAGTATTTGTCCTCTAGTATTTTATTAAGTGTATAACAGTACTGTTATCTATACTATTATATTAGGTACTTATATATGAAATTGGCGTTTTGTCATACTGGCTACTTTACTCACAAATTTCTCCTCTTAGGTTAGGAATTGCAAATTTTTATTTATACAGCCATTTTAATAATTGTATTTGTGTTTCGTAAACTGTCATTAATTTGATTTTTCCCTTCTGTTTTTTTTTTTTATTTGTGTCACTCGGTTTACAAAATAGGAAACTTGAAGTATCGTGATAACAGCAAGAAAACACAGTGCGTTTTTAGGTTCCAACGTTTTCATTCTGAAAATTTCGACCTGCGAATTTGAGAACAAGCCCCGTGGACGCCCGGAGACCCAAGTTGATAATGAAGAGTTGAAGGCTGTCGTAGAAGCGAATCCAGCGCAAATCACGTCCGAGATAGCTACAAGCTGCGGTATTAGATATTATTAAAAAGCTTGAAAGGTACTTTACGAATTAAGTGAAGCAAACCGGTAAAAAGGCACGTCGAATGCTGCGTTACATTACTTATCTGGCACAACAATGAAGGGTTATTAAATCGAACATTGCCTATGATGAAAAGTGGATTCTCTGCGATAGTTGGAAGCCCTCATCGCAATGGCTGGACCTGCTAAACAACCACGGCTGGTCAATCGCTCTACGTCACTATTGTTTCAGGACAACACATGTTGGGGTGGAACACATACTACACAACAGAAGGCTACCAAATTGGAACAGCTTCAATTGGAATGTCTAAAGCATCCACTTCCCGGACCTTGTTCCAACAGATTAGCATTTTTTTCAAAATTTGGATAACTTTTTGCAAGCAAAAAAATTCAAGTCCGATGGGGTAGTCCAAACCGAATTCAAAGATTTTATATATTTTTCTTGCAGATATCGAGTTCAAATTCAAACCATATACTCAAATATAGGGCCTCAAGGGCCCTGATAAAAAAAAAGATGATTTCCTGATAAAAAAAAACATATTTCTATAATTGCTTAGAAAATAATATGGCCGTACATATCGCAAAAACCCGTATTTCGACATTTTAAAGGAAATCGAAATTCATGGGATACTTCCGATTGACCTAGAATTATGAAATTTGGCAGCAAGTATCTACTAGTAGTACTATTTCAGGAAAAAATCTGAAAACTATACATTTGTGGTTATATGTATTAGGTTTTTATAGAGTAGTTGAAACTGTGGTTCCATTTAAAGTGGTGATGACAAAAACATTACTAAAAGAACCGCTCAATTCCGAGTCGGACTCGCCCACCAAGAATTCTTGTTTGTTCATAATTGTTGATTTCGCGATTTTTTGACAAACTTAAGTTTACTTTCATATGGACTCATTTCTTAAATAAACTACAAATAATAAGTATGTGATAATTTCTTTCTATTATTTTTTTTTCAACTGCACGCTGTATCTCGCATATAGCAATATATTATAATATATGAAATTGTTAATCTCTATATATAATAAGACAGTAAAAATATTTTGTCTGTACATTTAGTTATTTTGACTGAAATGGATAGAGGGACACCTAATTAGAATAATAGAAAGTAAAAATATATTTTTTTAATTTCTTGTCTGTCTGTCTGTCTGTCTATCTGTCTGTCTGTCTGTCTGTCGATATATTTTTGTCCGCATTTTTCTCTGAAAGTACTGAACCGATTTACTTGAAAATTTCACGAATTGCTTTGTTTTAACTTAACTTAAGTACTAAAGTTTAGTTCATCAAAATCGGTTTATTAAAAAAAAAGTTATCGTCATTTGAACGAACTCAAGGCATTAGCTTGCCTGCGAATATTTTATAGCNTAAAAAAAAAAAAAAAAAAAACAATCTCTATATTAACTTAAGTACTAAAGTTTAGTTCATCAAAGCTTAGCTTGCCTGCGAATATTTTATAGTATAGGTAAAAAGAATATAAAGTTACAAAAATATATATACGTATAATAAATATTTAGCTTTATGTATATTTTATAAATATCAAATATCAACAATGGTCGTATTTTTTTATTTAAAACAATCAAAAATTCTTTGACGATGATGTCGTAAAAAATCATATTAGAAGTAATTATAGTTGTCATTCAATTGTGCTTATTAAATCAATAATCATGTATTTTAAGCGGCCGAAGCCGTGGGCGAGCCGCTAGTTAATAATAATTCATTTACTCGATTGGGAATCAAACCCACAACCATCGCGTTTGCAGTCAAACGTTGTTTCACTGCGCCACGATGGCATAAACAAAAATAAACATAACTAAAATAAAATATTTTATTTATTTAATTTTACAGCCACAACTATAAACGAATCGGTAACAACCGCATATACTTAATTGTAATGTACATTCCTTAATTGTCCCACGATAACATCAAAATGGGTCCTAATTCAACCCAATTACGATTCAAGTTGAGTAAAATTTAATATATTATCAAAAATATATTACAACTATCTAGTCAGGGGATGGCGCCGTTTAGTTTGATAACGTGCATAAAGTGCGGCAATTTACACTAGCGCGGTGGGTACTATCTTTTAGGGGCAGTAGGCGGAACACTACACTTGATTTAATGGTCTATTCACAGATATTATTCAACAAGACACGGAAATGAGTTAAGAATAGACCAAAATATTCACATTTCAGCTTGTAGGCATAGGTGTATTTTATTATTTGTTTTTTTTTTTAGCTTTATGCTGCAGCATGCACATACATAGCAGAGTAGACATAGCGAATCTGGGAACCTTGTGTTAAGACACAACGTTCCAATTAAAACACTTCCGTTTCCCACTTTACGCCGAATTCAGGAAGCATGGCGGATCTCAACGCCGCGCCTTTGCCTTATTACTAGAGCGAGGAAATGAAAATGTTGAATCAAACCCACAACTGTCGTGCTTACATTCGCATGCTTGTGCGTTTATTTAAATTTTAACTATCAACTTATAACCTTATTATACACAATTTAATTACATTAAAATGTAAAAAAATTATACTTAGCAGATTTTACATATTTAAATTAGTTCTAGTTTACTTATACAAGTAAATCGAGCGAAATAAAAGCTTTTAAAAATTAAAGAAAATATGAATGATTCGACAACATGAGTGGTGTAACTCAACATTGCACTTTGTCTACTAGAACGGAGAAATAAACTTTTTTAAAATGTTGACCAGTATATTATTCATACCTATAGTAAGAAATTATAATTGGCGGATAATGGTGCACAATTTTTTTTTTGTTATATATATTATATTATACAACTAGATGTATTGTACATACACATATACATATACATACGTACTATTATAAATAATATGATCAGGCGTCTTTAAACTTTTTCTAACATCTAAATGCAGGTTGAAGGTGAACTAAAATAAAAACTAGACTAGTTGGGAGGAAATTTGAGTTGATGCAAGTTGGTATGTATCCCCATACAAAAATGGGAATTCACTTTTAAGTATGATTTTTCCCTGAAATGAAAATTAAACTCATTACAATCGCAGGACGCCGATCACAAAAGACTCAGTCCCTCAAGTAATATCAATAAAATTAGTTAAAACGAAGGCAAGCAATTTAAATTCATCGATTTTACTTCAATTCGTACCTGTCCTTTTTGTTGAATGTGTGACCATACGTCACACCCTCTTTAACTTATAAACCAGGGCTGTCGCACTACCCTCACTAATCCGGACTTATATAGCTTATGTGAGATAAATGTTACTTGTGTAATTTAATGATTTATTGCTATTTTAAAATATAATTACGGTGAAACCGTCGTGGCGTAGGTATACAAGCGTGCGAATGTAAACGAGACGGTTGTGGGTTCGATTCCCACTCGAGGAAATGCAATATGTAATATTTTTATTTCCTCGCTTTTGTTACCACTCAAAGTGCGGTGTTGATTTCTGCCACTCAACATGTAATCCACAATGGAACAGAAATGTCTGAATGGGGAATGGAGTTAATCCTAGGTTTCCAAGTTCCCTCTACGTACTTGCGATATGCGCTATGTGCGGGATGCAGCATGAAGCTAAAAAAAATAAAATAATGACGATGTCAACGTGGCTAAAGGCTGGCAAAACTTAGTCTGAATAATCCAATCATTGACACAAAGAAGAAGATTACAGTACGGTATGGTAATTTTGGGGAACGACAATGGCGTTGTGGGACGGCGTCTGACAAAAAACGCGATAGTTGTGGTTTCGATCCCCATTTAAGGCGTTCATAAATTTTCCCGCTCTGGTACAACACAGTGCGATGTTCGGTTTTGTCACCCCATCCTCACAAAAAATTGGGAATTGAGAATTTTTTTGTATATTCATTCACTTCCAAGTTAAATATTAATATTTTGTAATATAATTTAAATTGTTACACGAATTTAAATATTTTAGTTTCCCCTACTTTCTATAAAATATAACATGCTGTAATAATTAAGATACATGCGGTGACCGCAGTCTTTGGGCTTAAAATTAAACGCCTTGAAGCGAAACACAAAAGCTCAAGTGACTATTATTTAAGAGTAATCTTTGGAAGATGCGATACATCACGGTGCACCAGAAATCTCTCGGAGGATGCTTTATTTAAGAAAAAATGTAATGTGGAAATCGTTTCATTGAAAGAAATTACCCATTACAAAATATTTTATGAATAACAAGAATAAAACAGGCCAAGAGGCGACTCTTAACCCACTCGAGGAAATGAAATATTTCATATTTATTTCTCCACTGTAGTGTCGAGGCAAAGCGTGGCGTTGAGGTCTGCCACTTAACACACAACACCTCCTGAATTCGGTGGCAAGTATGGGAGGAATATTGTGGTGGGAGAGGAATATTTGAACACTAAGCATCCCTCTGCCTATCCAGCTAAATATGGGATACAGCATGAATCTGAATATAAAAAATAATAAATAACATTTTTTTATTGCTGAATCGTTCATATGTAACAACAGAGATGCTCTAACCACAAAAAACACTTATAAGAATTCTGACGTAGTGATCTATGTCGAAATTTTGTAAGCTGGTAGGCAAGATGCTGGCTTGGATCCTGCTACCTTAAAATTTTTATTCATTTTTAATATGTTTTTCTTTCTATATACAGGAAACCTAGAGTATTTTGTGTAACATTTATTTGACCAGTTTCGACCGAAGTTTCGAGACTTGAATGCGTTGATGCGTACTGAGTGTAAGTGTAGTACAACAGAACATCGCGCTTTGTATTGCTACAAGGAATTTACAAGCTAATAGTAAATATTATAAATAGTTTCAAGTCTCAACTTAAAAATATGTAAAATTAAAATATAGTTATTTACTAACAAAAAAAAACCTGCCACCAATCGCAGTTCCTAATTTCCTGGTAATCAATAGGGTTGAAGACTTAAAATGTAAGGATATTATTATATGCATATTTAATTGGTAATATCGAGCCGTTGAATGTGATGCAAGATAGCAATTTACTCCTCCTCGATTAATGAACTACACAGCATAAAAATATTTTTTTCAATTCATACTAGTAGTTCTTAGAGATTTTCAAATAAAACTTTTATTAATATAGATGTTTCACCCGCGTATTTAGCTAAAGTTCATGTTTGCCTAACAAAATGTTAAGAATCTATCAACGTCGAATCTATAACGTTTGTCTTTATCTTACAAAACATCCTACGAGTACATTATTATATATATAGATATATAAATTTTACTTTTAGGAGTTATTCTAAACCTTCGCTGAATGATAAAAACTTTCATTTCTCCTTTGAAAGCTTTTATAAAATTAATAACTATCGATTAAAAGGTCAATTAGTCAATTTATATTTACCAAAATATTATATTTAGGGTTCCGTACCTTTTTAAGGAAATACGTGAACCCTTATAAGATAACTTTTTTGTCTGTCCATCTATCTGTCTGTCAAGACCCTTTAACTCAGGAACGCTTGGAGATATCGAGTTAAAATTCAAACCATATACTCAAATCTACAGCTCCATGATATCCTGATACGTATCTATATTAGTTAGAAAAAAGATATCGCCATTTATATTGCAAAAGACGCATATTTCGACACTATCAAGGGAATCGAAATTCATAGGGTACTTCTGGTAGACCTAGAATTATGAAATTTGGCAGCTAACATCTACAGCTAGTATTAGTTCAGGAAAAAAATTGAAAACTATCTCGTTAGTGGTGAAATTCTCAAAAATAATAGCCTTAAATAGCAAAAACGCATATTTCGACTATATAAACGGAATCAAATTAAATCCTAAAAAATATAATAATATCCTTAAAAAGGGGGTGAAATTTGATATTAAAGCCTCTAGTTCAAAAAGGAAAGGGCTCTGGCTAAGCTAATCCTGAATTTCAGAAAAAGCTCAAGACTTTCAATTATTTACGCAATTTTCGATGGGCGAGCCCGACTCGCCCTTGTACTTTTTTTTAGCTTCGCGCTTCGCGCACAGAGCAGTGTAGGCAAAGGGAGCCAGGGAACTTAGTATTAAGATACTCCTTTCCTATTAGGACACTTCCGTTCCCCACATTGCGCCGAATTCTGTAGACATAGCGTATTAAGTGCCGGAACTCTACGCCGCGCCTTTCCTCGGTACCAGAGCAAAGAAATAAAAATATTAGATATAATAATAATACTTTAATAAATTGTACTCGATGTTTTTAATAGAATCATAAGATATCTCACATCTTTTTCTCCTGGGGATATAAAATCAAACTTCTCAACACTCTCAAAAGATACGACAGTTATGCTTAGTTATTGACGTAAATTTTATGCAATTCCGGTTGACCTATTATTATGAAATTTGGAACCTAAAATATTAAAAAAAAATATTTAGTGCGAGGCGGACTCATCCAACGAGAGTTCTGTACTTCTACTGTACTTTTACGGTACTATAACGTTGTATACTTAAATTTTGTATTAAATGAAACTACAAATTAAAAAAATATTGTAATCTATGTAATGATTTTTTTGCTTTGACATATGTATCTATAAATTACCAATTTTAAATTATCTATAAATTATCATTTTTTTTGTTTATTACACTTGAAAAAAAGACCCGAATAAGGTGGCTGTGACAAACAGACAAATTGACACGACGAATTTATAAGAGTCCCGTTTTTCACCATTCGACTACGGAATCTTAATAAGGCTTAGAAAAACAAGCAATTAAAAAATATCGAGTTGTATATTACAAGGAAACAGCTAAAAAAATAACGTCGTATAATCAAAAGGCACAATGAGATTTGATCTAATTTGATTTGCACAGATAACAAGCTACAGTGCTCGCAGCCATTTATTTCGACGAAAACTTGAATTATTCATGGTATTTACTTAAATTACTCGATTTGGAAAATTAGTCAAATGTCAGATTATTTTTCTTTGCTTTGTTTCGCTCTGATTATTTTATATAGACGTTAATCGGCTGATTTGAGTAATTTGGTACTTTTGTGAGTGATTCTTTACTCCGTATATATAAAAACCAGGTCAAGTGCGGGTCAAAATCACCTATAGAGAGTTCTGTACCAATTTCATGATGATGATGCAGGTCAACGAAACGTTCGATTTTAAAAGTTGACAAATATGTGGGAGTATGTAGTCATTTTGTATGAAATTAACTAATAACTACAAATATAGGTTTAGATGTTTTTTCTGGGATAAATGTAATTTGAAATTGTATTTTTTTTAAATTACATTTACAGTGAGTTCTAGTTAGCCAAATTTCACAAATCCAGATTAACTATAAAATACAACTTAAAAATTAAAATAATTTATTGCTTCGAGTGGGGATCGAACTCTTAACAGAATAAAACTGTAATTACGAATATATTACGCAATAAAACAAATAATTCATTCTAAAAACATTGAGTAAAACTCATTAAAAAATGAAATATTTAATACTCCAGAAATGAAACTCTGGAGTAACGAGGCTAAGCGTGCAGTTGACACCGCCACTCAACACGCAATGCCTCCAGTGGCAGAACTCAACGCCGCCTTTTGCCTCGACACCAGAGCGAAGACATGGAAATAAATTTTAGTAAATATTTCATCTCCTCGAGTGGAGATCGAACCCACAACTCTCTCAATATCTCAAAAACGCAATGTGTCAGATTGGTGGAAACTGGAGAACGGAGTATCTCGTCACTGAAGTCGTACTGCCTAGTCTACAATATAGGATAAGGTGAAAGTCAAAAACATAAAAAGAAATAACCCACGACCACTTATCTAGAAAGTAGAGAAATTAAACGCATCTTATTATTATAACAAAATCATTTCCCCTTAATAATAAAGATCAAAGCGATTCAATAGGTTTATATCTGTTACAAAATAAGTTTCATTCATTTCAGTAATGGACGGTATCGTTTTGGCAAAATTGATAAATTCTTAGTACAAAATGAAATTTATGAAAGATATTTTAAAATATTTTTGATTACCTATTATTATTTTATTGAAGCTACAAGTTATATTCGTGTGTTCGTTTTGTTTCACTTAATGATTTTTCTTGTTTAGAATATTTCGATATTACGATTACAGCACATTAACACATTTTTATTTATTTATTTATTTATTTATACTGATTTCCGACTATCATACATATTGGTTTACATTACACAATCATAGGATATACCAATATTATTATGTACAACTAATTACAGGAAAACACATCATTCAAATAATAACAAAAATTAAGTTACGCTATATAAAAAAATAACTTTATTTCTACGAGAAATCTACAGTTTGTAAGCAATTGCAATATAAGGTTGCCAATTATGTATTCATAGGGTTAACTATAACTTTGATAAATCTTTTTTGAACGATCTCCAGTCTATTAGTATACTTCTTGTAAGTAAGTGACCACACTTGGACACAGTATTCAAGCTTACTACGAATTAAACTGTTGTAAAGGCGTAGATTTGTTGTCTAAAAATGAAGCAGAGTAACTTGAAGGGAGCTTTTACAATAATGACGTGTTCTTCAAATGGTAATTTACTATCAAATATTACGCTCAGGTCCTAATAGAATCAGTTACATCTAGATTTTTACCAGAAGTATTCTAGTAACTCACAACAGGGCTTTTTTACTTGAAAGTCTTATAAAACTACATTTGCCTGGATTGAGGAACATTTCCTCTTTTTCATTTTCTGTGTCAGAATCTTGTGTTATAATTTTAGCAATTTTTAAATCAAATCAAAAAAATAAACCTGATAATTTTTAAAAATATCTGCTATATAATTGATGAACAATGCAAAGAATAAAGGCCCCAAATTAGAGCCTTGGGGAACCCCACAAGCAGCACTAAAAGACTCGGAGCTCTCACCTTGTGTCACTACTCTGCCGTTACTATTCGAGAGATATTCAAAACATGATGGTTCTCTCTAGTATATATAGAAGCAACAACCATCTCATTTCCCTACATTCAAACGCTGGACCACGATGACAACAAATTAAAAGTAATATATAACTTTTTTATGGAAAAGACAAGGTAAACGAGTGTTCGGGTCATCTGATGGTAAGTGGTTACTGCCGCCCACGACCCCGTGCAACACCAGAGGAGCTACAGGTGCGTTGCCTGCCTTTAAGGTGGGTTGGGCGCCAGAGCCCGGTATTACCTGATGCGAAACGCAGTGCCATAAAGCCACTACTTCACGCCGGTTTTAAATGCCGGGGGTGGTAATGACCCGGTCAAGTTTGCCCATATGTGTTGCCATTGCTGGCGACGTGACATATAAAACAATCACTAATCAACAGGTACGTCAGACTGCAAACGCCACGGTCGTGAGTTCAATTCCCATTCAGAAGAATTCATTATTTTCATGGTGCTTCAAAAAATCTAAGCCACCCCTATAAAACCGCGACACGAAACACGAATGGGCACTCAGTAATATCTCTTACAAGGGAGGTACGAGCGTCTTATTTTCAACGAAAAATATTCTGAATAACAAAATTACTTTAATAATATACAAAATGTTTCTCATGATTTTAAATTTAAATAAAATTTGGTTCTTGCAGTGGAATTATTTGCTTTTGTAATTCTATAAAATACAGTGTTTAATACCATACCATTTGGTAATGCCCTAAATTAGATGGAAAACGGAAGAATAGAATTAAGTAAGTAAGTAAATACTAATAAAGTAAATTACCAGTGAGTTTACTTTTTGCTTCTTAACGTATCTTCGTAGGTTCGTATGTAGTCGTGTACATACGTATATAAATAAGAGCCCGTCGAGTACGTCTACCGGATTCCATACTAATTACTTTTATGTTAATTGTTCGTCAACGCAAAAGTCACCTTCAACTTTTAACTTTTACAAATTGTACACCTGTAAAAGTTGTACAACTTGTAAAAAAAATATTATTTTTTTAAAAACATAAATATATAATATGAAGAAGGCGGATGGCGAGAGTTCTTCAGTGGGACGGGAGTAAAACAAGAGTTATGCCACTATGTTTATATTCAGAGGTTTACAAATTTGTGTCCCCCGTACAATCGATACATGCTATTTTATACTCTTTTTAAAATACAATTACCCACTTTTACAATTTATATTTAGACACGTTCCATTTCTCGATATCAAATAATTATACTTAAAAATAAAAAAGTATTAAATAGCGGGTGGTGTAATGCGAGGTATTATATTATCTGTTACAATAAGTTTGTAAATTTTTTTTTTATGACATACCCATAAATTTCAAATATGTCCTGTTATTTGTACCTTACAGTCCTCGGCGGGTGAGTTCTAATAGCACTTGACCGGTTTTTTTCCTTATTTTCAGTTCCCACTTCTTACCAAAAATCATAACTATAAATCAACGGAAAGTAATCTGAAGATATTGAAAACGCGATGAATTACATACAATTTCTCACTTCTCGTCAAATTTCAAAATTCTAGATCAATAGAAAATATCCTGTACATAAACCCTATCTTACCCACAACACCTTTTTACCTGTACCTTTTTATAATTGTATCGCATCTGTCAAATACAGCAAGACATGAAAACTTAGTTTTTAGACACTCTATTCTACACATAAAAAATATACATATATTTATCTTATATTTGGTAATGTATATCAGTATGACACTACAACACTCAGCCCTATTGAACGTAGCACGAGTGTGCAAGTGCTAATAATCCGACACCTTAATAAGCTTAGCATCGGATTTACCGGTATTAATTTGAGCTTACATGATTGGATGTGTGGTGTTACCTCTTTTTCAACGTATTGTATAGAATCTTTTCATTTTTAAGATGATAAAAAATGCCTCTGGGTACGACATTAATTAATTTCAAATGCCTTCCAGATGAATATGAAAAACGTGTAAAAAACATTTATTTTTAACATTTTTAGATCGTATTTATTAAAACTAGAACAATATTTCTAGAAAACGTATAAAATTTTTAATGTAGCGGGAATCGAACCCCTAATCCATTCATTCGTAAGAATGAAGAATCTTACAAAAATGTGTGTAGAAATTGTGATTGTGATCTACATTCTTTTAGCTCTACGCTGTATCCAGCACATAGCAGGGTAGGAAGAGGTAATAGAAACCTGTGCTAAGGCATCCCGATCCCATTAGGTCACTTCCGTTCCCCACTTTCCGCCAAACTCTGGAGGCACTCCGTGTTGAGTGGCGGAACTCAACGCTGCTTTTTACTTCATTACTATTTTGAATGGGCATCGAACCCATAACCTGTTGCGTTTAAAGTCGCTTGGTATCTGCACCACGACTGGGCTCTTAAAATGCTAAAATGGTTAAAGTATAGAAATATTATATTTTAAAATAATGTATAAAGATAAAAGCGCTTTCCATTAAAGCTTATATTCTTTTGAACTTCTAAAGCACCGAATGTGAAAGATTTTAAAGACGCAAATGATAGCAAAGTTTCTTGAGCTTAAGGAGAATTTACATTTTTATGTGTTGCTATTTTTGTGAAGCTTCAACAGTATGGATGATTGTTTTCTACTCGCTTTAGCAGTATTCTTTAGAAAATATTCATATATTTGTACTAGATATCGAGAGGTCGTTATGGCGCAGACTTAAGACTAAAACGCGATGGTTGTGAGTTCAATTCTCACTCGAGGGAATTATATATTTAATGTTTTCATTTCCTCGCCGTCGGTAACAAGGCAAAGCGCGACGGTGAGTCGCGCCACTCAACACGCATTGCCGCAAATGAACACATCGTGCTACGTTGAATATATTAACGAAAAAAAAAAAGAATTCAAGGATTAATCATTATTTTAAATGTTCTGTTACTCCTTTTATATCTCTTGTAATTTTCATCTGTATGTTTTTCTGTTTATACTCTCACAGCTCTAGAACTATTGAATGGACTTAAATAAAACCTACTGTAATGCTACTACGCGTGGACAGAACAAAAGATTTAATTAATTTAGAATATGAAGGCTGGTACACTTAATGTAGAACAGTTCTATTATACAATTTATAATTCCACCCTAAATACACAAAAACAGAGTGTAAAAAAGCAAATAAACAAAAAAAAATTATAAAAAGAAATGTAAGGATAAGACACGACCTATAAAGTTATGTGAACAATATAAAATAGGCCTCCGTCGTGACGAAATAACACAGCGTCCGACTGTAAACGCGACGATCGTGGGTTCGATTCCCAATCGAGAAAAAGATTTATTGTCATTTCCTCGCTGTGGTAAAAAACAAAACGCGGCGTGGAGTTCCGCCACTACACGCAAGTGTTAGAAAAATTGTAGAGACTAACATTAAAAAGAATAATAGACTGAACGAGACGACTGAACGATAAGAGGGTAGTCGTATTGAACAAACATCAGAAGCGGATGGTAGTTATAAGTAACGTTATCTTACCTTTTAAATGATGAGGAGCTCGGAGCAGCGCTTGGAACTTGTGACCACAGGTGTAGGCTTCAGGGGCCCTTTACAGATTCTAACACTCGCCTTCACTGCTCCAGCCCAGTATAATACCAGATAGGTCTTAACCACATTTGTAATTAAAATAATAACTGATTAAATAAATAATCAATTATCCGAATCATCCAGGATAGTTAGTGGCAGAGCACGAGTAGTGCTCCGAGCCGCACCAGAGCCAAGACCGACCGTACAACGACCGACCGCGCGGCTTTTGATATGATCGTTCACAAATAAGTTGTAGGGTAGAATGAATAAGAATTGACGACGCGCTTCATAGTGGCGAGACCGGCAGGTGTCCTTTATAAATATATAAGTTACTTAAATGATATACCAACATATGTACTTATTATTTAATACTAATAATTTTACAGTAATTAATTAAAATATTTTTCATCATAACATTTGATTTAAATTGGAATATTTATTACATATTTTATGTCCATAATTATTGATATAGTAAATTTAATTTTTATACACATTTCATACAATTTTATAACAAATAAATATAATCATAATTTTATAGTAATCTATTACACGCAAAACGGTAAACGGTGAAACCAAAAAAAAACTTATTTATGTAAATGTGGACTCGGTATCATTAAAGTAGTCAATATAATTGGTACTGGAAGTCGGATTCCACATTAAGCCATCGTAAATAGTTTCAGATAATGCGCTGCTCTCAATACCGCGCCGTGTTCCGGACGCGAGCGGTGCTATGATCGCTCGATAATGATGGAAATTTAAGCGATGCTTTTGTCCTCTCGTTAAGTAAATAAGGTTTAATAATATTTGGATGACCTCGCCTGTAATGATAGTGTTATCACGTGTAATGTATATTGTTGACAATTATAGCGTCTATAAACGTTATGGTAGTGAGTTCGATCCTCACGAGGATGACGTAATGAGTAATTATTTTAATTTCTCCGCTCTTGATTCGTTTCTTTCATTAAATTCCGCCATGGAACACATAATGTCTTGAATTTATGCAGAAATTAGAGTGATATGTCAGGCTAACAGAAATAATTATTATTAAGAAAGTTTTTGTTTTTTTTGGCTTGACTCTGAGTAGCAGGACAGACAAAGAGAACCTAGAACCTCCCCACGAACCCCTCTACTATCGAAACTATATGCTAATACATATCGCGGCATTGAGTTGCGCCACTATTGAGTGGCGGCGCGTTTTGTCTTGCTATGTCTGTCTGGCTATGAGAGTGAAGAAATGAAAATGTCTCATTCCCACTAGCGGGCATCGAACCAATTAATGTCTCGTTTTCGTTCAGACGATGTGCTCCACTACTAAGTGGATGATTATTATCTAAACTATCTAAAACTAATAAATTTAAAGAAGAAAAAATTAAAACCTTTATATTATTTGTTATGCAAAATATAAATTAACAAGTCCTTACAATTTTAATTTTTAATGGCATAAGTATGTATCGACTTTTTCTAATTACAGTGTGGTTTGTTGATAATTGCTTTGTTTATAAAACTAAAGCCTATCATTTAAAAATAAGAAATAGTGACGAATGGAATGAATAATTAGTAATTTTTGACGTCATTATTCACTAAAATTAATCATGTTCTTGGGGTCTTCGTGGCGCAGTGACACAAACGTGTGACTGTAAACACGATGGTTGTAGGTTCGATTCCTCTCGAGGGAATTAATTATTATTTATTAATCTTTTCTTTTCTTCGCGGTTAGAAATTCGGCGGTTAATAGGGAAAAGAGTGTCTTAACACTAGGTTCCCTCTGCTTACCTGTTATATGAAGTATACAACATGAAGCTGAATTCTATCGAAAACCATCACTGAGTGTATTGGATGTTTCCGGTTCAAATGAACTCTATAAGCCGCTTCGTACAAAGGCCATTCTATAGTGACTCGCTTAGCTTACTGAAACATTAGTGCTGCCTATATTTATTTTCTCTTTTCCATAATTTAAATATACATAATATATCAATGTGTCAGAATAATATGTTCTAACATAATAATGTACCATCTTTGTAAATTTTAACATATCACAAAAATATATTATTATTTTCAGTTAACAGCCCATGTCAGGACACTTCGGTCTCAACTCTCCATCTGAATTCGAAATTCGCTGTGTTGCTAGTAAAATATATAAAAAAATACATTCCCTCGACTGGGAATCGAACTCATAACCATTGCGTTTATGGTTAGATACAGGCCAATAATTCAATAAAATATTTTTTTCACAACAAAACGTTATCCACGATAAGCGAGGGAAATCTAACGTTTTTTTCGGAATGGAGAGCACTACGTGGCGGTTTGAGGGGGTCTTCCGCGACAAGGGTCTCTCCTGCGGTACACAAAACTATGCTTGAGGCCGTCGGGCGGTCTGAGAACAACAAATCTAATCAAGTCTATTTTATAGACATTACTAACTAATCGATAACTTCATATAATATAATTAGGAATCAGGTTAGAAATTTAATAAATAAAAATAATACAACAAATGGTAAAGTAACAATTTGGTTTAAATGCAATTAAACCTGTACAAAACTTAAAGTAAGGAACATTATTAAATTAAAGAACATAATCATCACATAACTTAATATAAATCAATTAACACAAAGTACTTATCGTTATCGTTACCGCTCGTACATCCTGACATATTCCTCATATATGTCGGAAGTGATAAATAACAGGAGGGCGTATCGAACTAACATTAAATGTGGACGGTAGTTGCAACTAATATTATTTATGGCCTTTAAATAATGAAAAGTATGGATGGAGCAGTGCCTTGGACTTGCGACCACAGGTGTAGCCTACACCTGGGGTCAGGGTACCCTTTCCGATATATCAACACTCGCCTTCACTGCTCCAGCCCAGTGCGATTACAAATAGGTGTTAACCACATTCATAATTACGATAATAATTGATTAACTAAATAATCAATTATCCGAATAGTCGAGGTTAGTCAGTGGCAGAGTACTAGTAGTACTCTGAACCACACCAGAGCCAAGACTGAATGTACAACGCCCGTGCAACCTTTTATATCATCGTTCACAAATAAGTTGCAGGGTAGAATAATAAGAATTGATGACGCTATCGCGTCATAGTGGCGTGATGAGTAAGTGTCGTATAGGAATCTATACGTAACCAACATAATATTTCTAACATTAAATAGCATTCCTAACTATATATTAACTAGTTATACATATATTTATCGACAGAAACAAGTATCTCTGTTGACATACTATAACAATATTATACTATAATTTAATTACTAATGGCAACTCTTTACATTATATAGGCAGGCAGGCAGAGGCAACCTTGTGTTAAGACACTCCGTTCCCCACTTTTCGCTGAGTTCTGGAAGCAGTGTGTGTTGAGTGGTGGAACTCAACACCGCGCTTTGCCTCGATACCAGAGCGAACAAGTGAAAATATAAATAAATATTTATTTTCTTCGAGTGGGGATCGAACCCACAACCAGTCGATTTTACAGTCACACTTTATGCCCCGGCGCCACGACTGGCCTTACCTACATTATGTATTAGTGAAAAAAAATACTTTTACGTAACTTAATTATGTAACTGGCGCTAATTGACTACATTATAATTGATTTGCCATATTGATCTCTAGCAGATGTGGTGAGTGTTGATGCATGTAATAGGGCGTCTTAAACCTATAGATAAGCCGGGCACTGCCCTGATCTCAAGAGTTACGCTGTAGCACGCTAAGCATAGGGAACCTAGTGTTAAAACTATCCGTTTCCCACTTTCTTCGAAATATTACGTCCCAAACATCGGTACTCAATGCCAAATTTTTAACGAATTGACGATTTACTATCAATAAAGTCGTTCACAATAAAAGTGGTTTCATTCACATCATTTAAATACTCCAGCAGAAAATTACTCAAATATTCACAACAGAAAAGCTAAGCTAAGCACTCAACTAAGCAAACACGATACAGTCTAACAAGAACATGCATAATCTTGAAATAGTAAGTTCAACCCGCACTCCGCAGCACGCCGCATGCATGAAGACGCCAGTACATCTGAATACACGTCCAGACACGTCTCGCTGCGGTAACGAGACTGTATACCACGTATACGCTGAATAAGCTATTTAGATTGAAGTTTTCCTTCTAACACTAGTATTTATTGTGCTATTTTCTCTTTGTTTTATTTTCTGAAGGAATGATTGAATAGCTTTAGAAAATACTTTTTTAGAAAACGTATGTGCCAGAATATGTATCTGAGTTTTTTGGGTACTGTCCAAGTGTTTTCTAAAAAGGTATTTTTCTTTTCTTAATATTGAAATAAAAAATAACGAAATTATAGATACTCTAAATACCAATCAATGTACTATTTAAAATCTGATATTTTTGAAGATGTTGTCAAATTTAAATGTTTTATTAAATTTAATTTTTATTTTCTATTAATGCTATATTTTTTCTTAGCTGCCTTTATTGAAATTGATTAAAAAGTTGAGTCTTTTTAATACAATCTTTTTACGTTTTGTAAAAGAATCAAAGTCAATTATTTTTTTTCAAAAGAAGAAGAAAGTACATGTTTCATTTTTGAACCTTAAATAATTTACCACCAATACACTAAAGTTAATGGACTTTTTTTTATTTAAACCAATTTTATACAAATACATATTTAATTAATTGTGACAGTGATACCTTTCAAACCGGACCTTTTTGAGGCCGGTTGTGGCGCAGAGGCACAAAGTGTGACTGTAAAACTGACTGGTTGTAGGTTCGATACCCACTCGAGGAAGTGAAATATTTATTTACATTCATATTTTTATTTCTTCGCTCTGGTGTCGAGGCAAAGCGCGGCGTTGAGTTTCGCCACTCAACACGCAATGCCTCCAGAATTCGACAGAAAGTGGGGAACGGCGTGTCTTAACACTATGTTTCCTCTGCTTACCCTGCTGTGTGCGGGATAAAGCGATGAAGCTGATTTATACCTTTCAAACAGACTGGAGCGAGCATTTCATTCCCAAGGTGTGTTATCTATATATATAAAAGGACATGTTCCGACTGACTGAGGTAAGATGCACGCACAGGCGTAACCGCTGTGCGTAGAAAAGTAAAATTTGAACAGATGTTTATTTTTGTAATCTGGACATCCACTAAGAAGGGATATTGAATTTTAACCTTAAAGGGATGAAATAGGGTTGAAAGTTTGTATTTAAATCGGCACCGATTTTTATAAAAATTTAAATTCAAACTGCTAAAAATATTTTACTGAACACGTGTTTTGTAGTTATTTTAGAATTCACCCCTAAGGGTGCAATAAGCGGGGGAAGCTGCGAGCGCCCACTAGTAATTTATAAAATCATTATTTTGGTAATAACCTTTAACACACAAACTTTTTAAAATCGTCATTTACTCGTAGAATATTCTCTGACGTTTTCTGGGATCATATTGTAAAAGCGTAGACATTGTCCCATAAAATATGTACGGATGCGATGCAATCGAGTTACAGGTGCGCTAAGTTTAAGTGAACTTTTGACTAAAGGAGTCTTTAGGGCCTAAGTTATAGATCGAACGAATAACTCGCTTCTGCAGGATAAATATTGATTGAATACCGACTGCATTGCCCCGAGAGAGCATTGTTTACATCGTCATCTACAATTTGTCGTCTTTCCATTATAAAAATCAATGAAGTGTCAGCAAAAAATACTATATATGGTTGTTTTTTTAACTAGATACGGTAAATCATTTATTAACCAGTCCCCTGTGGGGCCCCCATGCTGATAAATCCTCAACAAAACGCGTTCTATGAATACATGTCAACTCTCATGAAGCCTCAATAACTGATGGAGCTACACTATAATATTTTGTGAAAATAACTTTAATTTTACTATGTAAAGATTAAAACTTAAAAAAAAAGACTAGAAATGTATACAACAATTAAAAAAATGTATGTGTTTTTTGACTGTTATTTTTTTTAAAGAGTGCTTAACCAATTCTTATAATTTATATCATAGGACCATAAATCCATTTATAATAATTGTCTAAGCAATTATATACAAAAAAACATACATTCGAATTAATAACCTATTCCCTATTTATCATTTTATTTAAAAATTAAATACAATAATTTTACGTTTTATAAAGTAATTCCTAACGCTCCAAGACGCGCTCTGTCAATACATGTCAACTCTCATGAAGCCCCTGATATGGATGGAGCTACACTACAATGTTGTTTAAAATATCTTTATTTTACTAAATAAGGTTATGAATCTTGGCCAGATTTAACATATTCTATTTTTTTTTATATATCTATTATATATCATTTGCCTGTTACAACTAGGTACAGTAAAAAAATTGGGCCCGTTTGAGCACCTAAAGTTATTTAGTCGATAGTGATGGAATGTTTTATTAAATACAATAAATTTTTTCGCTTTGCACTCAATTTGGAAACTTTTCGTGTGTAATGGCGTCACAGTTTATAGTTATCGAACTCGTAATCGGAACGGAGTATCTTAACACTAGGTTCCCAGATTTCTTCTGTCTACCCAACTATGTGCGAGATACAAAAAAGAAAAAGATAAAAAAAAATACCCACCAACAAGCCCGTATATTACAAATTCATTCCATTACAGTACTCTATCATAACACCGTTTGATATGAAATTCGTATACATTTTTTATTTTTATTCATTCGAAATATTATGTCTCGACGCTACCACTCCAAAGGCGAGATCTGATAGGGCCTATATGAGGCTTTTAAATAAATTACTCTGTAGTAGGTAGACATATGGATGCATATAAATGTACTTTATGTAATATTATATTTTAGCAATATGTATTTTGCATGTGAATACGAAATATTAATATTTGAAATTACTTTAGTTTTGCATGAGTTTTTATGTAATGTGGTTTTGTATAAAATTGCAGTTAATCTGTAATGATATGAAGCTCTATACGTTTTAGTTATTCGTCTATTTAAAATATCTTCTTGTTTTTTTAAAATAGCTAGAACTCAACGCCGCTTTCTATTTCAGAGGAGAGACATTAGAATAACGTAAATATAATCATTTTCCCTAGTAGGAATCAAAACCAAATCTGTGCATCGCAAACCTCCTTAAATAAAAAAAAACTTTCCGCCCTATTATATTTCCGAGTCGTTGCGTGTTGACTAGCAAAACTCAACGAAGAGCTTCGTCTAGTTACCAGAACAGAAAATAAAAAATGATTATATTTCACCTGAACGAGAATCGAACCAACAACCGTCGCGCTTATCTCTGAAATCCTCTGAGAATAATATTAAAACAATATATTATAATATAATTTAAAAAACACATTTTAAATATTTTAAGTTAGTAAAATTTCGACATTTTTGCTCTAAGTGTTGAGAACTACTAGGCCAGGCACTTCTCATCGCTCGAGTTGACGAAACCCCTTGTAATAAATTGTCAAATACACTTCGGGACGCAAGGACGGAAGCGGGACGACTGGTGTCAGCTGACAAAAGAAGTAAATACGTACAAGTATAGTGTACATATTGTTTGGTGATGACGTGTTTTTTTGTATTTTTGTATAGGTAGAAAGAATGTAGTGTTCTGTCTCCATTTTTTACGTTCTGTTAGTTTTAGAAATGTTGAGTGCTAGGATGAGTCACTTTGCTTTATGCTTAGTCTCGCCTATAAAATATAGGTCCTTCTTCTTTGTCGCTTCATTCTTGGCAGAGCGGTCGNCACTGCTAGTTGAGTGGTGGAACTCAACGCAGCACTTAGTCTATCAGAACAAGAAATCCCCGATCTCCTAGATCAAATTCACGACCATTGTTGGAACTTCACGCTGTACCTCGTAGGTAGAGGGAACCTGGGAACCTTCCCCACTTTTATCACGTTTACTATCGTCATTGATACGATACTATCGTCGATGATACGATAATATTTAAAAAAAACAATAAATCAGCTTCACGCTATACGCCCTCCTACCCAGTGTTAAGCCACTCCGCTCCCCACTTTCCACCGAACTCTGGAGGCATTGCGTGCTTAGCGGTGGAACCCAACGCCGCACTTTGCCTCATGTAAAGAAGGAAGAAATGAAAAAATAATTTAAAATAAATATTTAATTTCCTCGAGTGGGGATCGAACCCACAACCAATGGCGTTTACAATCACATTTTGTGCCCCTGCGCCACCACTGGCATTTTATTGATCATAATATTTAATGTTAATTAAAACATCCAATCAAAGTATGTCCGTATAAACAGTTTTAGCCAAAATTAGTCCTCTAGAAATGTTGTTTTTCGTTCTAAAACCTGCCGCATTGAACAACTCGGAATAAATCTGATTAAAATTCAATCGGCTTTTCTCGCCCGGATTTGTGGTTGCTCAGTTCACGTCTAAACTATAAATATAATGAAATTACAAGCTTAGTATAACGAATATTCGTACTTGAGGCCGTAGTGGTGGTGGTGCAGCATCTGACTGTAAACGAAATGGTTGCGGGTTCGATCTCTCTCGGGGGAATTTCTATATTAAAATACTTTTAATATCGCCGCTCCTATAGACAAAGCGACAAAGTGTTGACTTCCGCCACTTAATATACAGGACAAAGTGTGAACCTAATAAAAAATATTTTAGTCGCTTAATAATATATGAGCACATGCTACTTATTATTAGGACCGTGAATAAGTTCTCGCTGTTAATAAGTCCTAATACTAAAATGAAATTGAGCTAACTCATTCGACTTTACAATTTGAAGTCGGTGTCAGCTAATGTTACAACAACCTTACTACAATATCAAATTACTAAGCCTGTTTATTTTATTTTATACATCCTTTTTTTTAGGTTTAACTTTATACTTCAAAATTATAAAGTCTTTCTTTAATTATTTTTAACCGACTTCTGTAAGAAAAAGAGGCCAAGTAAAACAAACAGGCTCAGTAATTCGATATTGTGGTAATGTTGTTATAGCTTGACACCGACTTCAAAATTATAAAATCTTTTTTTATTATATTTGTTTAACTAAATCAAGGTACGTTTTACTTTATGTTAACTATTTTTTTTTGTTTTTCAGTTTATTTTTTGAAGTCGCTTTTTTTTTGTAAAAAAATAATAAATGTACAAAGTTATATTTCCCTTATAAGTTTTCTCATAATAGTATAAGATCTCCGAAGTACTACGTCTAAAAGCACCGGCAAAAATCGATTAGACGCCGATTGCCTCGAGCGATCAACGTTTATTACGATCCTTCGTTTTTATTTCCCTCCTCTCTAAATTTCTCATCTTATTAATTAAGAAGTTTTACTTACGTTCTTTTTACGTTATACCTACGGTTAGAAACTCTTTATTTTTTAAAGTTCAAGAATTTTTTATCAATGTTGTATAGCATAATTATAAACGTATATACGAGTATAAAGCTATACGCATCAACCGCTAGGAAGGTAGACTCTGCCCCTATTTGAGGCAATGCGTGTCATAGAACATGGAACTCAGTCATAGAACTCAACGCCGCGTTTTGTCTTTAAAAGTGGAAATCAAACCTAGAATAATCACGGTAGGGTCATACGTGGTGTATGCGCCAAAATGCCGTAACTGAAATTTATAACATCACAATGTGATTTAAATTTCAAATCGATAGAACTAAAGTAGAGCTCCCGCACTGTATTACTGGCGCGTCTCTAAGCAGACAAAACCAAATTAAATGGAATTAGGCGAAGTTCCCACATCGCTCTCTGCGGCGACAATAACTGTTAGTTATACGTTAGTTTCGAAATCGAAATTTACATTTTGCCAAAGTATTTGAAGCGACTCGTTCTAACAAGTATATTTTAGTTGTACATTTTTTTATAACAATTTATGTTTGTCCTTTTCAAAGTTACTGTTATATACGGCTTCGCTCGCTTGATCTAATTGAGATAACTGAGGATACTGTATGTCGTATGCACTTTCTAAGCGCAGGAAGTACCTGATATAAAAATGATTAATATGAAGAAAAAAAAATTACATTGAAAAGCGGACTTCTATTCAATGCAAAAATACTTTTTCAACTCTAACAGAAATTCCTCAAATCAACGCGTTCTACCAAACAAACATTTCCTTTTTACAATTGTATTATTAGTAATAAACTAATAGAGATTTGTGATATGGTTTCAAAATGTAGTTACAAAGTTGCTAACTTAACTTTGTTTAGACGATATAAAATATTGGATCGTTACCTTTAAAACATTTGTCTAAAGGTATTTCCTATTTCATGTTGGTCCATTCCTCAAAGAAACATACATAAAACATTAATACAGACCTATATTAGAAGGAAAATTTGCGCTCAACACATACATTGCTTTGAAGAAAAGGGGAAAGGCCCATGAATGTGGTAACTAGGCCGTCGCCCGCGGCTCTGCGCGCCGTGAAAGGGACAGGAAGGAAGTCTCATTTAGATAATCATAGCGACGCCTTTGGAATTTTTACAGAATACGCTTAGAATACAGTTTCTTTTTCAATTATATTATTATGAATATTTAATCAATTTTGAGGCCATCGCAACGCAGCTAGATAGACAGGTTTGACTGTAAACGCGACGGTTGTGGGTTCAATCACCACGCGAAAAGGGCGAATGATTACACTTAAATTATTTTCATTTTTACGCTGTGGTAGCCAAAGCGCGACGTTCCGCCATTTAAAACGAAATACCTCGAGTCCGGACGTGAAGTAGAAAACGGAGTGTCTCAGCTCTCAGTACCCAGACTCCGCTTTACGGGGAAAAGCATGAAAACTCTCACTACACTTAAAGGCAAATGTAAAATTTGTAATATCTTCCCTTTTTAAATTCTTCTTCCTTATAAATATATAGGAAAACAACGCGCGAAATGAAAAGTAACTGCATCTATATTCGCTTCAATAGGATGGGAACTATGGGAAATAATTTCAAAGTTATAATGATCGTTAAGGTTTAGAAACTAGTTATTTATTTATCTATACTTATAATAAATCTGTAGAGAGGTCAATTCTGTACATGAAATATATTTTCAAAATAGCTATCAGGGGGTGATTAGTGATCGATACTGATGCCAAAAATGCAATCAGTAAAATTTTTGTCTGTCTGTCTGTATATTCTTTATAGAAACGAAAACTACTTTACGGATTTTAACGAAACTTACAGGTACAGTTATTCTTCATACTCCTGGGCAGGTCATAGTATAATTTTCATCACGCCACAATCAGTAGGAGCAGAGCAGTGAAAAGAAATGTTGGGAAAACGGGAGAAGTTACTTGATTTTTTAAGATTCCGTCGCGTGTACAGTCTTAATGGTTAAAGCTACAGCGAAACCATGTATAACGGATATATTCTACATAAAATTATAAAAAAAATATCCTAAGACAGCATATGTCTATCTTTTATGGTTGACTCACAAAATCATATTAGAAATCATTATAGTTGTCAATCAATTCTGCTTATTAAATCAATAATCATGTATTTTAAGTGGGCGAAGCCGTGGGCGGGCCGCTAGTTACATAATAATTATGTCACTGTGTGTTTTAACTAGCAGACCGAAAAACAATAATAAGTAGACATAAGTAAGGATAATAAAATTCTTAATATTAAAAAGAATACCTGAGTAATTGAAATAAAATAAGTAAAAGTTTTTTTTTTCATTTTTTAAAGTGTTATTCCACACAGAAAAAAATACTTATTAAAAAAACCTACAAAAAATTGATTTTTTTGAACCCGCGCCTCTTTGGAAGCCTACCAACGCTCTGCCCAACTGTACCTTCTACGTAGTTTAAACTATACCTTCTACGTAGCTTTATAATTTTTCTTGATAAGTAAAACTAATTAAAGGAAATTGTTAATATTACAAAAAAATAGCTAACTATTATAATTAAAATGAACAAAAAATAATAAATAAACGTTACCAAAAGAATTTATTAATATTGTTACAGTAATTAATATTATTAATTCAAATAGTAATTACTGAAAAAAAAACTAAACAAAACTAGCTGTATTATCAACATAAAATAAATATTTAAAAGTATCAAAATAAAAAGTAACGGGATATATATAATAATACTAGAACAAAACAAAACACTTAACCTAATCAAGAAATAAAAAGTGAGGCCAGTGGCGCAGGGGCGCAAAGTGTGACTGTAAAACCGACTGGTTGTGGGTTCGATCCCCACTCGAGGAGATGAAATATTTACTTAAATTTATATTTCCATGTATTCGCTCTGGTGTCGAGGCAAAGCGCGGCATTGAGTTCTGCCACTCAACACGCAATGCTTCCAGAATTTGGCAGAAAGTGGGGAACGGAGTGTCTTAACACTAGGTTCCCTCTGCCTACCCTGCTGTGTGCGGGATACAGCGTGAAGCTAATTTTATTTTTTAATTTTAAAATAATCATCCAACTTTCTCTACATTCACTTAAATAATATTATTATAAATAAATAATCATATAGTGCAAGCGGACGAAGCCGCATAAGAACCGCTAGTCAGTACATAATACATTACATAAATAATTTGAATACCAAAACTGATGTCTAATTTAGGTAAGAAGATTACAGCGCAGTTGAGACTGACGTACTAACATCACGTCGTCTTAGTGCAATAAAGACGCAGCAAGCCATTTACAATTTAAATTAAAACAATTAGCTAATGTTAATGGTAGTCGTGGTACAGCATCACAATGTAAACGCGACTGTTGTGGGTTCGACTCCCACTCGGCGAAAAGAATCATTTTCAATTCCTGACTCTAATAGTAAGTCAAAGCGCGGCGTTGATTTCCGCTACTAAACACGTCATGTCTTGAAAATCGCGCAAAAAATGCGGAACAAAGTGCTTTAACACTTAGGTTCGCACTGTCCAATCTCCTTTTGTTAATTACCTCATAGCTAGCTTAAGCTTATTCATAATATAATATAAAAATAAATCAGCTTCACGCTGTATCCTGCACACATCGGGATAGGCAGATTGAACCTAGTGTTAAGACACTTCGTTCCATACTATCCGCCGAATTCTAGAGGATTTACGTACTGAGTGGCGGAACTCAATGCCGCGCTATTGCCTTGACACCAGAGCGAAGAAATGAAAATATTAATTTAAATAAATATTTCATGTCATCGAGTGAGCATCGAACGCACAACCAGTCGCGTTTGCAGTCACATTTTGTGCCCCTGCGCCACGACTGGTCTCTATATATAGGTGGAAGCACCACTTTAAATGAAACCACAGTTTTAACTACTCTGTAAAAGACTAATACAACAATAAAAAAACCCCAAAAATGAAAAAGTATTTTTTTTTTCAAACAAAATAAAAATAAAGTTATCGTTTTAAAATAAAACACTGTTTTTAAAGAATAACGTAAACACACACTTACCTGTCAAAGCGGCAACGTCGCACACGCCTCATTCAAGAAATCGAGTTGCAGCAATTAGCGTAGGTATGTAGCTAACGGCGGCGAAGTGATGTTAAATCAACGCAACACTTAGGAATACACTTTACACACACTCACATTTACCGTTTCATTTGCCCACTTATTTAATAAATAGCTAGATTTTTTTTCAAAGTGTCTTCCTTGTTTTTGAATGCATATATAATATATATAATTTGAGTGAGAACAAAATAAGTTAACCGACAAAAGAGCAAAATACAAACAACACAATATTCAATAACAAAACTTTAAATCTTTTGACAACAAAGTTGTCAGTAATAAGTTCATTAATTTTCACGATTATTACACATTTTAAATGAAACTATTTTAACCGGATTAATCGCGTATATTTAAGATTTTACATTTTGGAAACCCGACGTTTCTGTCACTGTCAGTTGACATAATTATTATATCAAACTACCGCCAACGATTTCTTAATTGCTTCGCGTACTGCCCTGGATTCCTGCAGAATGAGCTGATAGTATCTTGCCCCCTGGTATGGTTGGGTTGGGTTGAGACTTTAATGATTTTATGAGTGGGTCCTAGGTGGTTGAAAGTTTCCAGCCATCCTCTCTATTGAAATTAGGATGTTTTTGTATTTCAATAGCCACAATGTAAAATCTTAAATATGCGCGATTAATCCGGTTAAAATAGTTTTATTTAAAAAGTTGTCAGTGTTACAAGTGATCAGAGTCATTGTGCCAATTACAAAATCTTTTAACTAATTTACAAAAATGTTATTTTAATATTTTATTTGAATTTAAAAGCCTAATAAATAAATTATAAAATTATTCTTATGTTTTAAAAATATTTACGTATTTTACCCCAAAATCTGAATACTAGTCCTTATTACAGATTTAAATTTTAATAATTATGTTTATATTATAGTAATAACAACTACAAGTAAAAACAATAAAATATTCATTTGGTATCTATTGACACTACTCAATGCTCAAAAATTTACGATTACAAGTCAATTCAGTAATTTTTTATTGTCTTTTTTCACATAATAGCTATAAATAAAGATGTGATTGTTACAAATAAAAATTAATCCTTTAATACAATTTTATAAACAAAGATATTAAATAATTTAAGTTGTAATAGTCTCTGAAATTTTAAAATTTTAAAATACAACATGGCGGACAACATGGAAAGTGGCATTCAGCTACGTCATTCGAAAGTTAGCCCTCTTATGTTTCGCGCCAGTGCTGCTAAATTGTGCATGAATGATTGCTTAATATAACACTATAGTTCATAATAAATGTAGATTATACTTTTTGTACATGATTTGATATTAAAATAATTAATAAAATTATCAATACTATCTACAAATAATTTCTAAATAATTTATTTCGTATTGAATTTTCGTAGGTTCCCGTGTAACATTATAAGACTCGTTTCTATTTAATTTATATAAAAATGAAAAAGAAACGAGTCTTATTAACGATTTTGTATCAGAATAAATAAACAAATGTAAATAATAATAAAAATCTTAACAAAAAATTAAAAGTATGTTCGAGAAGTATTTTAATTAATGGTCATGATTTGATATTTATAAATTATCAATACTATTTACAAATAATTTCTAAATAATAATTTATTTTGTATTGAGTTTACGTAGGTTCCCGTGTAACATTATAAGACTCGTTTTTATATAATTTTTATACGATTTTGTATTAAAATAATTAAACAAATGTAAATAATAATAAAAATCTTAATTAAAAAATTAAAAGTATGTTCGAGACGTATTTTAATTAATGGCAGTACCATGTACTGTGAACAACGATTTTTAATTATCTGTTTTTAGTTATCTGTGACTGTAATGTGTAAATAGACCGCGGCGCGGCTGTATTGTTGTTTACTTTATTTCGACGTCTTTAGATTTTCAGTGATTATTAAGTGTTTTAAATTATTTGGATGTTGTTTAATATTAATTTTATCATTGAGACGAATATGGCATGTGATTACTGAGTATTTCTCTTAAATGTGAAACTATTGTGTGTCAGTATTTGAGTGTACCATCAAAAATACATTATTTTAAGACTAGAAACAAACAAATGCTGAGTTTTTAATATTACTTATGATAAAAATATTAGCGGTAGTAAAAGGAAAATGCGATGTAAAACTAATGTCAAATGTAAGTACCTATCTATCGTAGTTCAATATCATTTTGTGTGTTAAAAATTTTGAATATAATTATGTGGGTGGTTCAATAAGCATCCATTATTTCTAAATAATTTCATAATAAAAGATATAAAATAAATTGCCTTAAAGTAGGATTTTATTAAACAACTAGCGGCCTGCTCGCGGCTTTGCCCGCTTGAATTACATGATTATTTATTTAAGAAATATAAATATTACAAACAGCCTTAATTATTAATTAATTGATTTGGATAAGTACTTACTCACGATATTATTTGTAAAATAACTTATATTAGCTCCTGTACAGTTTTTAAATTAGTAAGATATATTATTAGTTAAATATATAATTGGTATACAGAATATACATAGAAAACACGTTTTTAGGCATTTTTATATAATCTATAAAATAATCAACATTTTCGGGCAAGTTCAAGTCGTACTCATGCCCCGAGAGTTTTCGTACCAGTTTCATGAAAGGAGATACACCAAAAGAATAACTAATTAAGTTGTCATTTTGTATCAATTTAAGTACAGATTAAAATTTGTACTTAATGGTTTTTTCTGTGACACAAATACAAATAAGTAGTCAATTTTTGAAAAATAATTTTGGAATTTTCCTTTATACGTGCCGTAAGTTTTAACTTCTTAACAAATTTCGAAATTGTATATCAACGGGAAGTACCCTATAGTTATGATAGAAAATGCGACAAAAAACAAAGCATAAACTCTCATATTTCATCGTCATTTGATTGCGATGATTTAGAAGATAGATTTTCGTGCTCTAAGGGAATATAGACTTGAACATTGAGGTATCTAACCTTTAACCGATCTTGTACAAAATAGTCTTGACAGACGGACAGACGGACAAACAACAAAGTTATTTTATAAGAATTTTGAGGTATGTACCCTAAAATACCCTTGGCACATACATACATGCAACATACAGGTGCAATAGTGCAATGTCGGTACGTGTCGCTTGTAAGTTATGAAATAATACTGCGGGATATTTTTATAAACAGTGTCAGAGCATTTTTTCTTGAGACACAATTTTTTAGAGGTTGCTACCAAAAGTGATTTTTTTTATACGTTTCTTAAAAAAATATTAATAACATAAACGAACGAACGGACTGAAGAACCTATTCAAAATATTTCTTTGAATATTAAGTCATTCTTTATCACTGTGTTAAATAATTAAGAATTAAGCTAGACTGTTACGAAGGTAATCTTCACCAACAATTCAATTTAGTTTACTTTGTAGTTAGTACTATGAACAATTGTACTTTAAAAACGTAACGTATCATGTGTAGTCAATAGATATCATTGCGTATGTTTCTTTTTTTTTCAAATATAAATATCTTTAAAACTTTAAGTACATTATTTTTTGATAGAGTGTAGCGGTAACCTTTCCAAACTATGTTTCAAAAATGTTGGAAATGGATTCTGTTAATTATCCTTTAATACCCTGGCTAATTTTTTTTTAATTTTTTCAATGTACAGAAACGACTTTTCTACAGATTTATTATAAGTATAGATTTTAATAAGACATTGAACTTTGATTAGATTTATTATAAAAAATAGGTAATTGTTATATGAATGAAAAGTAGAAGATCGGCAACGCTTAGTAGTATTTTTGTAGTAGTATGTGTATGTGTCACACGAAATAAAGGTATGGATATAAATCGTGAAATGAAAAAAAAAATCCTCCGCTGTTGAGTTATCTTGATTTATTTCTTTAGGTAAATAAAGTAAGTTTACTAGGTAAATAAACTAAGTGGGATTTGAAATATTTTACCCTATATGCTGTTTCCGTAAAAAGAGCGCTGACACTTCCATCCTGTATATTCTCAATATAAAGCGGTTTATTTACAATATAATAATAATTTGCCTGTATGGAGATCGAATCCACAACCGTCGCGTTTACAGATGCTGTTTCGTTAGTGACACAGAGCTACAGCGGCCTCTACAATCTAAATTGTTCTTAAATCATTAATATCTGTACATTAATTATTCATGAAATCGAAAATTCCATTAAAAATTAAGAGGGCACAGATAATGTACGCAAAATAATCCGATTACGCGGAACAAGATAATGCGGTTAATTTTTCGGCAAAAAAAACAAAATTGAAATGCTGTAACAATTTCCTGTTCGCGAGCATCTTGTGGAGGTTTTTTATATATATATTTGGAATCGCGCCTTGTTGGTTGGGACTTCTATTCCCACTCAGCGCAACTTGTTATATTCATTATCTTGCTACAATAACAAGACACAGCGCGGCGTCCATTTTCACCACTCACTTGGTCATCTTTTTCAGCTTGACGACCAGACTAAGTCTATATCTAAGTCGCTAATCCCGGGCACAGCTCTGAGTTTCACTGCCATGAGCCTAGCATCCGCACGGTGAATGCTTCCTGCATTGCTATAAGGTAAGTAGTTTCTTCTCTTCTATACGTATAATTTACAAGCTTATTACCAACACACACAGAGTTCTAGAGAGAGAATGAAGCGCAAAATGCTACGGTTTCTGCTTAAATACCTCCTTCGGTTTGTCCATTGTCATTAACCTCATCGTGCATGCCGTCCGAGGGATCTTCATGCTTTTTACGTATACCTGAACTACCACCAGCATCATCGATAGTCCAACGACCTAACAAACATATTTTAATAATATATTTTTGTCGTTTTTGTATTCAATATTGAACTATATTAACTCGAATATTTTCAACAATATTTCCAGAACTACAGTTCTGGAAATATTGTTGTGAACTATGCAAAACTTTTATTTATACGAATATTTTATACTCGTAAGACATTTCAACACAGAATTCTTATGTCAGATGTCGATACATTACTATCGAGATTCCTTTGATGGTCGCGGATGTATGAAACACACGTTTCAGATCACTTTCCTAGCAATCTCCAATCGTATACGTTTTTCAAACGTGTTGGTAAATAAATCGAATGACTACTTATTTTCTATGTTTATTTATTTATTTTTATATTAGTTTCACGCTGTATTTCTCACATAGCAATGTAGACAGAGGGAACCTGGGAACCTAGTATTAAGACACTACATTTCGATTAAGATACTTTTATTCCCTATTATTCATCAATGTCTAGAGGTATTGCGTGGCGGTTGTATTGAGTGGCGGATCTCAACGCCACATTTTACCTCATCTCCAGAGAAAAAAAATTAATAGTAGGGGTAGCAGTTAGGGTAATCGCACCCTTGTACCCCTGCACCACGATGGCCTCATTTATTTATTTATGGAGATGAAGTGCAAATTATATTTACTTTTAGTTAAAGGAATGGTGAAATTATTACAATTAAATTTATATAATTACGAGGCCGTCGTGGCGCAGGGACACAAGGATGTATTTATTGTTAGATTCCCACTTGAGGGAATATATTATTATTTATTAATATTTTAATTTCTTCGCTCTGGCAAAAAGGTTAAAGTCCAGCGTTGGGTTCCACCACTCATCATGCAATGCCTCGAAAAATTCGGCGGAAAGTGTGGAATAGAGTATCTTAACACTATGTTCCCTCTACCTATTCCGCTGTGTATAACGTCAACGCAATTTAATTTAATTTATTTTTTAATAATGTCCTCGAGTGATGTCTAATTTCCATGTCATCATATTTATGATATTTATATAATTACTAGCTCTAACCTGTGGCGGTCCCCGTGTTCAATGGGAAATATCTAAGAGTCGTGTATAACAAATTGCAGATTCTAAGCGAGGGAAGTAACTGTGACCTCAATTACAGTGTTTCGTTAGTTACTTTCGTCAAAACATTTAATGTGATATAGCCTTAAAGCCTTCCTCCATTAATAGACTATCAAACACGAAAATAGTTTGACAATTCGAACTGCTACTTCCTGAGATTAGCGCGTCCAACCAAACAAACTCTTAATAATATTAGTACAGATAGATTATTTAATTATATTATCGATTAGTTACTATTCACAATGTTTTCTTTATTCACAAGGGAAATCTTCGAAAGTAGCCGTCCCGAGGGAAGGGTCCGAACAAAACCTCGAACGGTCAGACCTTGGCACGTTGGAGTTTGTGGGAAATCTAAGTATACCGCATCCGGCTGACTCGACCTCGTTCTGTTGTTCTGCCTACTGGTTATACTTACGCATATGTTTAGTATATAAAAAGTGTCAATTGTGTTTTCCAACTAGCAGGATAAGCTGAGTGAAGCTAGTGGATGAGTAATAGAATTCAACGCCGCTATTTGTCTACTAAAATCGGAGGAGAAATAAGACAGAGGTTTTGGTATTTGAAAGAAATGAA
This sequence comes from Heliconius hermathena, assembly GCA_013403705.1. Lineage (NCBI taxonomy): Eukaryota > Metazoa > Arthropoda > Insecta > Lepidoptera > Nymphalidae > Heliconius > Heliconius hermathena. Next base: position 235,388 of record JAAIXJ010000073.1, read on the forward strand.
GAAAAGGCGGACATCTGTTGATCTTCGAAAACATAATATCGAAGATACTGGAGGCAGAAGGTAGACATGTATGAAGAATTAATGACAGTGGACGAGACGAAAAAGGTAAGCATAGACCGTGGCGTTTGGAGTTCCGTTCTCTCTGAATACTAGCTAGTTTGGTTTAGTTTTTTAGTTTAAATATAATCATTCCTTCGAGTGATAAATGAAGATAAGAAAATTTAACATTTTGAAAAAGTTGGAAAGCGGAAAATTTAAGATTTTGAATTTATAAAAATAAATAAATACTTTCCCAATGGTGAAACGAGGGTCCAAGTTAGCGGTGGCTAAAGCTCCAAAGTAAGTGCACCCGGATCTCGATCTAACAGCTAAACGATAACCTCTTAAGATGTAGGTCGCAGCTTTTCAGCTTAAACAGTCAACTGAAACCACTGCCGTCACAATGAGTCACAGCGCCAACCAAATTATTGTTATAGTCAAAACACAATTAGAAGTGGAGAATGCCTTATTACGAACTTTCATCATTAGCCATTAACCTTTCATCATATTTTTTCCTAAATGACCATGAAATGTGTTAAACAATTGTTTTCGAACTTTTTATTTGAAAATATTATTTCCAAAAAGAAAAACATTATAAAATAATAATTCTATATATATTTTTTGTACTAAGTGACACTACTCTCTGCCTACACTAAAGCTATAATGTTCGCGAGAAAAAGGATGAAGATGAAAAATAAAAAATATAAAAACAATAACATTTCACAAGCTATACTATTTTATTTGATTCACAGTAAACACTCATTAAAACCTATCCTTAAAATACATCCTAAATATGTGACACGTACTGGAGCTTCATTACACAACTATTTTCCCTTAACTTGTTATCCCCACCTAACTTACCCTTAATGTAGCACCCAGTAATTCTTTAACTGAAACTCAGTAACTTTTTATTAGGCCATCGTGGCGCAATGGCACAGCGTCTGACTGTAAACGCGATAATTGTGAGTTCTATTTATACTCTGGGCAACAAATGATTTATATTTCCCCGCTACGTTAAGACTACGGACTACGAATACGGCATTGAGTTCCACCTCTTAACATTCAGTCTCAAATTCTTTCAAAATCTTGATGCTAGGTTCTCTCTGCCTACCCTGGTATATTTGGTATAAAGCGTGAAGCTAAACTATTTTATTTGATAATGGAATTAAGGAGCTTTCGCCTAATTATGAATAAAATTTAAGCTTCACGCCGCAACCCGCATGTAGCAAGGCATGCAGAGGGAACCTAAGTTAACCCATTTAGACCCATACCTTAACTAGCAGTAAATAAGAAGTTTTTTAAGTAATAATTGGTAGATACCGATGCAATAAAATAAAATATGTAAAAAAAATAATTATTTTACTTTATTCTAATATTAAAAAAAAGTCGTCCTCAAATGGGGCCACTGGGTTCAAGTGATATGAAAATGTTCGAAACATTTTTTTTCAACGGAAAGTGTTTTACAGCATTTTTTGCATTGCCAACGTGCCTTTTATGGCACACTTCACACTGCACATCTTAGTTGCTGCGAAAGTTTTTGGAGGTAGTGGCCCACCCCATTATGCTACAGACTTGGCACTGCAGAAGCTGCTGGGCACATAGATACGCTGCTNTTCTTCTTCTTCTTCGTGTCAATGCTTGGAATTTCATATCATATTTTGCCAGTATTTAGCCACGTTGACTGCGGTATCTGTTGCCCTGATCAGGTCGTCATATGAACAGGTGAATGGACATTTAGGGCAGGAGAGTAAGTGTGCCATCGTTTGTGGGTTGACGCCACAATCGCAGGTTGATTCATCTTTTAGTGCGTACCCCCATTTCACAAGATGTTCCTTGCATCGGCCAACCTGGCTCCGTAAACGATTAAGTGACTTCCAGGTTGGCCACTGCAGGTTGTAACCTGCGGGTAAGCACTCTTTGGGAGGGACAAAGTCTGAAGGTGGTGGGTGGTTTGTCTGCCATAGCCGTTCCCTAGCACGACTCGGATCAGAATCTAAAGCTGTGGTAGCTTTTATAAAACTGTGGCGACTTTTCAAGCGGGCGCGAGGTGCGGTGTAGCCATAGAGTGGGTGCCGGGGATCTTTTTCCTGACACAACTTTTCCACCGAACATGCCACCTCACGCCGCACCTTAGGAGGCGCTATACCAGCCAGAGGGTAGACTTTGTTTAAAGGTGTGGGCTTAAGGCAACCAGTAATTATTCGACAGGTCTCATTTAGTGCTATGTCCACCTCCTTCGCATGAGCGGAGCGGTGCCAAACTGGACACGCATATTCACCCGCAGAGAAAGATAGAGCGAGACCTGTTGTTCGAAGTACCTGCGAAGATGCCCCCCAGTATGATCTCGTTAGCCGCCGGAGCAGATTATTTCTTGCATATACTTTTTGTTTGGTATACAAGCAGTGAGCTTTAAATGTTAAAGACCTGTCTAGTGTAACTCCTAGGTATCGTGGGTGTGGACAGTGTTCAATATGGACGCCTCGCCAAGATATTTGAAGAGGCCTGTTCGCTTCACGGTTCCTCAAGTGGAACGCACACGACTGAGTTTTAGACGGGTTGGGTTTAAGGGCTGTTGAGTAGTTGTTTGACTACTCTTGTACCCAAAAGCTCTGTAGGATTGGCTCCTAGAGTGTTTCGTCAGTATAAGTCGTTTGTCGATTATCTCTATTAGTAAACACTTCCACCTTGCCTGGTATGTCTTTAGCAGTGCTTTGTATGTTGTCATCATCTCCTTCTTCTTCATCGGTAACCACACTTGGTTCTGGAGGCAGCGCAACTAAATCTACGTCTCCGACGTCTTCTTCTTCAATAATTACAGCTTCAATTGCTTCTTGAAGACTTTGGTTTTTATAGCAACCGCTAAATGTCCTACGTGTCATTATGAACTTGAGATGAACCTACCAATAAAAAAATATTTTTTTACTTCTGATGTGCCCATTGGCCCTAATTAGGGACAGCATAATAAAAGCTAAATTTATCTTATTACAACTCTTCTTTTCTAATTAAAAGTAATTTTATTATATAATTTACTATGTAATTGAGTATGTTTTGTACCAAAACAAATGTCACTAGAAGAAAAAGTTAAGAATAAAAAATACTTACTTTTTGCCTTCACTAATTTAAGCAACAGCTTCACAAAAGGCACAAAATGAACAATTATAAATGTATTTTAAATTACTTTTACGGCCACAACATAAAGGGACACCATTTATCGATACAATTGTAGACATGAACTGCATAAACATAAAAACATAAAAAATAACGAGGGTACTTTTATAAATGTCCCCATTTGGGCACGGTGGGTCTATATGGGTTAAGACACTCTATTCCTCACTCACCGCCGAGCGGCGCATTATGTGGCTGTGCGGTATTTATCAGTAACTCAGTAGTTTCATAATTTTAAATAAGTATATAATTATCCAATCATGATTTCAGATAAAAATTATACTAAAAAAGAATAATAAATCTCAAGAAGCAACGTCCTGTTGTTATTGAAATTTTTCCTCCATCAGAAGGGAAAAGAGACTGAACTGGAATCATCGATTTGCAACAAACATTCATGTAACACAATGTGAATTCTATCGAACCTCTCCAACGCTGGCCAACGTAAACTATTTGTTTTGGCTGGAAACAACTTTCTCTTGCTAGGAAATGGCCCGTAGGCTGACTATACACGTGTCTCGGGACGCCCGACGGAAGTGATAACTAAAACTAATCTAAGTTGAACTACTTAATATTAATATTGTTTAACTTGAGAAAAGCTTAGGTTAATACTTAAATTTGATGTATATTAATATGATAATAAATAAATCAGCTTCACGCTGTATCCCGCACACAGCAGGGTGTAGGCAAACAGAACACAGTGTTACGACATTCCGCTCCCCAGTTTTCGCCGAAATCTTTTGAGCGAAAAAATGAAAATATTAATAAATAATAATTTATTCCCTCGAGTGGGGATCGTACCCACAACCTTCTTGTTATAGTAACAACCTTGTGTCCCTCCGCCACGACTTGTTTATAATGTAAGGAAATTTTATTCATTGATAAAATCTTTTTTTTGATTATACCGTATATTTTATTCTTACTTACAATTCTTGAATTGTACTTGAGTTACTTTTGTAAGATTGAGTAATGATACTAATTAAAATTCTTTTATATCAGTATCATTATTTAATCTTACCAAAGTAAGAATTAATATTAAGATTGTAAGTCTATCGTACACTAAGCAATGAGTCATGCGAAGAGAAGAGAGAGAAGCGTCTGTCTGCGCTTACGGCTAGGGCTCTGGGTTAAGTAGGGAGGGAGCGAGCCTGCCTTCTGCTTCCATATGCGTGTTAGAAAGGGAAGCCAGACAAATTGGCGCCGTAACGACGCGTTCCGTAACGAAACGGGTTACATTATAAGAAGTTGTCAAATTAAAAACAAGAATTGAATTGTCGAGTTATTTTTAAGCAGTAAAAATTATCGATTATTTTCAATATTATTTATGCGCACAATTTTTTGAAAATTTTGCAGAAAGTTAGGTACAAAGTGTGAAGTATCTTAACACAAGGTTCCCTCCGTCTACCCTGCCGTATGCGGGATACAGCGTGAAGCTAAACAAAGTTATTTGACGATGATTATTTCGACGCTACATGTATATACGAGTATTGTGTATGTATAGAAGGCGAAATAAGATTTGTCTGTACAATTGTCGCGCCTTTGTATTCGGCCTTAGCAAAATTGCACCCGTGTAACTGTCCTCGGGGTAACTTTGATTTGTTGTTTGCTGCAACTCCGCAAGTATTTCGTATTTTGTATTGCGAAACATTTTGCATCGGCCGCCGCCACGTACGAAAGGTGTTAGATTCTTGCTCAAAATATATTTTTAACGGTGTCTTGAGTTTTGTCTGCTTTCACGTAATTCTTAGATTTTTCGTAAGTTTTCTTTTTTGTTTATAAGCGGATAAAGACTGAAGAGAGTGAATTTAGTGTCAAATAATTCCATATTTCTTCAAATTTTAAGCGACTTAAAACACGTCTGGTTGTAATTAATTATTTACTATATCTCGCTGTGGTAACAAGAAGAAATACGACGATGAGTTCCATCAATCTACTTACATACTAATCTACCATCTGCATCAAACATCCGCTGAACGCTGAACCTTAACACACAAAAAGTCTGGTCTTCTTTATTACTGAGCCAAGATGGTGTAATAGTATATTAAAACCGCTGTAAACAGTACTATACACTGCAGCTGTCAAAGTGCGGGAACAGGCCAAACTTTAATTAATATATGAAGCGTGAACAGAAAGTAACTTTGTTGCTTCGAGTCTTCAGCGGAACTTTCACAGCCGAGCGAGTCGAACAATAAGACTTACTCGTAGGTTGATTTTACTAAATCTTTATTAATAGAACATTATTCTTGAGGCCGTCGTGGCGCAGTGGCAAATGCGTGTGACTGTAGGATTCCAGTAATTTTTTGATTCTAGTAAAGAGGCAAAGCGCGGCGTTGAATTCCGCCACACAACACGCAATGTTTCAGAAATTCCGCGGAAAATGGAAAACAGAAGTGCCTTAAGGAATGTCTTAACATTAGGTTTCCAGGTTCCCACTGCCTATCCTGCTAAGTGCGAAATGCAATGTGAAGTTAAAAAAAATCACGGAGTTGAGTTCCACCACTTAGCATGCAATACCTCGAAGATTACTCATAAAGTGAGGCATGAAAGGAGGTCTTAGCACTAGGTTCCCTCAGTATATCCTGCTATAAGAGGGATATACCGTGAAGCTATATACATATATAATTAATCTTGAAGTCTTCGTAGCGCAGTGGGACAGCAACGACGTAATCGATATTCACTAGGCAAAATGATATATATTAGTTCCTTGCTAGCGAGAGACAAAGTGCAACGTTGAGTTCCGCCACTCAGGAAATACTAGAAAAGTGGAGTAAAAAGTGAAGTGGACTAAAAAGCAAAACATAAAGAAATAATATAATTAAAAAAATATTAAAGAGACTTCAAATTGGTAGAAAAAGAACAAAACAGCCAGTGAACTCAAAAGGAAAAAACATAATTTCCCCATATCTTAAAAACTACTAAAGCGTATTTTAATGACACTTGTGCTGTTCCCCGAGTTAAAGTATACCTGACGGTAATTAAAAATAATCATTTCGATATGCGTTTTATTTTATAGAGAAATTCATGGACAAGCATACAAACATAAGTTTACCAAGTTAAGCACACGTGCTTGGAAACCTAAATTAATCACCATACTTATTAAACTGATAACCTCCTTATTTTGAAGTCGGTTTCAAATAAAAATTATTAATTATATAACCACGAATCGTGCCAAAAAATCGTCTGTTTAAGATCATTAGCAAATAGAAATTGAAATATGCACATTGTATATAAGTGAGGCTTCAATAGCTGAGTATGATTGATGACAGAACTGTTGCGGGCTCCAGCTTTTGAACGACTCCATTACTTCCTTAATTCATATCGAATTACCCAAGTTTCGCACTACCACTGATTATAATGTAAAAGTTATACGAGTATATAAAATATAGATATTGATGGGATATGACTGTAAACGCGACGGTTGTGGATTCGATTTCCACTCGAGACATCAACAAACAATATCTCGTAAATTATGAAGGTAAAACGAGGTACCTACGCGGGGAATGGAGTGTCTTAACGCTAGCGTTCTTCTGCTTATCCTGCTGAACGCCACTTCCTTTAAGTTTCTATAAATTTTAAGTAAAAATTTCATTAAAAACCATATTATTTATACTTATTAAATTGAAATTAGAACTAACAGCCTTCACGTGTAGATTTTAACACAATTTTATTACACCCCATTCATTATTATAGGATCAATCAAATATATACTCGCCTCTAACGTGAGGGTCAATAAATTTTGTGAACAACAAACTTGTTTGTACAAGTGACATTACGATTCGATAACAAAGTTTATCTTCCTTTTGTTTCGATGAATAAATCTTGTATTACTGTATAGAATACAAATATAGAATACTCAACTTGATTAGGGATTTTTATGTTTTATTTACTTTAATATACTGTCTTATAAACTAATATTATAGAGAGAATAGAAGTTGTATGTTTATTTGTAAGAAAAAACTTATAAAATAAACAAATTACTTAAGATTTTTTCTCTTTTATTGCACATAGTACTGAAAAAAGGGAGAACCTCGTCAAAACAATCCCTTTAAAATCGATACATAGCGTGTTAAGTGGCAGAACTCTACGCCAAATATAAATTTCATGTAATTTTTGTAACGCTCACAAAGCAATATGATATACATATAAAATAGTAATTAAAAATTATTTGTAAAACTCCACTCTGTTTCCCACTTTCCGCACAATTTTTAAGACATTGCGTGTTGAGCACAAGTTGAGCTCGCTTTGTCCTATTACCAGAGCAAGTGGGAATCAAACTACAACTATATTACCGCGGTTAAAGCCCACCCATCTGTATTTATAAGTGTTATAAAGGCTAGTATACAGTAGGAGTAGTATACAACTCTGGTAGTTTCTCATCTAACGAACAAAAAGCTCCTGTGAAAAAGTGTTTGCGCTCCGCCCCGAGTGTGCACAAGGAACGCTTATTAACGTCCGAAAAGGACTCATTCTGTCTCTTCTATGTAAATGGTAGATGGTGAAACTGTCTGTAGTTAGTTATATATACCTTTTTTAGGTTTTGAAGCTTAAGGTAACGATTTTGAGTTTTTTTTTTGTATAAACTAAACTTTTTGTGTGTTTAGTTCCCCTGAAAGATAAGTTATTTTCCTTTTTTTGGGTTCTGTACTTCAAAAAGCAAAAACGGAACCCTTATAGGATCAATTTGATGACCTTCTGTCCGTCTGTCAAGACCATTTTTTTCGAGATCGTATAGATATATCAAGCCGAACTATCAAAAAAAGCCGAAGTATCAATCAAAAAATATAAAAAATATACATCGGTTTTGTATAAAATTCGCCGCATAATCAAAACTTATAACCTATAAGTTTTCCTTATGAGGCGTAGACCTACAGTTATGAAATTTAGCACGAAGGGAAGACTAGCAATATAAATAAAATCCGATAAATAGAGAATATCTTTACAAAAATATAATTTTTGTTAATTTTATTAAAAAATATTGCATACGGGGCGCACGCAATCACTTTGTATGGAAACTTAATTTTGTCAACTTTATAAGTTTTCACTTCCCGTTGACCTACAATCTAAGGAATAGGTATGGAACCCTCGGTGGGGAAGAGCGGAATTCGGATTTTTTCCACACGTGTTGCTAAATAACTTAAAACAAAGAGGACGTAGTGATAATTCATACCGCCATTCACCGCTCTTTCAGAGACGTATGAACGGTAGCACGACCGAACGTCGCGCTTTGTCTTATTATAATAAGAAAACGACACTTTTTTTGTAATTTCCTACCCTTTAAATACTAAATATATTTTTAAGGCGCGCCTGTAGTCAACAATGTTTACAGGCAAAGTAGGAAAACACATCTAGTAATAGTTTATTGCAAACAATTTCAGCGGAACTACTGAAAACTGAAGTAGGTATGCGATAAATTTCGTCGCCCATTCCATTGTCAATCATTTGTTGATGAAAATAGACGCAAATGTTAAATAAATAGAAACCTTATTTTATATACAATAAAGTATTATTTTGTATGAAATTATATTAGTTTTGGAGTATGTCATAAACATGAATTATGTTTCGTAGAACGAGTATACACTCAATAATGTTGAATTTTATACTTTAGTTTCTCCTATTTCTTATATTTTGTTATGAGCTTAGTTATCTATGTTATCTGTGTTATGACTTCTTAGTTTACTTTGGTCAAGAGGTCACGTAATAATTATTTATTTAATAATTATTTATGTATTGTGAAAGTTATTGTAATAATATGTCTCTAGTATAATGTCAAATTATTTTTTTTAAACGCAGCAGGCCTCATTTTCATTTAAAGACCCCCGTTTCCACTAAAAGCAATAAATAATACATTCAAATAAACAGTTTCAGCTTCACGCTTTAATATCCCGCTCACAACACGCTAGGCAGAGGGAACCTAGTTGTTGTAAGTAGATAAATATTTCATTTCCTCGAGTGGAGATCGAACCAACAACCAGTCGATTTTACAGTCACACTTTGCATCCCTGTCATCCCTGCACCACTACTGGTAATGAACTAAACATTTATAGGAAAAAGTCATATTATATGTTCTTAAAGTAATTTCGAATAAAAATAAGTTCAAATAATACGGGGAATGAAACGGGGAATGCTCTGGTTGATAAGGGTTTGTTATGATTGTTGTTTTTTATGATAGGGGTTTGGTGTGATATCAAGGACGAAGCCGCATGTTAAAAGAAATTTTATAAAATATTGGATCTTTAGTTTCGTCACTCAAGAAGTCTGAATTAGGTGGAGAATGAAATCTTAACTCTTGATTAATGTTGTTAACAATGCCTACCCCGTAGAAAGCTACACTAGAAATGCTTAAACATAAAAAGCGTTAATCTTGGTAAAACAAAAATATTAACATTAATCTAGACTTAAAATCCCACATCGACAGTCAGATTTTTTAGGAAAATATTTATGAATTTCTTTTGAAAGCGCAAAATACTTTTAGAATATTAAATTTTAAATTTTTGCTTGACTCGTCATTCCCTTAGGGTTTGTCTAACCTAACTTGACCTTAAGGTTAGGCCATTTAAAAGGTCAAATATGACTAGAATATTAAATAAGAGGGTAAAATATTTCAAGCCCATATCTAAAAAAATTATCAAGATTCTTCAACAGTTTAAATGGAGGATTATTATTTTCATTTCATGAGTTTTATCCATACTGTATTACATGTGGCAAAGTTACGAATAGATAATAAAGTAAAAACCTACTACTACTGGTAAGAGAGGTAGAGGGAGACCTCGGTTGACCCTCGAAAACAGTTTTAAAGATACTGGAGGAAAGTCGCGTAAAAAGCATGAGGACACCCCGGCATGTATGAAGCGGTTGATGACAGTGGACGAGGCGAAAAAGGTATGTAGAGACCGTAGCATTTGGCACTCCATTCTTTCTGACTACCCCGCTAGGGATAAAGCGTGAAGCTATGTATGTACGCATGTGTACAAAAATACTATTAAACGTTGCCGACCTGCCTGTTTTCATTCTCAAAAAACATATCAGAACGAGAAAAGGATCTCTCGGTCTATGTCGTTGTAGGTCCTCATGCTTTTTATGTTACCTTCATCTAGTATCTTTGATTCTGTGTTTTCGAAGGTCAACCGATATCTTCCCCTACCTCTCTTACCGCTCAATATTTCTTCATAAATCTTTCTTGTCATTCATCACTCATTTATTTGACGTGTCCAAACCAACTTCTTTTTTTCGTTCTCACTATGACATCCTCGCTAGTATCTATTATTTTGTGTATCTCTTCATTACGGAGCTCTGCATTTCCTACTGTAACCAGATTCAAATTGTGTAGTTATTATAAATAATATAATTAATTAAAATAAATACGACTGTTAGAGTTCATTGACCCTATGTTTTACTATTAGCTAATATAGTCACAACCGACTGCTGCTTGGCTTCACTGGTGCTAATGTACTTGGCTAGGTGAATTGCTATGACATTTAATTTTTATATATATTATATTTAGGTAGTTTCGCGGTGCCTTGCGGTGCGTCAGAGTTAACACTTAGCGTATGATGGATAGGTGTATGATGCTATTTTATGTCCTAGTACTGGTGTATGTAGTAGTGTCCGCTCGTCTCGTACGGGTGTGTGATACTATTTTATGTCCCAGTTACGGAGTACATATATTCATGTCCGCTTATTTGTCCAATGCTTGGTTTTATCGTAGAAAACATAATGCGTCAATCGGCTGATGTCGACGACATATTAACTTATAAGTTCTAATATATAGCCGGGCGTCACTGGTGCTGACATATTTGGTACAAGCGAATTGCTTTAGTGGTGTTGGATTCTGCTGCTGAGTTTCTTCCGCCAGTTCTTCTCAACACTGAGGTTGTTTACTGAACTGGTAGTAGAATCGGGCCTACTTGGTGTCGCTGGCTGTTCTAGTGATAACTGAATATTTTCAACTAATGATTTTTATATTACATTCCCACAACTGAGTCTAGTGTCAATTCAGACAAACAGCTGCAGGGTGTGTGCTGTGCGTGTTTTCTACGACGGTTCTGTTTAAAAGAGGCGTTACAATAACAGTGAATATAAATTATATTAATATTGAAACTAAACCATATAATAAGAGCACGAAGATAATAATTATAATAAGAATTATACTATATTAACGAATTCATACGGAATTAATAAACACGTCACATTATACATACAGAATTCAATATTATTAAGATACGATTAGTAAATATATAGTTGTAAGAAAGATACACGAGTGTTAAATGGATATATTAATGTAATGCCCTCTAAGGAAGCAAACTGAAGTGGATTCACATAATCGGCCGCCTGGGGATATCGAATTAATTAATACTGGAATATTAAAAATCTCAGATAATTGTAAATTATATACGACGAATGTTATATTGCAAACGCAATCACTAGGTTTAAAAACTAACTTTAATTCAATTTTACCACCAATAGATATCATATCAGATGATTGTTGTAAGAAAATAAAGAATAAAAACATAACAAATATTAATTTTGTACCAATAAAAATTCATGAGAAATTAGATTTGGAAAGTTTAGATTTGGCGAGTCATAAAATTGACAAAATAAACGATATGATTGATAAGATGGAAAATCAATCTATATTTGATAAAGTTATTCATAATACTTATTTTGCATATATATTATTATCAATTTTGAAAATGATCTTTATTTATGTAATTTATAAATTTAATTATTAATTAAATCGGCCGCCTGGGGGTAGGGAGTTCGATCTGATATGTGAAGCAGAGGATTATTTGTTATGTAATTATGGCTACGGCCTACATATAATAATCTCAACTCCATTGTAAATATTTATATTAGACTTCGGTCTTGAATTAGTTATAATATTTAATAATTGATCTTTCGCAAAAGCATTATAAGAAACATAAATATTAACTATTCCGATCTGTCCCGGAGAGTTCAGAGCCGAACGGCCGGAATCCACGGTAAGTGGCGGGTACGGGGACACTCACTATCCCCCCTTAGTTATAACTATCAATAATGACTGGGCATAACAGAGAGGAGGATAGGACGTCTTCGATGTACTTAAGAAATGTCACGGGAGATTAAAACGGACAGACTGTGACATGATATTTATCATAATATATTTTATTTGTACTTATATTAAATTTATGGTACATTTCATATTAATACTGTTACCTCTGAATCTCTAAAAGATCTTGGATTACTTGCGATCACTACGGAAGGGTTCTAACTATATTAGACGTATCACGAGCCATACTAAAATATTAAAAGTATTGTTTAAATAATTTTATTTAAATATTTTATTGAGTAAAGTGGGGAGTCAGTAACACTAGGAAGAGACCGCATTCACAGTATTCATCTTTATTTCATTTCGAATAAATAAAATTAATTAATTAATTTAACTATCAATGCACCTAAGGCACCGTTGTCCTGTTACCGGCAGCAATACGTCTTTCCGCATCCATCTCGTATATTCCATCTTTACTGAACATACTACCCAAATATACCACTTCATTAATTTGTTCTAATATCTTGCCATTTACACTGATCTTGCATTCCGTTCTTTCTTTATTTCTTTTAATATATCAGACTTACTTAATGTAAATTTTCTGAGAGATTATAAAATGAAAAACTGAAGTGAACTGAACACAAATCTCAAGACCTAGTGGTTGGGATTAAAAAAAATGGTTAGAATAGAAAGAAAGGAAGACTATTATATCAACTTAAGCGTTTCAATGTAACCAGTGTAACCAGTCCGGTCAGAATTACTTCGGACACTTTAGGCAATTTGACTAGGTAAAAGCTAAGTAGTTAAAAATATAGACGCTTATTCATAAAGCAAAATTACAACCAGCTCAGCATAGAAAAGATACTATATATATCAACAATAGGCATCAAAGTCGTCGGTACACCTAAACGTCGGTCCCAGCTATGACGATAAATAAAGGAATAGTTCAATTTCGAAACGGAGTAGCCAAATGTACAAGTTTGTAAATTTCGTCGGTTTGTCTACCTGTCAAAACGACTGGTAACTGTTGAAAGGACTCAAAAACACGGCCAAGTTTCATTTCAATTGGCCGTAGAGCTTCGAAAGTCATTCCAGTCGCTTAATTAGAAACAATTGTTGATTTTCAATTGCCAATAAATATGAAATGTTTTAGTTATTGTACTGTACTAACATTATATTTTATATCCTATTATAAATTAACATAGATAGGATCATTATGAAAATTATTAAGTATCCTTGGAATCCTTTACACAAAACTAATGTTAGTTTTTTTTTATAATATTTGTTTATTTAATTTTTAAATTTTACGAAATATGTAAAAGAACTGAGTGACATATTTGTTTCAATATTTTTTTCTTAAAAAAACATCGATTTGCTGTTTCACTGCACCCAACTGCAACCAATGGTCTCAATGTTGTCTTGTGTAATTAGAGGTGCCTTACTATAGGTACAATTCCACGTTGAAAAAAGCTGTGCTTTGCTCTACTGGGATCGGTCTATTATTACTAACAGGTATATTGTTGCCGATAGATCTGATATTATTATGTTAGATGTTGGATCAAGACCCGTATGTAGAAGACAGTTTTACTAGCCACCTATGACTTGGACCCTTGTCCCACCGTCGAAAGAGTGTTTTAGTACTTTTTATAACAATTTATATTTCAAAATGTAAAAATTATTCCTCTTATATAATAAAAGCATATATTGTGTATATTATAATATGTAACTATATACACTATTTCATTGTTTCTATGGGAAAAGGGAAATTTCAGCATTTTTAACTGTCAGTCACTCAATAACGGAAGACTCTTATAGATGTACAGATTTAATAGGACCAAGATAAAAATAACACAAATCATTACATGCTACACGATGTCGCTTGAGGAAAACTGACGGGAAAAACAAGAGAGGTAAACAAAACATATTTTTTGTGTTTAGGAGTGCGATGAAGCACGTATAGATCGGTAACCTTTTAAACGTAAATTATTTATCAGTGAAGTATATATTATTTTTTGTTATTGTGTAAAATATAATTCTTATCTTGTTAATTGCACATAATTACATCGTTTAAATATATCATTAAAAAGAAATGAGTGTAACTATGATCATACATTTCCTCCACTGATTCCCTGTAGTTGTAGACTGAGTAAGCAAAGCTGAAATGTTGAGGACTATTAGTCTAATATGAAGTTAAGACAGTATGCGTAATCACTAACATGAAAGTGAAGCCCTTTCACAGTAAGCGTCAAGGATAGGTACATCACTGTCTGGGAGGATGATTGAGCCAGATCAGATTGGTCTAGGTGCTTACTAAGAATCCTGAAATAATAAATAATATGTGTGTGTGTATGGAATAATATATATAAAATTAATATTTGCTAGTATTACATAGTTTGCCCCAATTTTAACCAACTTTTAGACGTCGTCGAAGTCTGGTGGGAGTAAAGGCGCACATAAAGGTCTGGTAATAATATTTTTTAAAAAATATATCTAAATACGATTGTTTCTTACTTAGGCCTAGGTGAGCGTGTACCTTAAGTTGGCGCTACCTCTGAAAAGGCCCCACTTTCAAGTTACTAAGTACGCATACAATCTTAACTACATATTAAACTACTAATCCTCAAAATTTCAGCTCTGCTAAAACGACGTAGGTCTGTGGGCCCTGGGATCTCATTCTATAATCTATTACTCATGGAAGTCTACATAGACTGAGAGACACAATTGTAAAGGCACTTTTTCTCCACATTCCAACTAATTTGGGTAATTACATGTTGAGTGGCGGAACCTAACGCCGAGTCATTAAAATACTTCGTCTTCCAATTTCCGCCGAATTCATAGTAACAATTCGTGTTGAATAGCGGAACTTGACGCCGCGCTTTGCTTCCCAGAGCAAGGAACTGAAAATATTAAATATTTCATTCTCCCAGTAGAAATCAAACCACCAACATTTGGTCTTGTGCTTGAGCCCCTGTTCTATGACGTTCATAACTACCCTTACATAGATATTAAATTAATAGATAATAAGTGAAATGTTTAAAAAAAAAGGCAATCTAAAAATACCTAGACTTTCTTAGGAATTACATATTTAGATAATTATCTCTAGTTATAAGCCTTATTTAAGCAGCAGATAAATATAAAATTGATGATTAGCTGATAATAATGAAAAAGTTAAAAAAAAGTACGGACCACGTGTCTGTAGTGCTTAGTTAAAATTATTATTAAAAAAAACTACCCTTACATACATATAACAATATAATATATGTTTTTAGCTTCACGCTAAAAACCCGCACATACCAGTAACAGCAGTGTCCTCGTGGTGGCAACCACTGATCCCTGTTGTGGCTTATACGCTTTATACGAGTATACATACATATGTATATATAGTTTAAATGGAAAATTTGTAACGCTTCATATAACGTATGAAGTGAATATATACTGTTGTCTTTGTATTTTCCTGTTAGTAATCAAAGATGCGGCTAGCTGTGCTGTTCTTGGTCGCGAGCGTCTCGTGTCGTCGACATCATCGCCATGCCAGTCACTCTAGTGAGGCAGGTCAGTCAAGCAGAAATTAAAAGTAAATTACTTAATGTTTATGGCTTTAATCATTAAAAGCAAATAGACCAATAGAAAAAAATGTTTAGAAATTCTTTTGGGATCTATTACATTGATGACTGCTCCAATAATATATTTCGTCGTATATTTTCTGTGGACAGATAAATATTTTCTATGACAAATGCTCAACGCATTTAATCTATACATATTTTTTTTAAATATATATATTTTATATAAATAATAATTATTAAAGGAAAACTTATAGAAATATAATCGCTACAATATTTACGACTAACAGAATGACTCATTTCAAACGTAAATACATCATAATAAATGTATGACTTCAAACGATACGGTTGTGGATTCGATCCCCAATCAAAGAAATTAATTTTAGTGACGAAACTCAACGCCGCACTTTGTCTCATTATCGATGCGAGGAAATGAAAATATTAAATAGTAGCGACCCGCTTGCGGCTTCGCCAGCTTAAACTACTAAATTATTTATTTAATACTGAATTCTGTTCGTGTTTTAGTATACCTAAAATGTATGTTTGCAACGCAGTTAAGATTTCTAATGTGAAAATTATTAAAACATTAAATTATTATATTTCGTAATTTCCATAAGAATATTCAATTGAATGTTTGAAAAATAACAACTTATCGATATTTACAATAAAATCGTAACTCACCGGTATCTGTACATGGATGATATAATATATTTAAAAAAAAATTATTACGGGCATTTAACAATGTAATAGAACTTGGTGAGTTTATTGGTTTGTCTGTCACGCTAATGTCAGAAAAGGCTCAACCACTTTTATATTTTAGGTGACTTCACTTAACATATAGTAGGTATTTGTTTTATTTTAATCGAATCACTTTCCACCGAATTTTTCGAGGCATGGGGTATTGAGTGGCGGCCTTGGTGCCAGAGGGAAGATATGAAGATATTATTGAATTATAATTCATTACTCCGAGTGCAGATCAAACCCACAACGTCGCGTTACACTCACAACCTTGTGCTGCTGCGCCACGACGACCTCTAATACTTATATAATTCAGCATATTTAATATGTATAGCATTTTTTGGTAATAGATACCAGTAGTTATTACAACACATCCGAAAAAAAACGCTATTAAGGCTATTTTTTAGTTCTTATACCTTTTGAAAAACTACCTTCTTATGGTAAATTATTTTTCTAATTAAAAAATAGTCTGTGTTGAAAATATTTATACGACACGAGGATACCTTTAAATGCCATGTTTAAGGCTGTTTTGCTTATGACATATTGCGGCGTCCAGTTCCGCCACTCAACACGCTGTATCCCGCACACAGCAGGATAGCCAGACCTAGGGAAAAGGAGGAGGTTATCAATTCGTATTTTCTTATGTTTGTTACCTCAGAACTTTTGACTGAGTGAGCGACAAATGGACGAATAACTTAATATGAACCTAACCGATTTTGATTATTTATTTTTATTGGAAAGGGTATAAATGAAGGGTAGTTTAGTTAGGTTTTGATTATAAGATCCGGTTAAAATTGAAGAAGCTGGTTTTTTTTGATAAAAAATATAATTATGTTATTTTTCTTACTAAAATTGCTATAGGCTTTGAACTATTACCATTCAAAAATTCATTCACTTCCATTAATTTCAGAAAAATAATATATACATACATTTTGTAAATTAAACAATTTGAATAAAGAAAACGACTACACAAAGGAAGAACCGGTCTACCTTTCTTAATGTATTTGTGTTCGTAAATTTGTACAGGATAATAATACAATCAATAGCTTTAAGAATAAAATGTTCAAAGAAGAAAGCCTGTTGCCTTTTTGTTTAACAAAGTAATATTTAATTAGAAACGGTGTGTTGTTTCAATAGGAAGTGAATTGCAAGGCCTCAGATTTGAATTCGGTGTAAGCGGAGATTTGTATTAAATTAGATTTTTTATTAGTTGTTTAGGGAAAAAAGTTAAAAAATAAGGCCATCGTGGTGAAGTGGCACATCGTCACATGAACGAAACGGTCGTCAGTACGAAAGCGTGACAATGAAAGTAACAAATTTTCCCAAATGGGAATCTAATGGGAATTAAAGACGTCCTCTATGTTACATTTAATATATAAATTTTACAGATCAACCCCCAGTTACTGTAACGCCTTCAGGTGAGATTCGCGGAGGGTACAATGTGTCACGATACGGACGAATGTTCGAAAGCTACCGCGGCATACGTTACGCAGAACCGCCCGTAGAAGATCTTAGATTTCAGGTATTTATAGTAAATTTATTTCAACTTACATGTAAGACGAATTAGACTAAAACGTACCAGAAATCTGTGTCTCAAAAATTGTGAGTATAAATTGATAGGGTTGAGCAAAAGCCACTCCACGTACTGTTTGTTACCAATAAAATGAGTGTCAAAAAATTCCGTGAGAAAGATTTTTGAAAAAAAACCTATAGATAAAAAAAGTTTTTTTTCAGCTTCACGCTTTATCCCTAGCGGGTTAGCCAGAGAGAACGGGGTGCTAAGCGCTACAGACTACAAACCTCTTTCGCCTCGTCCACTGCCATCAATCGCCTCATACATGTCCTCCGGGAGGTCTTCATGTTTTTAACGTGACCTTCCTCCTGTATTATCGATGTTTGTGTTGCCGAAGAAAAAGCGAGATTTCCCACTGTCTCACCACTCTCTCTTCTTTGTAATGAATTTTCTCAAGAACTTACACATTTGCAAATATCTGCTTCTATTAATGATACAGCAACATATATTAATCAACCAAGTCGTTGTCATTTCCATCCATTTGAATTTAAGCTACTTAAATTTACATATTATTGCCATTTATTACTACTAATAAATTGATCTCCTTCGTGTTCTAGCCTCCAAAACTTATTTTGGAATACAAAACACCAGTAGATGCATCTAGAGAAGGCCCCGCGTGCCCTCTACCAGCCGTCAAAGTGGCTATCGACGAGGATTGTCTGACTGTTAATGTGTACACTCCTTTGAAGAAAGATAGGTATATTTTTTAGCTTTATATCCTGCACATCAGCAGTGAATCTAGTGTTAAGAAATTCCGTTTCCCATTAAGACATTTCCAGCCCCCACTTTCTGCCGAACTGTTGAGGCATTTCATGTTGAGTGGCAGAACTCAACTCCGCGCCTTGCCTTTTTGTTACCAGGGCGAGGGAATCTAAAATATAATATATAGGTAAATTTTGATATATGTATATTCTAAATTGTTTATTTATTACCGTTACTCCTATGATTATGAGGGTTAGATCCCTACTCCAGGAATGATTATTAATTTATTATTAATACTAACGGCCCGCCCGCGGCTTTGCCCGCTTAAGCTACATGATTATTGATTTAATAAACAGAATTGACTTCTGATATGATTTTTATTACTTTAATCTGTAATATTCTAATATGATTTTTTTAATACATTATCGTAATTTCTATAAGGACAATCAAGATTGTTTTGAATAAAGAAATAGGACCAATGTTGATATTTGATATTTATAAAAATATACATAAAGCTAACTATTTCTTATACGTATATATTTTTGTAACATTACGTTCTTAATACCTATGTAATGTACGTCTCATCATAATTTTAAAACTGTTATATGTGCTGATGTCAGTGAATAATTTAATTTACCCTTTCAGAAACAGCCTTAAATGTTAAATTATTGATTTGAAAGATTCATAATATTCTTTGTAAAATAACTGTAATGATTGCATATTAACTCCTGTACAGTTTTTAAATTAGTTACATATTATATATTATTGGCTAAATGTACAATTGGTAAATATGTAGTTATTACAGAGCACACGTAGAAAGGCTGGTTTTAGGCATTTTTATATAGATTTGTTTCAAACGAATGAGCGAACCGAACAATCTATGTATTTACTCAATATTTCTTTGAAGATCAAATCGGTCTTTATTTCTGTGTTGAATTAATTGCGACTTAAACTTAACTGTTTTGATTTATGAAGGTAATCTCCACTAACAATTCAATTTTGTTTACTTTATTGTTTGTACTCTGAATAATAGTGCTTTAAAAATATAGATTTTTCTCAACAGTCATATAACCAAGACGTTTCGAATGTCATTCTTGAGCCAGGAATCTTACCAGCGCGATTGCTATATAACATTCGCAGGCAAATTAATGCCTTGAGTTCATTGAAATATATAAATGCCAATAACTTTTTTTTAATGAACTGATTTTGATGAAACACACTTTTAATGTTAAGTTGAGTTAAAACAAAGTAAAATTTTAATGTTGAGTTAAAAGTTGGTGAAACTTTTAAGTAAATCGGTTCAGTACTTTCAGAGAAAAATGTGACCATACAAATAGACAGACAGACAGACAGACAAGAAATTTAAAAAAAATATTTTTGCTTTCTATTATTCTTTTTAAGTGTCCCTATATCCATTTCAGTCAAAATTACTAAATGTACAGACAAAATATTTTTACTTTTATATATAGAGATAATAACGGTGAAGGGTTTGTTTGGTAGAACATTGGACATTTTATCCCGCTATTCAACAAGCAAAGTCAGTTATAGGCGGTGCATGAACGACTGAGCGTCACAACACTAGTTCTGCCTATTTTACTATTAGCGGGATACAGCGTGAAACTAAATAAAAATCTTGTCAAATATATGTTTTTTTATATTTCACTATAACTGTTTCTTTCTTTGCCTTTCTATTAATAGAAAAGAGCCACTTCCGGTTATATTTTTCATCCACCCGGGCGGGTTCTACGCGATGACGGGAAGGAGTGACCTCGCGGGACCGCACTACCTGCTCGACCGAGACATAGTACTTGTTACTATCAACTACCGTCTTGGGACACTCGGTTAGTTTCTGGAACGATTTTAGTTTGGTATTAATATTCATATTGTTGAGTGGAGAGAATGTAGTGAAAAGTTATTCTGTTTTAATTTACGAACATTTAAAAACAAATGAAAGATAAATAATATATTTTGTTTTAGCATGTACACTTACTCCGTTCCCCACTTTTGGGGAACGGAGTGTCTTAACACTAGGTTCCCTCTGCCTACCCTGTTGTGTGCGGGATACAGCGTGAAGCTGTTTTTTTTTTATGTATACTTACGAGTTCAACCGTCACGTTGTGGATTTGAACGTATTACAAAAGGAAACGATTTTTTCATTAAATAAATGTATTTTAAATTTGAATATTAATATAAATGTTAAGTAATATATAAAAATCTAGGTACGTAGCTACCGATTTTAGAAAATAATATTTTAATTAGGCTTCCTAAGTACCGGCGATGAGCTGGCGCCAGGTAACAACGGGTTCAAAGACCAGGTAGCTGCTTTGAAATGGGTGCAGAGGAACATAGCGTCGTTTGGTGGTGACCCCAACTGCGTCACTATCGCGGGCTACAGCGCGGGCTCCATCAGCGTGATGCTGCATTTGATATCACCTATGTCTAAAGGTGAGATTTTTCTCTTAGTAAACATGACACTAAGTGTGTCACTAAAAGTCTAGTTTTAGGTATTGTTCGTCTTAGTGCCCAAAAATGAATGAATTGGTTAAATAAAATTTAAACCATATCCCATTGTGATAAATAAATGTTTTCCATGATTTGAATTTCACATTTTGTTATGTTCTTTACCTGCTTCAGAAACATCAAGTAATCATTTTAAATGCCAAAAATATAGTAAAAAAAAGAGCTGCTCATGTATTTTACCCGCAAAGCGGTATAGGCAGCAGAAACTAGTGTTAAGACATTCCGTTAACTACGAACTACTTTCTTATTTTTTTAGAAATAAAAATAGTTGGTTTCGCCCATGGAAATGGAACCCACAACCATTGCGTCTACAGAAAGACACTGTATCGATGCGTCGGCCTCGGTACTTAAATCAAATAAAAAATTAACCAATAAGGATTCCATTTTTACCTATTGAA
Organism: Heliconius hermathena; assembly: GCA_013403705.1. Taxonomy (NCBI): domain Eukaryota; kingdom Metazoa; phylum Arthropoda; class Insecta; order Lepidoptera; family Nymphalidae; genus Heliconius; species Heliconius hermathena. The sequence goes on from JAAIXJ010000073.1 coordinate 257,105, forward strand.
ATATGAAACGCTAATAAACATTTTAATAACACAACATTGTTACAACAAAACGAAGTATTCTAAAATCAACCATTTGAGATGACGCGTGAAAACACGATAGAATAAATTCAACAAAATATAAAAGAAATCAACAGACACTATACATAAAAATAGAACGTATGGAAACAGTTCGTATCTAGCCGATTGAGTAGTTCCGTATCCTTTGATGTCTTCAGGGAAATACCCTACTTTATAAACTTAAAAGAGCTCAAATAGAATGGAATTATCCAAATCAGTGCGTTCTGTAGATCTTTGCCTGTGAATAATTGGGCGTTTAAAAAAAGATTTTTACTGTACTGTATTGGAATAAATGAAGTATCGTTTTGTTAAACTACAGTGAAATGAGATGGGTCGAAACTATTTCTAGGGGATTATATATTTCGAGTATCGTCTTTGTTATATTTTCTATTTCCTAGCTCTGATAATATAAAGCGTGGTGTTTAGTTCCGCCCCCCAACTAGCAATTTCTTGAATGCATGTAAAAAGTTGAGAACGTCATAAATGCAAGGATACTAGTGTGTAATTGTAAACGCGACAGTTACGGGTTCGATGCCCACTGAAGAGAATGAAATCTATATTACACTTATAATAAATCTGTAGAAAAGTCGTTTCTGTACATTGAAAATATTTAAAAAAAAAATTGCCAGGGTGTTAAAGGATAATTAACAGAATCCATTTTCAACATTTTTGGACTTTTTGTCTGTTTGTCTATTTATCTGTTTGTCTGTTTATGTCAACACGTATCACGTAAAAAGTACACAATAAATTTAAGCAACTTTTATACATAAAAATTACAAATAAATCAAAGTAGCTTTTAGTGTTTATTTCATTGTAATCGCTTCACTCTATCAAAAGATATAAGTATTTAAGTTTTCAAGAAGTTAATATTTGAGATATTAAAAAATCGATACAAGTAACGCTATCTATTGACAAAAATAGTAGGTACTAACGAATCTTGATACTCTCTTTCATACACGTAACGCTATCACTAATTGCGATGGGATCTTAAATAGATGGCGCTGTGCATAAAAGAAAATATAGTTTGGAAAGGTTACCGCTACACTCTATCAAAAAATAATGGACTTAAAGTTTTAAAGATATTTATATTTGAAAAAAAAAAAAAAATACGCAATGATATCTATTGACTACACATGATACGTTACGTTTTTAAAGTACAATTGTTCATAGTACTAACTACAAAGTAAACTAAATTGAATTGTTGGTGAAGATTACCTTCGTAACAGTCTAGCTTAATTCTTAATTATTTAACACAGTGATAAAGAATGACTTAATATTCAAAGAAATATTTTGAATAGGTTCTTCAGTCCGTTCGTTCGTTTATGTTATTAATATTTTTTTAAGAAACGTATAAAAAAATAACTTTTGGTAGCAACCTCTAAAAAATTGTGTCTCAAGAAAAAATGCTCTGACACTGTTTATAAAAATATCCCGCAGTATTATTTCATAACTTACAAGCGACACGTACCGACATTGCACTATTGCACCTGTATGTTGCATGTATGTATGTGCCAAGGGTATTTTAGGGTACATACCTCAAAATTCTTATAAAATAACTTTGTTGTTTGTCCGTCTGTCCGTCTGTCAAGACTATTTTGTACAAGATCGGTTAAAGGTTAGATACCTCAATGTTCAAGTCTATATTCCCTTAGAGCACGAAAATCTATCTTCTAAATCATCGCAATCAAATGACGATGAAATATGAGAGTTTATGCTTTGTTTTTTGTCGCATTTTCTATCATAACTATAGGGTACTTCCCGTTGATATACAATTTCGAAATTTGTTAAGAAGTTAAAACTTACGGCACGTATAAAGGAAAATTCCAAAATTATTTTTCAAAAATTGACTACTTATTTGTATTTGTGTCACAGAAAAAACCATTAAGTACAAATTTTAATCTGTACTTAAATTGATACAAAATGACAACTTAATTAGTTATTCTTTTGGTGTATCTCCTTTCATGAAACTGGTACGAAAACTCTCGGGGCATGAGTACGACTTGAACTTGCCCGAAAATGTTGATTATTTTATAGATTATATAAAAATGCCTAAAAACGTGCTTTCTATGTATATTCTGTATACCAATTATATATTTAACTAATAATATATGTTACTAATTTAAAAACTGTACAGGAGCTCATATAAGTTATTTTTCAAGCTACAGTTGCAAAAAGGATAAAATGTCATGAAAAAATAATAATTAATCAATTATTTTATTCTAATATTTTTTTTATATAACGTACAAATATTTGTGAACAATAACAGGGTTATTCCATCGAGCAATCGCAATGAGTGGATCTCCATTCAAAGTAAAACCGGCTCCAGACAACTTATACCACCTAGCAGTGAGGCAGGCGGAGCTCCTCAACTGTTCTACGACCAACTCCCAGGTTATAGTCGACTGCTTGAAAACTAGGCATTACAGAGATTTTGCTTATTCTCTGAATGGATTTTATGTAAGTACTGGCATTTGCCCTGTAGCTTCGCCCTCTTCAATAAGGAATCTTAGTCAGTCTAACAACTAAGAGTTGTGTATGACACATTTCAAATGATCGGGGAAACTCTGACCGCAGTTTACAACTAAACGATTAATAAGATGTGATGTACACTTGAGTCTGCTTCGATAAATGGGCTATCCACAATCAACACAAAAAATATATTCCAAATTGAGGAAGTACTTCCTGAGATTACCAATCAATATCTTTAGCCTTGTAATATAAGTTTTCATAATTTTCTTCTTTCCATAAACTGGTTAGACTGAAAGAGAGAGATGTATGGCCCCATCTCCTTTCCATAATACGTGATAGTCACCCGTACTGTGATTTCATGGAATTCTAAGTTTTTTTTTATAGATAATGTATATATGTATATAGTATATTGTCGTCCTGTACACAACCAATTCAATTAGGGGAATTTAGAATTATGTGTACATTTTCCTAAGCGCCCAATGCCTAGGAGGATTATTAAAATTAAGATTAAAATTGTGTAATTCTTTATAAATTTTATTTTATAAAAAACGCCGTCGAAGTACATAAGTCACAATTTTCACTCTAAGTTCATTAGGCTTATACATTTTTTTTATATATAGATTTAATATATATTTTTTTGTTTTAATTTATTTACTTATAATAATATACAACTTTTGACCCTTTCGAAGGAATTCGGTTACGATCCACTAAATATTTGGTTACCAGTCGTCGAAAAAGACTTTGGACAAGAGAGGTTTCTACCAACCGACCCCATAACCGTCATCAAAGAAGGAAAGATACACTCAGTGCCGTTCATTGTCAGTCAAACGACAGATGAATTCTTCTGGAAGGCTTTTAGTAAGTATCATTTTAAATATTTTTGCTTTTTATTGTCGCGATTTCTTCTTGATGGAGTAATAACACGCGACGGTTGTGGATTCCATAACCAATCGACGTAAGGAATTTATTTCTTTTACTCATTCTCCAACAACAACAAGACAAACACAGGTAACAAGTCAAAGCATGGCCACGGGTGTTGAGCCTCCACTCAACCCAGAATGTCTTAAATATTGGCGGAGTGTCTTAACACTAAATTTCCTTAGTGTTAAGACACTCCGTTTCCCTCTTTCCGCCGAGTTCTGGAGGCATTGTGTGTTGAGTGGCGGAACTCAACGCCACGCTTTGCCGACACCAGATTGAAGAAATGAAAATATAAATGTTAATAAATATTTTATTTCCTCGAGTGGGGATCGAACCCACAACCAGCCGGTTTTACAGTCACACTTTGTGCCCCTGCGCCACGACTGGCCTCCTAATTTATGCTCCACGACTGGCCCTTTACTTATTACTTTAGTTGAAATTTGCTTACTCACAAGCGTCGATTGACTGTTAACCGATATTAAACGAAATAAGTGTATTTGTTTTTTTTTAACATTTTTAAAATGTCAATTTAAAGTGTTATTCCACATTTAGGAAAGAAAAATACATATTAAGAAAATATAATAAAAAAATAAACGAAGCGTGATATTAACCCGTGCCTCATTAGAAACCGTCCGTCCTACAGAGATGACAACATAAATAAGTTATAACAAGCGTATAAGAATTTCGACGTAGCTCGATGAGAACGTATGGCTTAGTTGGTCAGAGCGCTTGGACGGTTTCCAAAGAAGCACGGGTTCAAATCACAAATTAAATTTTTTATACGTTTTCTTAATAAGTGTATTTGTGTTGTCTTAACATAATTCGAACTCCAATTAACAAATTTAATTTAAGATATAGATATAATTTAATACTATATTTTATACTACAGCTGTCCTAAGAAACCAAACACTACTGGACTCTATGAACAATAACTGGGACGAAATAGCCCCCATATCTTTTCTATTGCCAAGAAATGATACTCGATCTGCCAGAACTCTACGAAGAATTTATCTTCATGACAAACCATTGAAAAATAATAAAGAAAGCGAAAAGAATCTGGGACTTTTATATCAAGATGGTATTGAGAGTTATCAAGTACATAAGTAAGTTGTTCCTTATGTTTTTAAACATTTTAAAATTTTATTTCACATTTGGTAAGAGAACAACTTGTTTCGAAAACATATGAAAATAGCAATTTTTGAATCTGCGCCTCTTGGAAACCGTCCAACGTACGTCAGCGAATCCGTCACGGTTAAAATTTCATACTTTTTCTGAAAAAATATTGTGTCCCTAATAGCTATTTTTCTTAAATACTATAGTATAAAAATAGACTGTCTAAAAAATAAAAGATTTTTTGTGTTTAAATATATTCGCACTTTAAATATTTACGACGCTAACAACAATAAATTTCCCACGTCGAGGCACGAAGAGGTACCGCCACTCAATGTCAGTCGGACTGAGGTAGATTTTCTGCACATTCTCTAAAAGAGAAAAAAATCAGTTAAGTGCGAGCTCGACTCGCCCACCGAGGTTTCTGTACCAATTCCAGGATTATAGGTCAACGGAAAATACAGCTTATAAAAGCTGACAAACTTAAGTTTGCGGTCATAAGCATTTATTTTGTTTGAAATGAACTACAAATATTATAATAATTTAATTTTTTTATGAAAATACCTATTATTTTTTTCTTTCCTCCTTTCTGACAATACAAATTTAATGTCAATTTTCATTTCGTCCTAAATTTCGTAATTGTAGGTCAACGGAAAGTATAATCCTATAGGTTTTGATGACATATAAAACGCAGCAAAATCAAGGCATACATTTTCTTATCTTTAGATTGCGTTTATTTAAAATCGAAAGTAGGAATCGAATCCACGTCGAAGTCGAGATTAGTAGTCGCTGTGTAGATTATAAAATAATAAAAATAAATTAAGCAAGTTAAAACGAAAAATCCAGAATGGCAAACCTGATGTGTCGTCACTCCAAGTCGCCGGTGTGGTACTACGAGTTCGCGTACATTGGCAACCACAGCCACTATGAAGACCCAGACACTAAGAAACCTATAGGTAATCTTATTTTTAGCTTCACGTCGTATCCCGCCGTATCACGCGCAGGGAATGCAGAGAGAACCTATAAGTCGAGATCCCATTGCATAAATCTGTAGGGATCAGTAATTCTAATGAAACTTATATTTAAGAATGATACCTGATAGTAGAATAGATTACACTAGGGTTGCCTAAAAGACTCACACAGAACACGCAGTTTAGGACCAGGAGGTACATATCAATTAGTTAGTTGAAAATGATTTTTTCGATGTTTATCTTTAGTAAAAAGTAGACAACTAATTGATATGTGCCGACTCCTGGTCATAAACTGCAAATTGCATTTATTTTTCGGCAATACTGTCGTTATTCCTTCGAATTTATTTTTGCTAAATTAGTTTTGTTTATTATAATTATTATATATTATATATATTTCTTCTTCTTCTTCTTTTTCTTCTTCTTTCTATTATTAATTAAAGGTGATTGCGGCAGGATTCTTTTAGGCAACCCTAGTGTAATCTATTCTACTATCATGTATCATTCTTAAATATAAGTTTCATTAGAATTACTGATACCTACAGATTTAAGCAATGGGATCTTAGGCCACTAGTTTGCTTCGTTACGAAAGAGAAAAAATGAAAATGTTAAATATTTCATTTCATCGAGTGGGAAGAGAACCCACAAACAGTCGTTTTTATAGTTACACGCTTGTGCCCTTAAGCCTTGGCCTATTTTTGAAATCTTAGCCTTTTATCTTAGCCTATCAGCCTGAGGAGATGAAAATAGTCAAATATTATAATAGACTCTCCCGAACGGGAATCAAACACACAATGATCGCAATCACAGTCGGACGCTGTCCCATAACAGTTTCGTTACGACGGTATCTTATGAATTTGTGCTTTACTTTATTCCATATAGAGCACCAAGCACGAAGCCATAGAAGTGCTTAATTGATGTAATACAATTTTATTATTCTAAAATAATACACAAAAAAAATGTGTTTGTACATTTAATATTTTTAAAAAATTAAATTAAATTAGCTTCACGCTGTATCCCGCACACAGCAGGGTAGGCAGAGGGAACCTAGTGTTAAGACACTCCGTTCCCCACTTTCTGCCGAATTCTGGAGGTATTGCGTGTTGAGTGGCAGAACTCAACGCCGCGCTTAACCTCGACACCAGAGCGAAGAAATGGAAATATAAATTTAAGTAAATATTTCATCTCTTCGAGTGGGGATCGAACCCACAACCAGTCGGTTTTGCAGTCACACCTCGTGCCGCTGCGCCACGACCGGCCTCAATATAATAATTAATAATATAATATAATAATTAATAAATAATAATATTTTTACACACCAATATAATCCATATTAACAAGTGTAAAGCTATTTTTTATATCAATTAAGCACTTCTATGGTTTCGTGCTTGATGCTTTACCAAAAGATAATAAAATTCCTATGTTTAAAACATAGTTCTCTAGGGAGGCCAAAGATGCCCCCTATGCCCACCAAAGGGGGCAAGTACATGCCTTCTATCTGTCCCACTTGGCAGCCACATAATCTTACAAAAATTATATGTGTTTTTTAAGGCGTGGCACATCATGACGACTTGATATACTTGTTCTCCCTGAACTATCGGTTCCCAAGTATCGGCACTTCCGGTAAGGATGCCGCCATGGCTGACTTCATGACATCCATGTGGTATAATTTTGCTAAATATGGGTGAGTTTCTATAACTTTTAAATTACTTTTCCACTATAGTAAACCGGAGGAAACGGGAGTGTCTTAAGACTAGGTTCCAGGCTACACTCAGGTTCTCTCTGAGTACCATGATGTGAGATGTGTGGCATCTTTTGAACAAATTAACTGTGCCTTGGAACGGAGTGACTTAATACGAGGTTTCTTCTTGCTTCTCGTTTTATAAGCGGAATACAGCCTGAAGCTAAAAAAAGAAAGAGGTAATTGATAATAATGTAAATAACAAGGCGATTTATTGACAGAGATCCAAATGGAGCAAAACGATCACAACCAAAGAATCATCATCACCATCACCACTGGCCTCACATGTCACCCACTGACCGCCGCTACTTACGCATCGACAACAAGTTATCTGTTCATCATAACTTAAAGGAGAATAGAATGGGCATATGGGAAGAATTGTATCCATATTGAATATATTTAAGTCTAGAATAGAATTGAATAATGTTTATTGATCACAAAAATATATGTAAAAATATTAAATCATACAATCCGCCAAACGTAAACTAAGTTTTGCATTTGTATGAGTGGTCTTTTAAAAAAATTTTATACGTTTTCTAAATGAGTATTTTTCTTTCCTAAGTGTGGAGTAACACTAAAAATGTCAAAAATAATATGAACCGGTTTGTGTACACTCACACAAGTGCAAAGCTCATCTTACGCGTCACGTACTTTAGTAACATGTAAAAATATTAAGAAACTTTACCTTTTTTAATATAATATATAATTTATTGTAAACCGCAAAAAATATAAATAATTGATGTGAAGAAAGAAAACAGTAGGAAAAACAACCAGCGAGTAAATGAATATTATTCCTTCCTGTTTTACTGCTAGCGTAGGATACCCAAAGAATTTTGCGTGAATGGAGGCCCGCTTCAGCATTGGAAAAGGCAATAAGGAATCCTCCAGCTCCCCTTTAGCATAGATGAGCTATTGTGAGAGATGAGAGATGAGATCGAGGTGTGGGTGTCAGAGGAGAAACACTGAGGTACTCTAAAGGTGAAAGTGTAAGGCAATAGACGTCCACCGAGACGCAGCAGTGGTATGTGCAAGCGACATTAGAGCGTCGTATGGATCGAAGCTACAGTACCGTTCGTCAGTACGGCATAATTGCCTTGAGCGGAGCGGTCGGCGTAAACTGTGTTTCTCAGCATCATAAAAAAGGTACCCTGAGAGAATGTTACGATGCAGTTAAATTTAGAAGTGTTCCTTATTTTAAGTTACAAAATAAATTTGAAAAGCAAGACCTTTTTTATTAATAAAATCTTTGTTCGTGATTAAAAATCAAAATCAGCTTCACGCTATTTCTCGCACACAGCAGGGTAGAAACAGGGAACTTAGTGTTAAGACATCCCGTTTCCCACTTTCCATCGAATTCTGGAGGCATTGAGAGCTGAGTGGCGGAACTTAGCGCCAAGCGTTGCTTCGATACTAGAGCGAAGAAATGAAAACAAAAATATATACTTAAATAAATATTTCATCTCCTCGACTGGGGATCGAACCCACAACCGGCCGAGTTTACAGTCACACTTTGTGCCCCTGCGCCACGACTGACCCCATTAAAACGTTTTTTTACATATTATGTAGAATATGATAATAAATATTAACTATTATTAAGAGAAGTAATAAAAGTAAGAAAATACTTGGTATCCTCCACCAGATGATGGCCATACGTTAGAAATGAACGAACTATGAAAAGCAAAATATCACATGTGCATATTTTTATATGTATTAATTATATAATATCTTAGGTAATGTATTATATAAAAATGAGGCTTTCTTTTTTTTTCAAAATATCTATAATAATTTGCAGTATTTTGCAAGGAAGGACAAATAATTTTAACATTTTTTAAGTGTTATTTCACACTTTCGGGACGTTTCGAAAAAAAATATTTAAGGATAAATAAGTTATCTACTTCATATTCTGAGAATATTGCAAAAAGTAAATATATATTTTTTTGCTTCAAGCTGTATCCCACACATAGGAGGGTAGGCAGAAGGAACCTGGAAACGTTTTGTTAAGACACTCCGTTCCCATAAAAACACTTCCGTTTCCCAGTTCCTGCCGAATTCTGGAGGCATTGGGTGTTACGTGGCGGAACTCAACACCGTGCTTTGCCTTCTGGTAACGAACCAGAGCGAAGAAATGAAAAAATATATTTCTTCCAGTGTGATTCGAACCCACAACCTGTCGCGTTTATAGTCGCACGCTTGTACTCTTGCGCCACGACTAGCCTTAAAGAATACTTGGTATTTAATATATACCACGTTAAACAACAATTCAATTAAACTTTTCCACGTACTTGTTGCAATAAAATATTTGTATAAATAAAATAATAATAGGTAAAACCAGTTTGCGGGGAAACTAGAAATGGCCGCGGTTTTCATAATAGATAGAAATTGTATTGACATAATCAAATGATAAATAACTCCTGAAGTGCGGCAGTTGTGTCGCAGTGGTATCTCATTGATAGATTTTGATTGCAAAACGCGATGGTTTTGGATTCGATCTCTGCTCTTGGGAAATATTTTAATTTTATTCTCCGCCCTTACATGTTTATCCGTGATAAGGCAACAACTTAAAAACTACTACACTGCATTTTAGAAACATATCCTAATAAAAAACTATTTCTATTCTGTACAGAAAAGACTAAGCACCTACCTCTTTTATAGCCATCTTCACTTTTAAATGTAAAAGAAATAAATAAAAATGATTTGCCCTTTTTCTATAATATTACGTCAGTGAATGTGCGGAAAAATAGCATCGTAATAGAACACATTAGCCCCATTCCTTTCGTAACTGTGCCTTTAGTGAAACACGAAACGCCTGGGTGTTAATTGAAAGTTTTTATAGATTTTTTTTTTACTTCACACTGTATCCTGCAAATAGCAGGATCTGGAGTGAAAAGATAGGAACCTAATGGTAAGATACTCCGTTCCCGTTAAGACACTTCCGTTTCCCACTGTCCGCCGAATTCTGGAGGCTGCGTGTTTAGTGTTGTAGCTCAACGCCGCGCTTTGTCTTTTTAGCAGAGAGACAAAAATGGAATGAATTTATAATATAATTTATATTATTTTCGTTTTCCCAATTCTGCTGTTCCTGCCTTGTCCTGTTATATATGGGAGCTGATGATGCTAAATAAATATCGGTGTACCTTTTATAAGCTTCACACTTCGTCCCGCATTTAACAGGGCCCGCACAGATTTCTTATTGTGCACCGAGACCAAAAAAGTGTTGAGTAGAGAAACTCAACGCCACATTTTGTGTAATAGAGCACAGAAATGAAAAAAGCTCATAAGTGAATATGTAAATTTTTAACATAATATTAGAGAAATTAATAACTTAAGTTATTTTTAGAAAGAAATGAGGCGTGCTGAGTTCTTCTCCTCGCACTTTTTTATCTTCTAAGCGTGCTTACTATTTTTCGGAATTCGGCAATTTGAATAAGTTATTGAATTATCGATAGATGTCTAGAGATAGACAATTCATGGGAAAGACGCAAAAAGAAAATAAAATTTTTAAAAAACTTAATAACACGCTATAAGTACCTACTATAGAAGAGGCACTGTAGAGCAGCTTACTTACTTACTTCTACTAGAATTCCACTGGGTCCTGGCTTCATTATCACAATCAAGCTCAATAATACCATATTATTGTATTTGTCGCAAAGTGTGACTGTAAAACCGACTGGCTGTGGGTTCGATCCCCACTCGAGGAGATGAAATATTTATTTAAATTTATATTTCCATTTCTTCGCTCTGGTATCGGGGCAAAGCGCGGCGTTGAGTTCTGCCACTCAACACGCAATGCCTACAGAATTCGGCAGAAAGTGGGGAACGGAGTGTCTAAACACTAGGTGCCCTCTGCCTACCCTACTGTGTGCGGGATATAGCGTGAAGCTGATTTATTTATTTATTTTTATTTATTGCATTTGTTATATTATTATGTATATGTATATATAAGTATCTACCAAGTTTCATTATGATATTACAAGTGGATCAAATTGAACCTATTATAATAAAAATATGTATAGAATATAAGAAGTTAAATATAGTTACATATTTTTATAATGTATTTTGTGCAATGCGAAGCACAACAGCGAAGAAAATATAACTTAGTGTCTAACCATTTTACATTTGGCTAGAGACATAAAAAATCTCGTGAAAAATTTTAGGCTGCATTTCGACTAATAAAAATATTACATTGACCGGAATATGAACTCACAACCACCCGGCCAACACACATCTCAACTATCATAAAAACTTACCACAGAGGCTTCGAAGACACATTGTGAAGTATTACTTATTATTAAATGAATAACAGTTTTGTTTCATGTATCTCAATAAACAAAGAAATCCTAAGGGAAAACGACCGACGAGGAGGCTTACTATATCAATATTTCCTCAGTAAATGAAAATTAGATGCTCACTGAGATACACTAAAAAAAGTATTGAAAATTAGCTTTGATTTATACAAATACATATGTATGTATATTTGATGAATTCGTATAAATAATAAGCAAGATAAAAAATTATACTTTGAATTATACCGTCGTAGCGCGCGTGACGCGTCAACCTGGGAAATAATAGACATGTAATCATTTCCCCGAGTAGGGAAAGAAAACCCACAACCAACGCGCTTTCATTCTCGTACTGCCCCGAGACAACCTCTAGTGTCCTGTAAGTATTAATTTCAAAACAAGGTAAAAAGAAATAAGAATTTATCAATAGCTTTTAGTATTTATATCCATTTTATTAAAAGTAAGCTATTTTTGGTGAAATCTTTTAGCTAAATATCAAATAAAAACGCCTATAGCCACTGAAGTCCGTTACTCTAAACTGAAGGGTAGAAACAATCAACTGTGAGAACAATTTCAACGAGCGATCGCGAGAGCTTTTTGGTACATATGAGGAAAAGTTGCATCACTTGACACGCTTTGAAATGGATTCGTGGTTCTGAAATATGTGAAGCTATTATTTGTAGACATTCGTGTACTTCATTCAATTTAACGTGAGTGAAAATCATTCAATTTACTGAAATTAAACCAAAATCTATGCAAATATTGCAAAGCCCGGCGTTAAGTTCCACTATACAACACTATGTCTCGAAAATTCGGTAGAAAATGGAAAACGGAATGACTTAACACATGGTTCCCTTTGCTTTATGCGAAATACAGTGAGCGTTTTTGCACATATATTTAAATAATAATATATTAAATGTGTGCGAGGCCAGTCGTGGCGCAGGGACATAAAGTAAGACTAAAAGTAAAATCGACTGGTTGTGAGTTCAATTCTCACTAGAGGAAATAACATATTTACTAACATTTATAGAAACAACATTACATTTATATTTTCATTTCTTCGTACGTAGAGGTAGAGGCTCTGGCTCTGACGTAGAGGCAAACAGAGGAGAGAGGCCACTCAACACGCAATGCCTCCAGAACTCGGCGGAAAGTGAGGTACAGAGTGTCTTAACATTTGGCCCTCTGCCTACACTGCTGTATGTGAGATACAGCGTGAAGTGTTAAATTGAGTCAATCTTTAACATTTTTTAGAGTGTTATTCCACACTTAGGAAAGAAAAATACTTATTTAGAAAACGTATAAAACATTTTTATACGTTTTCTAAATACCTGGTGGGTTTTCAGGAGGCGCGGATTCGAGTACCGCTACGTCAAAAATTTTATACGTTTTCTAAATAAGTATTGAGTCAATCTTTACAAAGTAATGTCTGACTATTAAATTAGCAGCAAAAACAGTTTACGATACAATAATTAATGCAGTTAACCACGGCAATGGCGGATATTTTTCCGTGGTGCGCCGTGCAACGAGTAAAACTTTCGATTTCGATAGTTTAAGATACAATTCCGGCACAAAGTAAAATATCATAAGTTATACAAACCTAGGCCAGTGGTGGCGCAGTGGCACGAGGTGTGACTGTAAAACCGACTGGTTGTGGGTTCGATCCCCACTCGAGGAGATGAAATATTTACTTAAATTTATATTTCCATTTCTTCGCTCTGGTGTCGAGGTTAAGCGCGGCGTTGAGTTCTGCCACTCAACACGCAATGCCTCCAGAATTCGGCAGAAAGTGGGGAACGGAGTGTCTTAACACTAGGTTCCCTCTGCCTACCCTGCTGTGTGCGGGATACAGCGTGAAGCTGATTTTTTTAATTTAATTTTTTTTTTATACAAACCTCAATCTCATTCTGCTCTTATACTGCAATCACATTTAGTTATTTCTTTTTACATTTAATTATTTTTCTTACTTATGTTATCAATCATTTTCGATACATCAAACGTCTTCTAACGAAATTACTAATATGCTATTTTTAACATTTTCAAAGTTTTATTCCACACTAAGGAAAGAAGAATACTTATTAAGGAAACGTATAAAAAATTGTTTACGTTATATGTTTACTGTTTTACGTTATATTATCTACAGCAGACTGCAACAGCTACAAAATGATTGCTCAATATCAAATCCCTCACGTTCTCGTATACAAGTTATAACGTTACAACAACTTGGGGCCTCAACCTCCTGAAACAAAGTTGGCGATCTCGACTTTAGATTAGATACTTTTAGCTTTTGTTCAACTAATAAAGGTAAACCGGTTTATTGCTATCTGCTATTTGGTGGGAATGTTGGATGATAGAATTTACACTTTTATCGCAAGAAATATATTATTCTGTAATAAATATTATGTGGCTGTTTTTTAACTTTTAAAGTGTTATTCCACACTGAGGTACGACTGTATCTGTAACCGCGACAGGTTTTTGGCTCGATTTCCGCTCGAGGAAATGAAATATTTAATATTTACATTTCTTCGCTCTGATGTCGAGTGAAAGCAATCCTCTCCTCACTTGGTATATCAATTATAAACCTTCACTCTTTGTATCACTTGATTAACACTTCGAACCTAGAGCTATCACTTATAACACTTAATAACTTTTGCTTAGAGCTTGTTGAGTGTATTACGACGTTAGGAATGTCTCCAGAATTAGGTGGAAAATGAGCAACGGAGTGTCCTAACCCTATTGCTTTGCCTCCCTTTAAGGTTATTATTTTTTAGGATTTAACCACAAATGTATAGTTCTTAGATTTTTTCCTGAACTAGTAGGCACTACTTGTAGATGCTAACTGCCAACTTTCATAATTCTAGATCAACCCTAAGTACTCTATTAATTTTGATTTTTTACGATATAAATGGCCATATTTTTTTAAGTAAATGTAGAAATACGATTTTTTCAGAAAATCAAGTGACCGTAGACTTAAGTATATGGTTTGAATTTCAACTCGATATCTTCAAGCTTTGCTGTAATAAAAGCTCTTGACAGACAACAGACAGACAGACGGACGGACGGAAGAACAACAAAATGATCTTACAAGGATTTCTTTTTCCTTAAGAGGTACGGAACCATAATAAAAAATTTAAAAAAAAATTAATAAATATTAATAAATTATTCACCAAAATATATTTCTAAGCAATTATCTTTCAGTGGCGAAAATTTGTAAAAACCTCCCTACAGAGATGCTAATAACATAAATAAGTTGTAACAAGTTTTAAGTATTATGTGCCTCTATCGGGTGTGATTGTGAAAGCTCGAATTATGTCCTAGAAACAAAAATATAACAAATATGCTTCTTATATCTGGTTAATTAAAGTTCGGAGTTAGGTTACGCTATATACATAGTATGCGATAAATTGATAATGCAAATTAAATTAACAGATTCTCGTTACGACATTCTGTTTCCCATTTTCCATATAATTTTAGAGATATTGAGACTCTACTAGAGTGGTGAGAGAGAACATATTTTTAAATGTAACTATTCCTCCGAGTGAGAATCGAACTCGGACGAATCGCGTTTAAAGTCCGAAGGTGAAAAGTATTATATAAAACTAAGCGATCTTCCATTAAAATTTTCATTTACTTTATAATATCCTCGTCACGTGCATAATATTGTAATTGGTAAAACCTGTCCCCCGCGGTGGAACACGCTGTGTAACTAAGTGCCTCGCTAAATATGAAAGCTACTTAGCTTCCGTGAAAGAGTCAACGTCGCCAAGAACGTAATTTAAAGTGGTTATAAGGTATAAGGTTTGTTACCTTATCATAAGAAAATGTTCCTTTTTTGTAAAAAAAGCAATTGATTCTTAAAATAAAAAGACAACAAATCGTATATGACGATGTAAACAATGCTCTCTCGAAAGTAATACATTGGTTAAATGTTAATAACTTACTATTTAATACTAAAAAAACTAAATGCATGATTTTCAGCACACCTAATACGAAAATTGTGAAGGTCGATGTACTCTTGAATAGAGAACCCGTGGATCGTGGTCGATTCTGTGGTATTTCTTGGTATCACCATAGACTGCAAATTACAGTGGGAGACCTCATATTGATGGACTTAGTTCAATAGCTCTGTAACTTAGGTCCTAAAGACTCCTTATGGCAAAAGTTTAAAGAAATTAATATATTGACAGTTGTATCTCAATATATTTTTGATCTTAGTGCAACTGTAACTCGGTTGCATCGAATCCGCAATTCTTTAATGGGACAATGTGTACGCTTTTACAATAGGATCCCAGAAAACGTCCGAGAATGTTCTATATCACGACTTAAAAAAAAATTGTGAAAAGACGTTTGTGTGTTAAAGGTTATTACCAAATTAATGACTTTATAAATGATAACACGTCTTGGGAATGAAATGCTCGCTCCAGTCTGTTTCAAAGTATCATTGTCAGAAATGTTAAAATGTGTTTTTGTATAATTGATTTAAAAAAATAAGTCCCGCTGAGTCTGAGGCGTTAACTTTAGTGAACTGGTGGTAAATTATTTGACGTTCAAAAAGTGAAGCATGTAACTTCTTATTTTGAATAAAATTATTTGAATTTGAACTTTTCTCGCACTTGTTAAGTAGGCACTTGGTAGGTAGGTAAGGGAACCTAGTGTTAAGTTCACTCAGTTAACTTTGTTAATTCCGCACGTCAGTTCAACTCCGTTCACTACTTTCCACTGAATTTCGAGACATTGAGTGTTGAATGGCGGGACTCAACGTCGCGCTTCGGCTTCCAGACGATTTCAGATTTGGAGTGTCATATATTTTTTCCCTGAATCTATTCTGAATCTAGCTTACGAGTACTTTATTTGTAGAGTAACAATAATTGCAATATATTAATTAATTGCCGAGTGCAATACCTTTTTTAAAATTTATATAATAATGTGAATTTGAATTTTAGTAAACAAAGTTACTATTAGTATAAGTATTTCTGACAATTAAAAATTATTACATTATCTTGTCAATGAAAACTTTCTATTTTAAAAGAATAACTTAGATTTTTTCGCATTATTTCGTCGTACTTTGAACAGGCTTAAAAACACATTTAATGCTTGCAGGTATGCAAATATGTATAAGTAGATGGCTCTGTCGTCACTCATCTACCACATGCAAGCACCACTACTGAATGAACCACTTTTCCCCTGACAGCCGGACTGGGCCTGGGACTGACCATGGTGGCCGATAATACAGGATGAAGAGACGCATAAACATAACCATTAAAATAATCCAAGCAAACAATGAAATCGCATACTGAAGTTATGATATAATATTTTTTTTAACTTCACGCTCTATTCTGCACTTAGCAGTAGTTAGACAGAGGGAACCTGAGAACCTAGTATTAAAATACTTCCTCCCTATTAAGATACTTCCGTTCCCCACTAGCGTGTTGAGGCCCTAAATTCAACGCCACCATGATGATATTTAAATGAGCCTTAATATTAGTAACCTATAATAATTCATAAATACGACAAAATTATATGCCGCAATTACCGTAATAGGTATTTTCGATAATATTTTACAAAATTTAATACCTAATGATACGCATTTTCAGAACAAATTCGCGCAAATGAATGGCAATATAATATAATATAGCAACGTTACAAAGGGCGGTACTCGATTATAAATCAACGCGAACTTCACACTCTCATTTAGGTAATTTGGATAGATAATTGGATAAACAAAACCTAATGATTAAATATGTAACTAGGTTAAATGTCAGTTTAATTTTCTTTTTAGATTCATGGATCTCCTGTGTTTAGTAAACTAGACAAGGAGATCCCCAGTGTTAGATACACTCCGCTACTACAACAACAAACGTTGTGGTTGTTGTAGTACAGGGAATAAATTAATATCATATCCTCGCTCTCGTAATAGATAATTGAACGCGAAAATTGGGCGGTACGAGATGAACGGAGTGTCTTAACACTAGGTTCTCTTTACGTTTAATACTGCTACACGCGAGATAGAGCGTGATGTTGTAAAGAATACTACTTATTCATATTCTTTGTATAACTAACTATTTATAAAATATTAAGGTATATTTTATATTAAGCATAATATTATTGTCCCAAGGTAATGTCATTCAAGAGCGTTGTCATAAGCCAGCACAAGTCAGTCGTCAGTCGTCACACACGAGATTCAGGGAATTTCATAATAAAAAATGTCTTGAGACGTGCGTAAGTTAATTTGAAATATTCTCTCACGTTGTGCCGTACGCCTAAAATGTCGGCGTTTATAGTACAATATTGTTTAATATGACATATTTAACCAAAAGTTCTTAATATTCATGTATTTTAACTTCACGCTGGAGTCCTCACATAGTAAGCAGAGGGAAGCTGGAAATCTAATGCTAAGAAATTCTGTTCCCATTAAGATAATCCCTTTCCCCACTTTCCGCCGAATTCTGGAGACATTACGTATGTATTGACTGGCACGACTGGTCTCATAATCTAAATTTAGCCAAATAAGCAACGCATGCTTCCCTTCCTTTCAACCTAGAGAACCCTTTAGAAGTGACAAATACACCTAGAGAGAAACAAACCTAGAGAACCCTTTAGAAGTGATTTTTTTTACTTTTGATTTTTTTCCGAAATATCCATTAAAGTAACACGTTTGCTGTCAATGTGTGCAATCATCTTCAGAAGCAATATTAATACTAAAAACCCATGCAACTAAATAATTGCAGACGAAATTTTGTGTTTAAGAATGTATCACCAGATAAAATTGTTACACTCTCCGTTTTTCTCCCGAAATTATAAATTAAATACTACGATTTTCATTTATATCCACATCAGGGTAAGCCTGCTAAAAAGTGACCTACAAAACATGCTATTTATGACTTTGCAGTTTATTGTGATTCTTGAAAGTATGTCAAGATACCGTAACTTTTCTCATATCGCACGAAAAAGGCCGTCGTGATCACATCGAAACTGCTCTCAGAGTTCAACTGCGATTGTTTCGGCCCTCCAATAACGAGTGTTCGTATCGCGCGCTCGCGTTGAGTGCTGACAGCTTGTGGTTGTGTCCACTGTCCACAGTGTATCGTCTCAAAATAATATTACAGTACGGTCTACGAGTCGTGGCGAGATTATGTCTGAGAGGTATACATACATACTGACTATATGTGCAGTAGGTTATAATGAAACATCAAGCTATCATCGTGATGTAGCCTTTCTAGATGAAAATACTATCGAACACAATTTTTTTTTAATTAGAACCAGCAGTTCCTGGAATAAATAATTTAATTATAAATAAATGTTATTTGTACGAAAATTAACAAACAGATTGTAAACTGAATATATATAATATTTTTCAACAATGTTTTAAAGAGCCGAATTGTAAATTAAATTTATAAATTAAATTATTGGTGTTGATGAATGTGTTAATTAAAATTGGACATATCGTTTTGTTTAATAATCGTACAATTTCATTTTATCTCTATAATTAATTTATTTTAATTTTAAATCTCTATAATATAATAGATTGAAACCATAGCGCAGTAGAATAAGGATAGGATGAGAAGATAGGAGGTGTAAAGGCAATAAATAAAACGTAATTATTAAATATCCATAAGGACACAATCTCCACTCGCGCGAATAAATAATTTTGTCTTAACCCTGAAACAAAAATAGGAAAGAAGAATTTTTAACACTAAATTAGGCGGTGGCTGGATTTCCTGGCTACCGCTACCGCTGCTAAGTGCGGGATACAGCGTGAAACTAAAAAAAAAGGAATGTCTCAAATTTCAAAATCATTGCGCAGAGAAAATCAAATGTGAAGACACAATTTTTACCAATTTCCACACAATTGTAATATAAAATTTAACTTTATTTATAACTAGTGGGCGCGCGCAACTTCGCCCGCTAATTTGCACCCTTAGGGGTGAATTCTAAAAAAACCACGAACACAAAAACACATGTTCAATAAAATATTTTTAAGTCTGAATTAAAATTTTTATAAAAATCGGTGGCGGTTTAAAGACTTTTCCATATAAACTTTTAACCCCTTATTAGAACCCTTAGGGAGTGAATTCTACCTAATTAAACCACAAAACACGTGATCAATGCAATATTTTTAAGAGTCTAAATCTCAAATTTTATAAAAATTGTCGATTTAAAACAAAAATCAATACAAACTTTCAACCCCTATTTCATCCCTTTAGGGTTAAAATTTTTCAAAATCCCTTCTTAGTGGATGTCCAGATTATGAAAATAAACATCTGTCCAAATTTCACGTTTCTACCATCAGGGGTTACGGCTGTGCATGCGTCTTACCTCAGTCAGTCAGGTACATGTCCTTTTATATATATAGATTATTTAAATTAGACTTAAATCCCTACTTCAAAATATTTAAAATATTAATACATATTTTAATTAAATTAACAATTTACATATTTTGTTAAGGTAATAAATAAATAAAATAAAATAGCCTTTATTGCTGTTTCTTTCTTTACAATTAATAAACATTAATAACATGCCTACTTTCTATAACTAACTTATTTTTTTAAATTGTATTTGGATTCATCGGCAACTGGATGTTTGTGTAAAACAGCTTGTCTGTTGACAAAGGCCTCCTCTAAAGAATTCCATGTTTGCCTGTCTCTTGCTACACGGGTCCATACCGGACCAGCTACTTTTTTTATGTCGTCTTCCCATCTTTTCGGTTGTCTGCCTTTATTTCGTTTGCTATTATTTCTTGGGTACCATTCTGTATGTAATTAACTTAGTCCATTTCTCTGTATTTTCTCTTAACATATATCCTGTCCAACGCCATTTAAGTTGTCTGTAGACTGTGTGTACATTTTTAAAATTTGTTTTCTATTTGATTTCTTGTAAATTTACTCTGTCTTTTCTTTTTATACCTAGCACACTGCGTTCCATTGCATTTTGGCAGACTTTTAATTTGCTCTCTTGTATTTCTGTCAACGCCCAAGTCTGGCAACCGTATGGTAAGCACGGCATAGCTTCCTCTTAGCTTTCATTGGCATATCTTTATCCTTCATTATTTCCCGAAGCGACCAAAATCGTTTCCAAGAATTCGTTATTCTTCGTCTTATTTCCTTTTTCATACCATCATCTGTAGATATCAGTTGGCCCAAATATATATATTCTTTCACATATTCAATATTTTCGTTATTAACTGTTATTTTTTGCTTAGTTACTATTTGTTGGGCGTTCGTCATAATTTTGGTTTTAATTAGATTCATTGTCAGTCCTGCCTTAGCGCTTTCATCAGATAATTGCTGCAACATTAGCCCCAGAGTTCCAGCCTCCTCTGAAAACAGAATCAAATCATCTGCAAAGCGAAGATTGTTTAGGTTTTCGCCATTTATATTTATGCCTTTTTTGGTCCAGTTTAGATTTCTGAAGATCATCTCCAGCACTGCTGAAAATAATTTGGGTGATATTGGGTCTCCTTGGCGTACACCCCTCCTTATAGGGAATTCATTGCCCATAGATTCAAGTCTGACTTGTGCAGTGCTCGCTGTGTAGACGTTTTTAATTATTCGTATGTATTTTTCTTGCACTCCTTGCATTTTTAAGGCATCCCAAATATACTCATGTTTCAATGTATCAAATGCTTTGTTAAAGTCAACAAACCCTATGTAATACGTTTTATTATATTCTCTATATTTTTGTAGTAGCTGTCTTAGAGTGTGAATGTGATCTATAGTTGAGAATTTACTTCGGAAACCAGCTTGTTCCTTAGGTTGGTTTAGATCTAATGTGTTAGTAATTCTTTTAAGTATTATTTTTGAGAATATTTTATAAATATTGGACATTAGACTAATCGGTCTGTAATTTCCTATATCGCCCTTGTCTCCCTTCTTGTGCAGCAATATGATTGTCGATTTAGTCCACTCTTCTGGGATGGTTTCTGTTTGGAGGATTTCATTGAACAGATCTGTAAGTCTTGGTGATAACACTGGTAATGTCGTTTTTAGTAGTTCGTTTGTAATTAAATCTGATCCTGGTGCCTTGTCTGGTTTTTGTGTTTGAATAGATTTTATTGTTTCTTCCTTTAAAATTGGTTTAATCTCCTCTTCATTTAATAATTTATCTTCCTTTATTACTTGTTCTCCATTATGACTTTGATATAAATTTTGGTAGTATTCTGTAGCAATTTGTAGTATTTCTGGTCTTCTGTTTTTTCACTATTTTTATTTCCCATATGTGGAATCCATTCCTTTTTGTAATTCATTTCCTTTAGCGCCTTCTTTATTCCTCCTGTTTTTTCTGTATGTTTCCTTAATGTCGCTAATCTTTTTGTTTTTCGTTCTTTTCTAAGTTGTGCGTTTATCTTTTTGCTTAATTCTGCTATTTTATGGCGATTATCATCATTATTATTTTTCCCTTGTTGTAAAAGTTCCTTCCGTTCTTGTAATAATTGCTTACTTACACTTGATGTCGCTATCTTACTAGTCATGTTTACTTTTTTAGTTTCTAATTGTAATTGTTTGATCAATCTGGTGTATTTATCTTGAGTCGATATACTTTCTTTATCAATTTCCACTACTTGCAAGGATGTTTCGAGGTTGTTCAGAAGTGTATTAATGTTACCAGTGCATTTGATGGCTTTCATATTGTTGTGAAATTGTCGTGCTCTTTTAGCACGTGTCCCTGAGAGTTTTACTCTAACCATTCTATGATCTGTGTTAAAATTAAAGTAGCTTAAAATAGACAGATCTTCAAAATATTTTACTTTGTTAGACATGACATAGTCGATCTCATTTTTGTACCGCCCATTAGGAGAGATCCATGTCCATTTCTTTGATAGTCTCTTTTTGTAAAAACTGTTTAGGATGCTTAATTTATTTTCAATAGCAAAGGAAACTAATCGTGAGCCGTTT
Source organism: Heliconius hermathena (assembly GCA_013403705.1). Taxonomy (NCBI): domain Eukaryota; kingdom Metazoa; phylum Arthropoda; class Insecta; order Lepidoptera; family Nymphalidae; genus Heliconius; species Heliconius hermathena. The sequence continues at coordinate 279,543 of JAAIXJ010000073.1, forward strand.
TTACTTCTATTACCAAATCCATGATTTCCTATGGTATATTCTTCTCCATTCTTTTGTTGTTAAGGTAATACCTACTACTTAAGAATAATAATTACCATTCTCTTAAATTCCATGTAGATACGTAATATGCAAATAGGCTAGTAAATTAAGCCTATAAGCTTTTTGTATCTCAATATTTACTGAGGTGACCTTAGTAGATATTGAGATATTATTTTTGGAGATGTGCGAAGAAAAAACACACTAGGTTCCCTCTGCCTACCCTGCTCCGTGCGGGATACAGCGTGAAGCTGATTTAATTTACTTTAAATTATACAGATTAATTACAAGTAACAATGAATGGAACAGATGCGTCACAATCACGCTTCGGCTGATCTTACCTCTCTATCGCTTGTTCTGCGCTCTCGCTTGCACGCTCATCATCGGTTCATCGGCTTATAGGCTGTTATCACGTCAAGAAATAACTATGAATAAAACAAATATAGTAATACCTAGTTACAAACATTTCAACAACTAAAAACTCTTTTTGGAATTATCTCAACACGTAATGTCTCAAATTAAGTGGAAAATGCAGAACTAGGTCATTTCTTCCTTCCTACATATACAGGAAGAACCGTGAAGCTATTTAATTTGATTTTATTTCTGAATTAGCAGCCGAATCGTCACGTTTACAAGCAGACTATGACCGGTACTAGAAATAATCAGAAGATATAAATATAATATAAAAAGATATAAAAGTATATTTATTAGTCGACCAAACCATAAGTGCATCGAATGAGATCACGTCCGAGTCAATATGTGCATCAACGTGAATTCCTGTTTATTTCCCACCGATAGCCGAGCGGCGGTATAACGGCGTCCGGAGACGTGTTTCATTATACGTGCCTCGGGTTCAAAGTTCTGTCTCCACAAGTTTGTTGAAATGTGAACGGTGTGTAATAAAAATAACTAACCCTGGTAATCTTAGGAACTGTTCGGTGGTGGAAGAAAATTGGAATAATGTGGATTTGCAATTCCAGCTTAACTCTTTCGTGCGTCGCCAACGGCAACCTGATGTTTTAACACTCCGTTTCCCATTTTCTGCTGAATTTTCGAGATGAAGTAAATTAAATTTATTCATTCCCCCTAGTGGGGATCGAACCCGAGAGAAGCAACGATTGTGATTATGATGTGATCCCCACTCAGGGGAATGAAATATTTAATATTTTCGTTTCATCGCTCCCGTAACGAGACAAAGCGTAGCATTGCGATCCGCCACTCAACATGCAATGCCCGAAGAATTCGAGAAAATAGGTAACGGAAGTGTCTTAATGCGAACGGAGTGTCTTAACACTAGATTCCCAGGTTGGCTCTGCCTACCATGGTAATACAGCTACTAAAATGAAGCTAAAATACAAATAAAATAAATATGAATAAAACTGTGAAACTCTTGTTCTCGTATTATTTACAAAGCATTTTGTTGTATAGCAAATTTAAATGCTATTACATGCACTGCGGGGTGCCGCGTCGGGGACCCCGACTTCCTGAACTGAGCAAATAGTTATTATTTTACCTAATTGTTGAAGTTATTTCGGCAATAATTATTTTAGGTGTGTATTTTCAGAAACTAAATGTATCGAGGCATTTTTATTACATCATATTCCTGCGGCCGATATTAGCTCGGTCGCTTGTAATGTATTCTGTATTTTACACAACTCTTAGCTATTTTCATTTGACTACGGGAGTGAACCGTACGTACAAAATATATTAAGAAGCATATTAAAACAAGTTCCATTTCGTTATTTCTATTAAAGCAGTGCAATATTTTGTATACTTTCTTTTTGGACATAAACTAAGATTGGATCCATATAAACATAGCTTTGAGTGAGTATGGTGAGAGGTGAGGGAAGACCTAGAATCACGAGAACACCTGGGAAATGTATGAATGATAAAAAATATAATGACAGCGGAAAAGGCGAAATATATAATACTAGAAGTCTCGCGCGGCTGATACATAACGAATATGAGCGCGGTAGAAATAATAAAATATATGCACGTAAATTGTATTACCAAAATATTCAATTTTATTTGTTGTGTATCTCTTATAAATAACTCATAATTAAGCATTTTATGACAAAAAATAATTGATAATTGCAAGGTTTCCGTTGCATTGACCGTTTCTTATAAGTAAAATTTAAGTTTCTGCTTGTGCTTCACAAATACAAAAAAATAATACCATTTTTGTCTCTGTCTGCTTGTCTTTCTATCTCCCCGACCTAATGTTCAGAACAATTGAACTCATTTTATGGAACTTTCAGTGGCCGTTAGAGTTTTTATCCCGGAATTTCCGTTCCAAAAACGTTTTTACACGTTGTCCGTGCGCACGGTCATAGATACTATATGAAATAACTAAACATTTACATACGATAATTTTTGCGAGCAATATCAAATAAAATCCCAAAAGATTAAAATTACGATTTATTTAAGTGTATAACAACGGTATAGATAACTGAACTGATAGAACCAGCAATTTCCTAAATACACATAAATAACATTAAGGAAAATGTAGCGGGCCGCGGCATTGTGCGGAGGGAGAATAATTTTGTCAAATATTGTTTTTACGTGTCTCGTAAGGTTGAGTCAGCGCACACCATGTAAGCGTTCAGGAGGCTCATTTTGGGCGACCTTTTCTTGAAACAACAAAATTCAATTCAAGCAATTGTTGCTTAACAACGGTGGTATAGCGACGGTTGTAATTAACATTTCAAACTGAAAGATATTTTAATATATTAGTAGAAATCGATATTAAAAATATGAAAAAATAAATTACCTAGGTCCATACCAAGACCCCCAAGTATCTCTATATGAAATTTTATCACAATCGGATCAGCGGTTTGGCCCTGATTGCGTCACAGACAAGCAGACAAAGTGACTTTCGAATTTATAATATAGGTATAGAGGTTTCTCTTGCAAAACATTGCTATTTTAAAATTTAAAACGTAAACTTTTGTAAGATATCTATAACTTTATGCTGTGAACTATGCAGATATCGATGATGGCACGAGTTCGACCGGTGGGAGAGAGATGAATTTAGTATGCTTCGCTTGAGGAGCACACCCGGCGTGAGACAACTTGCTGAATGGTTTGCAACTGAAAGCTAACTTCGGTGTAACCTTGTTTACAATTGCAACGTTAAACCTAGGTATTGATGTTATATTCTTAAGTAAAGTTCCCTATACTAACATCGATATACTATTAACTAGCTCTCATCTTCTAGATTGTGTATGATACATGGCATATGTGAGTTCCCGAGACAACGATGACCGCATATACCACGACTCACGAGCTCCATCGAAACGATATATTACATCAAGGTAGTGATGTAATATACCCTACAGCCTTCCTCGGTAAATGTACTACCTATTAGTTCCTAATATTAGCATATTCAACCAAACAAACTATCCAATTTCACAAAATCATTTTAGTGTAGACTTATATAGAAAGTAATATGGATGAAGTTAGGTTTAAAAATAAATCTTGGATAAAATTCAAATTCTATAACAAGTGATTAAATGTCTTTGTCGGTCGTTGAATAATTTCAGAATAGGAGAAACAACTCAGTTGGAGAGAGGAGAGCTAGGTTCTTTCTACCTAAATATATTTTCTCAACTTACCTATTATACAAAATATGACAATGATAAAAAGGGACGTCACATAAAGATACAAAAGGAAACGTCAAGTTGTTTTCAATATCGAATGAGAGAGGTGTAGGAACTTTATCATGAGTTTTTTTAACAATTACTGTTCAAATCATTTCTAATAATCAGTTTTATGGAACTTGCCGCTTATGGAACACTTGGTATAAATTATTATATTTTATTAGTTACGAACTTCTTGTTTTGGGTCGACATATAAAATCAGTAACTACTCATCCTTTTAGTAATTCCCAAAAAAATATTTTGTAAGATGTCCCTCAGTCAAGGGGAAATACGTTTTGTAAATACACATTGTTATCAACATCATAAAAATTTGAAATATTAATATTACAATTAAATAAGGAAAACCAGAGTGGAATTATTAATAATTTTTGATCAATATTAACAAAACAATTTATATTTAAATTATTAAAATAAGTGGTATATTTTCAAATAAGAAATTAATAATTGTGTTACTATATTAAAATATGTACCGTATATTTTTATAACTTAAATAACGACTATTTTTAGACCAGTCGTAGCGCAGAGGCACAAGCGTGTGACTGTAAGCGCGACAATTTGTGGGTTCGATTCCCATTCGAGGAAATGAAATGTTTAATATTTTTATTTCTTCGCATTGGTATCGAGTTTGAGGCCAGTCGTGGCGCAGGGGCACAAAAAGTGACAGTAAAACCGACTGGTTGTGGGTTCGATCCCCACTCGAGGAAATGAAATATTTACTTAAATTTATATTTCCATTTCTTCGCTCTGATGTCGAGGACAAGCGCGACGTTGAGTTCTGCCACTCAACACGCAATGCCTCCAGAATTCGACAGAAAGTAGGGAACGGAGTGTCCTAACACTAGGTTCCCTCTGCCTACCTTGCAGTGTGCGGGATACAGCGTGAAGCTGGTGTCAAGTTAAATCAGTTTTTGTTTTACCAGAGCAAGGAAATTAAAATAATGCACCCTTCTGTATAGGTATCGAATCCGTTTTCACTATATTTACAGTCATACGCTAGATCACTTTGCTCCGATGGCTTCATTCCCAACTATTATATATTTTTTAGTTTCATGCTGTATCCCACACATACCAGGATTGGCAAAGGGAAACTGGATACGTAATGTTAAGACATTCTGTTCCCATTAAAATACATTCTTTCCCCACATTCCGTCGAATTTATTGCATACGGAATGCGAAACATTGCGTGTTGAGTAGCAGAACGCCGTACTTTGCCTCACTTTACCAATGGTATCTCATGGTCACACGTTACCCGATTTTGCTCTGATAACCTCATTAATAAAAATATAATATAAAAAAAAATCAGCTTCACACAATATCTTGCACACAGCAGGGTAGACAGAGGGAACCTCATGTTAAGACACTCCGTTCCCCACTTTCCGCCGAATTTTGGGAAGCATTGCGTGTCGATTGGCGGAGCTCAACGCGGCTCTTTGCCTCGACCGCTGAGCGAAAAAATGGAAAACAATGGAATACAAATTTAAATTAATATTTCATTTCCTCGAGTGGAGATCGAACCCACAACCGTCGCGTCAAAGTCACGCCCTTGTGCCCCTGGGCCACGACGGACGGACGGAATATAATATTAATTCATTAAAATGACTGAATATTGTTGTACGTATAGATTATATTACAGTGTATGATTTTAACAAATGATATTTAATATCGCTATAATTGTTTTATCATCCCTCTGTTGGCGTAATAAACATATGCTGCCTGTAAAACGGTAGTCGTGGGTTTGATTCCCACTCGAGTATGATTTATTTTCATTTCTCTACTCCTGCAAAAAGAAAAAGCGCGATGTTAATTTCCCCCACCCGAAACGCAATGTTTTGAAAACTAAGCAGAAAGTGAGGAATTAGGTGTTTTAACACTAGATGTTACCTTGCGTTTTTTCCCATACAGCAGGATGTCCGGGAAAAAAGGTGAATCTTTAATTCAATGTTTTCAATTTAGTTATTTTTTTCTTAAACCTAGTTAAAAAACAGCGATACCAACCACCTGCCAGTGGCGGTCGAGGAGGAGCACCATAAGGATTTATTTAGTATTGTGGACGGCCTAAATCTGTCACTATAAGAAAAGGTTCTTTCAAATAAATAAAAAAAATTAAAAGTGTTAAAATAAGTCCCTCGTGGCGCAGCGGCACAGCGTCTAATTGCTGTGAATTCGATTCCCACTTAGAGGAATGAATTATTTTCATTGCCATGTTTTAGCGCTAGGTTCCCATGCTTAATGTACATTTGCATCTGAGGGATACATAGAGTCCAAAACATAATAATACCTTCCCAAGGACGCTCATTTTAAGCTACAGTATTCTTGGCCGTTACGTTTTATAAAGGCCACCACACGACGCGCCGCTGCTAGTGACACGTCGAGACCAACGCTAAATCCGACTAGCTTTATATTTTCTTATTTTATAAGTAAATATTTTTCTCCAATGTAACTGCTGTAATTGAATTTTTCGTTAGTTATTTCGAAATGTTGATAATATCGCTAAAAACACTTTTTAAAAAATATGTTTAAAATGTGTACCTATTAGTAGGTTTTCATTGATGTCAGATAAAAACTAATTTTCGGAACAAGACAAAAATACATTTTTAGAAAACGTATAAAAAATTAAAGGGATTTCAACCCACGCTTCTCGAAAACTGTCTTTGGACGGATTCACGCTACTTTACGTTTAAATTTTAATACGTTTTCAAAAAAAAGAATTTTTCTTTTTTAAATATTAATAAATAACACTTTAAAAAACGAGAAATACTGAAATTTCGGATGAAAACTGACTTGGTCATCTGAGATTTGGAATCTATTAATAATAACCAAGCTTTTTTTTACTTTAATTCTTACTTACACTACAGACTTATAGTCCGTACCTTTCGTTATTTTTACATTTCTTTAAAATTTTTCTGTAGATATTACCTACAACTAGACATGCATATATCTCTATATTTATACAATATCTGCTTAAGACAGTCCAGTTATTCATTTCAGTTGCCACTTGCTAACTTAATCTAACACTATAATCTAAATCAACATGCATGAAAATAAACATTCGTTATAAATAAATTTAACTTAATTGATTACAATAAGATAAAACGTTCATTACGGATTACAAGATAAATTTTATACAACCATACAAATATTTCTTATCATTAGGGAAATTGGGACGTGGATGGTATTACCGCCAAGATGTAGGGCATGACCGCTTCGTTTCCATCTTTTATAGCCATCTTTAAATTATAGTCCACAATACCTTTTGTCGTTGCTTCTGTTGCCTTCCGAATAAGCCTTTTTATGGCGTCGTCGTCACCACTGCTGTAGTAGGAACATCTGTCTGTGTGACGCGTTATTGCTACAATTGCGTGTGAAACGCTGTCACGTAGTTGTAATTTCTTCGACTTTGTGTTCACTACTATAACCGTTGCATTTAACAGGCCTTGGGCTTCATGAATAGTCAACACTTTTGAGCCTATGTTTACCCCATATCCCTGGTGGATTAAAGATTTTTTCTCTTCTTGAGTAAATGTAAGGAAGAGGGTTTCCCTGAGGTCACGTGGCGCTGGTGTAGTTCTTAAATTTTCTATTCGGAGGGAGTGTACTACTTTTTTGGAAGAGTATATACCAAAGTACATCTCTTGAAGGGCATAGGCGACGTCCATGGGGCTTCTATGGGTACACACTAGGTCCTGGTTAATTTTGACAATTTGTGATGGACTACGATAGAACATGTCAAAGAGATTGTCTCGGTCAATATAGGGGAGTTGGTTTATATCTCCAACCAGTAGTATTTTTTCTGCTCCAGAGATTCTAGCAGCCCCCACTATGGCTCCAAAGTGATTCATCAGGGCTTCATCTACAATTAGGCGTTTACATTTTTCTGAAGTATCTAATCCATTAACCAACATTGATGCCATAGTGCGAATTTTATTATTCACCAAATTTCCTATACGTACCGAGAGCTTCTCCCG
>JAAIXJ010000073.1:289198-446601 GCA_013403705.1 Heliconius hermathena
AATGAATTGTATGTAAATTTACTTAAACGTTTCAAGTATGAAAAAAAGAAAAAATGCAATATAATTGCGTTTCTCCTTTTCTTTCCAATAATTTATATATATCAGTATCATATATGAGTATCGATAGATTAGTACAGAGTAACCTCTAAAAACTTTATTTACGCATTATAGTTAAAAAATAAAAAGAATGTGTGATTCTTCTATAGAATACATTATTTTACATTATATCATAAAAAACAAGTTTAAACAGTGCATATAAAGGATAACTATTTTCAATTACTAACAACACTACAATGTCGAAACTAATGTGGTATTATAGTGTAATTTTGAACATTTTGAATATTTTCGCGCCATTACGATGAAAAACATAGACTATTTTTTAATTTGAAAAAATAATTTATTAACTATTATATAAGAATGTTGGTAGTTTTTCAAAAGGTATAACAATTTAATAAATGCCTAAAATATGCCATCTTCGCAAGTGTTGTAATAACTATTGGTATCTATTCACCAAAAAATCACTATAAATATTAAATATGTTCAATTATATAGAGAGTTTTAGTCAGCACCACTTTAACTGAAACCATAGTTTTAACTACTCTATAAAAACCTAATACAATTTAAAAAATCCCAAAAATAAAAAAGTTATTTTTTCAAACAAAATAATTTATAAAATTATCGTTGAAAAATAAAACGCCATTAGTCATGAACGACGCACACGGACATAAACCTATCAAAGAGAAATCGCCGCATACGCGAAGTCGAATCGTAGGTATTGATGGCAAAGTTCAAAGATGCTTAACCTTTAGTAGTATTTTTGTAGTAGTATGTGTTTACGTTATTGGTATCTATGCGTAACTGCGTCACTCGAAGTACAGGTATGGATAAACATCGTGAAATTAAAAAAAATTCTACGTCTATACTGTTGGGGTATCTTGATAGGTGATATAAGTGTGGGTATGGGTTTAAAATATTTTAACCTATATACTGTTCCCATTAAAGGAGCGCTGACGCTTCCCCCCTGTATAAATATTAAAGGTCGTCGCGGCGCAGGGACACAAAATTGTGACTATAACGTGACGTTACGGGTTCGATCCCCACTTGGAGGATTGAATTGTAATTTAATAATATTTTCATTTCGCACGTCAGTCACATATCATACGCAGTATCTTAACACTAAATTCCCTCTGCCTACCCTGCTATTGGTGGGATACAGCGTGGATCTGGTTTTAACTTTGTGTGAACCGAATAAAATAAAACTAATACTAAATATTTAAAGAAAGTTAGCCAAATTACAAAAGTGCACTTAAATCGGTTAAGCCGTTTCTGAGATTATCGTGAACAAAGCACAGACCGACTGACCAAGTTCTATTACATTGTTAAATGTCCGTAATAATCATTTTTCTAATATACCTACCATGTACAGACACCGATGAGTTAAGATTTTATTGTAAGTATCGATAAGTTGTATTTTTATGTCAAATATTCAATTGAAGATTCTTATTGGAGGTACGAAAATGCGACCTAAGGTTTTAATAATTTCCACATTAGAAATTTTAAGTGCTTTGCAAACATACATTATAGGTATATTTAAACACGAACGTAATTCAGTGTTTTAAGTTAATAATTCTGTGGTTTAAGCGGGCGAAGCCGCGGGTCGCTAGTTTTCAATAAAAGAAGTCGTCTAAAAAGAAAGAAGACACCTCTATCATCTTAACCAGTTCGTTTTCTCTCGCCACCCTATTCGCTCTTGCTAGGGATAAATCGTAAAGCTAAAAACTAATTTATAAAATATACTGTTTTATAATTAAAGAAGTGGAAATGTGTTTTTAGGAACAGATTTAAAACATTTATTTATCTTAATTTCCGCGCTCTAAAGACAAAGCGCGGCGTTAAGTTTGGTCACTCAACACACAATGAAAATTAAGCGGTAAATGAAGAACAGAGTGTCTTAATACTAGGTTTCCTCTACCTACTCTACTATATGCGGCATACAGCACAAAACTAAAAAACTTAGTTTTATATGGCCAATGCTAGACAGAAAACTGAAACAGTGGGAAATACCTATTCGAATTTGATAGATTGTGAAAGGGAGTGGTTCATACACATACACCACTACGTCATTGTCACGGACGCCTTTCAAACTGTTACTCATAAATATATTTGATAGTATTTTTCAGTTTTACGGCGATATGGGGCGTTATTTATCGCGCACGGTTATATTTCATAGTTTAAAATGTCTCTAGTTTAACTAATCACGTACAATATATGTTTGGTAATTTAAATTTCTGATTGTATGAAGAAAAATGAACAATATAATGTAAATATATAACAACACAATAATACTCTTTATCTTATAAACAATATTCTCATATCTGGTGACTTTGCGGAGCTATTATTTGCAACATTATCAAAGTAAACCGACATTGTAATACAAATGTAATAATATTTATATTTTCCTTATTTATCTTCATTTCGATTTGATGGTCGCTGGTCCTCTGGGAAAGGGGGCGGGCCTCGTCGCTGGTTACGTTACCATACTTCCTGTTTTATATTTTGGAAATGGTCATTATTTATCTTTGTTATGTGGAGAAAACCGGCCTGAGGCAGTATGAGTGTAAACGCGATGGTCGTGGTCGTGGGCTTGATCTCCACCCAGAGGAATGATTATATTTAAATAAAATAGGTCCAGTTGCGGCGCAGTGGCACAGAGTGTGACTGTAAATCGACTGCTTGTGGGTTCGTTCCCCACTCGAGGAGATAAAATATTTACTTACATTTATATTTTCATTTCTTCGCTCTGGTGTCGAGGCTAAGCGCGGCGTTGAGTTCTGCCACTCAGCACGCAATGCCTCCAGAATTCGGCAGAAAGGGGGGAACGGAGTGTATTAACACCTGCCTACCCTGCTGTGTGCGGGATATAGCGTGAAGCTGATTTTTTTTTTATTTTAGTTTCATTTCCATTTTACAATATCTCGGCAATTGAGCGAAAAGTGGAAAAATAAATGTCTTGTCCTTAGATTCTCACTGGCCACTCTGTTATAAGCGTGGGGAAAAAATGTGGGAGTGAAACATATTTTTTTTGTTTCAAAATTTCAGGCTGCCTATCCCGAAAGCAGTGAACCTAGTGTTAAGACACGTTAGTCACAGATTAGGTGGCAGAATCCTACTCCGCGCCCTGCCTTACTTACTACAACGAAATAATGATAATAATTTAAATACATAATATTTAATTATGGCATACACAGCAACATGCGCTACGGCTAGGACGGCCTCAGAGTCATATATGAGGGAAACATGCTCTTTGATTCAATTTTCAGTTCTTTTTTTAATATATTAGCAATATTAAATTAAATATAAGCACAAAATGTATCTATAATCAAAATCATACCATTACATAAGTGATATTTCTAAATCTAATTGACTGTCTAAATCTATTTTCGCATTACAGAACTGCCTACTACCTTCCAATATGGTGACAGCTTTATGCCATTTGACGTATAAAATTAAGTATTTTGAAGAATCTATTTAAATAAAGAATATTTTAAATCTGTGAATAACAATGTAAACCTAGGCTGTCTTTGCCTACCTGTAAAACACGCAAAGATAAACAAAAAACTTAATGGGTATCTATAGATATAAAAAAAGTCCCAAAATCATTGGATTTTGGGATAATAAAAGAAAGCAATTGTCCTAGATTACATTATAAATAGAAGATATTATTTTGTTGCTATCTTGATAATTTGATGTGCGTTGACGTCAAGATAGCAGCGGGAAACCCGCAGATATCAGCGATCGCTACACGCATCTAATCTGCTCGCGTCTGGTAAAACCGACGAATGCAAATAACTGTGGCACTACCGCATAACTGTTTTGTTTAGAAGTCAATATGGCAACAACTACTAACTTATTAGATTATTTATTATTTTGGAGGACATTTTTTTACTGCATCTGTATTGTTTTCTTGTTTATTTTAATTGCAGTCTTTGTATTTTCTTGTCAAATATATAAATTAACAACATATAATTTAAAAAGTTACGTAATACTTACATATTATTACATAGCAACGAATAGCAAAGTAAATTCGTAAATAAAATTTCAACAAACTTTACGTTGTGGTTACTGGTAGAGGGGGGCCCACCTCTAGAATAAGAGCAAAACAGTTCCTAGTCTTTATAGTTATTTCTAAAGCTAAGTGAAATAAAATTAAAGTTGGAGTCGTCGTGGCGCAGTGGCTCGGAGTGTTACTGCAAACGCGACGGTTGTGGGGTCGATCCCACTTGGGAAAATAAGTTATTAATTAATATAGAGTTCTTCCCCAATTGTTCTCCCAAATTGGGCGAAATATATAAATTGCGTGTATCATTAAGAATGAATCGAACCCAGAACCATCGCGTCCACAGTCAGACGCCGTGCCACAACTGCCTGTACGAAAAGAAGTAATCAAATAACAGTACACAATCAAGATCCAATTAATTAAGCAACTATCATTGGTACAAGTTCAAAGCGGAAAAGTTTTCAAATAACGCGTAGTAGATAGTTCCACTTTTAGTCGGAGCTTTTTACTGCGCCTTACATCGTTCTTGCGCGATTACGATTCCGAGTTCAACCTTCCAGTTCATCTGGATGCTATAAAGTGATGAGTAAGGTAACCTTCGTGTGGGGGAATAAAAACGGGATCAATTAGTGTTTGTGAATAAGAATAAAACTAAGTTTTATACAAATACTCTACTCTCCATTATAAATATAGTTGAACGCAGCATCATTTTAAAGTACTTGAAAATGTGTACATATGTCATCTGGACTGACCTGCCTTCCCTTGTATATGAATAATACGATTATAACTTTCAGTTATTAGCACCATAATTTCTTTTTAGGTTTGCCTTTTCAAGTCGCAAAACCTACAATTATTTTGTAATATTTAATATATATGCATAGTTTCATTATAAGAATTTAACATATTGAAGTTCAATACGCGTTTAAAAAAATTATTATCAAATACAATGTGCTAAATTATATGAGTGTATGTAATAAATAAATCTGCGCACGCGCAATGATGTGTGTATAGTATTCATTGATTAGTTGTTATTTGCTTAAAATTCCAGTTAATTCATTTCTCATCATCATTTGTCATACAAAGTATCTTCTTATCTCATTTGCATAATACAAACGGAAAATCTAGAATACGAGGAAAAGATCAGGGAAAATAATTATAATTTCTTCAATAAAATATGGAAAGGGCGAAAGAAACTACTCAGGTCCAAACATCTAATCTGCGTTTTGTAAGCAAGACGGCATGTTTTCTTGAAATAGGACAACTGGAACAATCAATAGACATTCATATATAAAATAATTCTGGTCACACCCTTATGTCTGAGCTACGACAGCCTATATAAAATAATAATTTTAGTCTATACATCTATCTATAATGAAATCGTAACTGATCGGTGTCTGTACATGGATATATCAGAAAAAATAATGGGGTCATTTATCAACGTCACCTGAAACAGCGATTTTTAAAATTTTTGTCAGTTTGTCTATGCGTTTGTTCACGCTAATCTCAGAAATGCCTTAACGGATTTATAATTTTCGGATTAGTGTTTGTTTTATTACGATTGGTTCATAAATAAAAAAGTATATCAAATTAAAATATGTTGTTCGACAAAATTGTTACTTGCTAAGAGTTATTTTATACAATAGTTTTTTTTTTTAATTGGCTTAATCTTTAAATGTTCAATGTTGTGTCGTTTGATATTGTTTGTAAAATTATTATTTATATGATGGTAAAACCCGAGACTGTATGATGATTAGCATTCTTCAATGTAAGTCGACACCCTCTCAAGCAGCCACTGTAGTGGACCTGCACCGCAGTAGTGCTTGCAATTTCTCAATGAAAGATAAAGGGGGTTGTGGAGCAACATAAGATTAATTTCTTATCCCGGATTTTTTGTGAAATCGGAATTTATGCGGGAAAAACTACGTTTGCACTTCGGATGCAGTTACGGTTTACCTAGACAGATGTGAATTTTTAGGATTTTGTATATCAAAAGGAAAAAACGGAACCCTTATAGGATTACTTTATTGTCCGTGTGTCCGCCTGTCAACATGATTTAACTTGAGATCTAGCTGAAATTAATATATATTCAAGTTTCCAGCCCCTTAGAGCACAACAAGTTTAAGCTTCTAAGTCAATGTGGTCAAAACCTATAGCTTATATACTTCCTGTGGACTTACAGTTAAGAAATAAGGGACGAAGTAAGATTTTACTATACAAATAGAGAAAAAAATCCGAAAATAAAAATTTATAGATATTTCATAAAAAAAATCATTACAAACTTGTGTCTAATTCATTTCATACAAAATGAGTGCATACGCCTGCAAACTTGAATTTGTTAACTTTATTCACTACGTCATAAAAACGTATAAAGTATTATCCGTAAACCTACGATCATGAAATTGGTGCCAAACGTTCTTTTTTTTTAATAAAAATTGAAGAATCTGTCTGCGCTTTCGTAAAAAATAACGTTGAATTTTTCAAGTGCTATATATAGTTAGCGTAATAGTTATTTACATGATAGTAAAGTACAAATAAACGACTTAGAATTTTTTGTCTTTCTGTTTATCCGGGACAATCCTGAAATTTTATTCCGGAATTCCTGTGGGATCGGAATTTGCACAGGAAAAACGCGCGATTACCAGCCGTTTAGGTAGATAACATACTACAACCAGGTAGATCACAGAAATAACTTAACTTTTCTCAATTTAATGCGGCAACAAAAACAAATAAGAACCAATAAGGTTTGAATATATTTATATAGTATATGTCACAGTTTTCAAATACACTTAAACAATAATAATTAAGTAATCGTATATTTCAAGCGAACGAAGCCACGAGTGGGCCGCTAGTTTTGAATAAAATTATTTGAATTTGACTTTAGAGAAAACTTTGTAATTTGTTCATATAAATATCGTTAAAGATATTCAATACTCCCGACGTACAAAAGCATAGCCTGTAAACCCCGTACACATGGTGTTCCTACCGATGGGTTAAGGAAGGCCTTTATATCCCTCGTAAATCGCTTTACTATGGTTAATACGCCGCTTTATGTGTGGCTTTGCGACTCAGCGATGCTTACAACACAATTTATCGCACGTTCCGATATATCTTTGAATTAGTTAATTAACTTTATTTATTTAACATTCCCTTTGGCTCAAGATTTGTATTATTCCTCACGTAGGATGAAGGAATGTATAGTTGTAGCAGTATATAGTATTAAGGATATAAAGAAAGAAGGAAAACGTGCCCAGGTAGTTTGGAATAATTGAAAGGATGAATTATATATGATGCAAGAGTTAGTAACAGAAAACGAACCGTGGTGCAATCTAAAAAACATCCATGGCCAAATTTTATGCCAAATACAAATTTATATTTGTAGTTCATTTCATATAAAATGAGTGCATATTCCTGCAAGCTTAAGTTTGTCAACTTTTACAAGTTGTAGGTACTTCCTGTTGACTAACAATCCCAAAATTGAAGTGAAAAGAAAGAGTATTGGGAACCCTAGCGAGGAAGGAGCGAAGCTACCTGTGCGCTAAAACAAGACTCTCCTCTTAGAATTCGCCGCAGTCGCATAAAAACAAGGGCAAAACCTCTATTTTAAACTAGTTGCCGCATACAATTTCGCTTTTATGGATTTTATAATGTTTGTGATGCTACTATACTATTTGCCCGTTGTCATTGCAACTTCAAAGAAAGCTTAATGTCAAGACACTCCGTTCTTCACTTTCCGCCTAAACGAGACATTTCAAAGAGCTTTTCTCTCTGTCCTCACTTCTGCACATTGTGTGGCGAGATATGCTTCAGAATCGATGCAATGGTGCGTTTCGCAGTCCAGAGTATCTTTAGCATAATTTTCTAGCATTGTATCACGAAAGAATTAATTCTGTATCTTTCTCTTACCAGGATAGTCTACGTCTCCATTTCATACAAGAAGATAGGGAATATCACTGTTCATACCAATCTTATTTTGGTTTTGATATCAATTCCTCTTTTCTTCCATATGTTATTTAGACGGATCATAGCTTCTTTTGTTATCCTAATTCCACTTTTTATCATTACCTTTGTTTTAATTATTTTTTAATCCTGTTCACTGCGAGTCCGATGTATCTACTTTCTGCATCGAGTCTCTGGAACAGGTCATGCCTGTACATATTGAAGTATTCACTGTCTATCCTGATTTCCAGTGCATAGACTTTGAATTAGAGCAACGGTGAGGAAGACTTTGAATTAGAGAAAAGGTGTTCAGCAACTAGAGCTAGATACACGTAACATAATATAATATTTTATACTTAACTTAACTTCACGCTTTATCCCTAACGGGGTAGTCAGAGAGAACGGAGCGCCAAACGCTACGGTCTCTACATACCTCTTTCGCCTCGTCCACTGTCTTCAACCTCTTCATACATGCCCTCCGGGCGGTCCTGATGCTTTTAACGTGACCTTCCTCCAGTATCTTTGATAATGTGTTTTCGAAGGTCGACCGAGGTCTCCCCCTACCTTTCTTACCGCTCACTTTACCGTCATAAATCTTTTTTGCCATTCTTTCATCAGCTGAGCACGTTCTTCTTCATTCTCACCATTATATTTTATACCTTCATTTTTACATACTTGTATAAAATACATATAAATAAAGTAATAAATATGTACTTAATTTTTTTTTTTTTGCTAAATTTCACTACACGTATTTTTGATATTTCGTATTTTATTTTCCTATTTTATGCAAGACTAGTATAAACATTAATAACAAGATGTAAACTAAATAAACATACCTACACACTAATTTGTACATGAAAAGAAATTGAGAAATGTAAAAATCTTTTTACACTAAGAGCCTCATTTAACTACGCCGCGCCGGGCCTCCTACTACTAGTTGTAGATTCGATTCTCACTCGTGAGAATGACATATTTATTATAATATTTTTATTTCCTCTCTCTGGTAATGAGACAAAGCGCGGCGTTGTGTTGTTGAACAGGATGTCTTGACAATAAGTTTTCAAGCCCCCAACGAACTGGCGAACTGGTATTGGCTTAGAGTTTAGAATAGGTAGAGAATTTGTACACGATAGAAATAGAAGCGAGAGATCTAACAGCGAAATCTCTTTATAGGTAGCTAAAAGATTTTGATTGGCCTGTCCAGAAATATCATTAATTCAGTTTTAGAACAAACTTCGAAGGTGACAATAGATAAAGACTAGACTTAGACTGTGAAGATGAGAGTTAATGCGCATTTCTAAAGAAACCTTTTAAACCTAGACTGGCTCGCGATCCGACGCGCCGCGCCGCTCCGAGAAACTGACTGATATGGAATCAAATATACGTCATATGAGACATTTATTATTGCATCATATATGTAGGTGTAATATTATGTTTGTAAATGCGTTCATTATAGAATTGATGACAATCAATAAAATCAGGGAATTAACCATTTATTATTTTTAAACATTTTTGAAGTGTTATTCCACACTTAGGAAAGAAAAATACTTATTTAGAAAACGTATAAAAATTTATAAAAATTTGAACGCAGCGGGACCAGGAGGCGCGGGTTCGAGTCCCGCTGCGTTCAAATTTTTATACGTTTTCTAAATAAGTATTTTAACCATTTATTATCTTAACCATTCATACAAGATGAACAAAAATGTACAAATTGCCATATTTTCAA
Source organism: Heliconius hermathena (assembly GCA_013403705.1). NCBI lineage: Eukaryota > Metazoa > Arthropoda > Insecta > Lepidoptera > Nymphalidae > Heliconius > Heliconius hermathena. Next base: position 298,918 of record JAAIXJ010000073.1, read on the forward strand.
ACAAATCCTTCATCTTAATAATATTTGTACAAAATGTGTGAAAATAAAAAAAATACTAATCCATTATTAACAAAATTATCGTAATAAATAGGTAAAACCCGTCGTAAAACAATGCGCGACGGCGTGTGTGTCCGTCGCGTTGTTGTTGTACTGATTTATACCTATGTACCTACTTTATAGAATATCGGTATATTGAATCTAAATTTTAATAAAAGCTAGGCAAATACTGCAATCTAGCACACACGTTAGTCTGTAAATGCGGTGGTTGTGGGTTCGATTCTCACTCGAGAAAATACACTTTTTCAAGAAACAAGCCTAATAGCTTAGTATTTGTCAAGAGGAATACTGAATCATTATATCATCGAAGTAGTTTTATAGTCGATACATAATTGTTGTTCAATTATGTATCACAATTTTCTTCATAAAATTAAATCTTCCCAAGGTGTCCCGTAAAATTTAAATGTGTTCCAGCTGTTCTACTCGTAAATTCTATGTTGCAAGAAATGTAAAGGGTTGAGGCTCGTCGTGGCGCAGAGGCACAAACATGCGACTGTAAACGCAACAGACGGTCAGTGAGTTCGATTCCCACTCGAGGAAATTAAATATTTAATATTTTAATTTCCTCGCTCTGCTCGAGGCAAAACGCGGCGTTGAGTTTTGCCACTCAACACGCAATATCTCCAGTATTCATTGGAAAGTGGGTATTTAACCCACTCGGAAGTGTTTTAAAGGGAATGGAGTGTCTTAACACTAGGTTCCCAGGCTCCTTCTACCTATCATGTATGTGCGGGATACAGTGTGAAGCTAAAAGACATTGAAGCTAAAAAACGACATAAATAATCAGTTGATTAACCGTAACTAACTTGTACTGTTTCGTTTCGTAATAACTTGTAAAGAGGTGAGAAGTTTATGTAAGATTTTAGCTTTTTTTTAGTTTAGTAGTAGTTGTGGTCTTATATTTTTTTTAATATGATTAAAGATAAACTAAAACAGTCGATGTGTGGTCATTAGCAACTATTTTTATCCCATGTTGCCAAATTTTAACGTTTGTGAGATATAAACCTAACAAAGCTTTATCGCTAAATATCACATTTGGGCAATAAATCTTGTACTTAAGTTTTTATAAGGGCATATATATATATATATATATATATATATATATATATATATATATATATATATATGTATATGTATATATATATATTTCAACATTTTAAATATTTCAACTTAAAATTTTAAGATAATTTATAACTATCCTCAATTTAATGACATTCGATCTCCTGTATATCTAGCGTCTATAGACCTATTTGTCAATTTAGGTTATTAATCGAAGAGAGGAGAAATAAGAACATGATTTTTCTTTGAAGTCGATTTTTTTATAATTTTTATATATCTTTCAACAAAAGACGACGAGTAGTTCTCGAAGAAGACCACTGTTGTTCAAAAAAAGACAAGAATTAATCACTGTCTTTCTCTTCTCATCTCTAAAATAATAGAGGCTGTACTTTTTTATACTTTATTATTTATCTCCTCTCACTTTTGCTTATCAAAATCAAATGAATGTTTTTTTCGTTCCTATAAACAAATCGAAACTATTTTTAAGACAAAGATATTCAAAACCTCTCCAATGTAAATATTAATTGAATATGACCACGTTACTATTCATGTTGAAAGTATTTTTTTTTATTTCAGATAAATGAATAAATTTTTGATATAAAGTACCTAAATATTATTTAGTAAATATGTACGGTAGCAGTCCACGAGGAATAAAATCAGCCGATCTGATAAATAATAAAAAAATAATATAATAATTAAAGTATTCATTTCAATTATTGTTATATTATAACTATATTCAATACTAGAGACTCAAATAAATCTTTTAATACAGTTTAAACATTTATTAAGTTTTGTTCTTTCAAAATATTGCAAAATATAATATAGTACAATGCACCATTGTGTGACTAAAATAAAAATAACTTGTGGGAAATACATATTTTTAAAAGTCGCTGCCAAATTATCGTCAAAAATACGCGACGTAAAATATAGAAAAGATGAATCAATAACCAAGTAAAATACCTAAACCAATTGACGCATAGAAATCGACTTATAATAGAATATATCAGACCACATTATAATTTAATTATAGCTAACGCGATTCCGTCTTTAATTTCACGCTGTATCCCGCATACAGCAGGGTAGGCAGAGGGAACCTAGTGTTAGGACACTCCGTTTACTACCTCTCTGCGTTGGCTTCGATTATTACATAATATTTTAAAAGGATATTTTTTATATGACCCGCTGAAAACTAACTGTGTGGGAAACACATCAGTTTTTGAATGAGGTTAGGTAATTCTTTGAAATTGTTCAAATTGTCCTTAAAAGTGTAAAATGCATAATTTAAAACCATAAACAGATTTTAAAGGAAAAAAATATCTGGGCAGGTCTGTACCAGATGCACTGACGACCTGGCCAAGATGAAGCTTCTGAATGCAGCATCCTGATCCTCTTGGATATCGTTGAAAGGTCTACTACGTCCAGCAGTGGGCGTAGTAGAGGAGGCAGGAGCACTAAGAGTTAAGTAAGACACTTTGTTCCCAAATATGTGCACAGCCAAAATATCCGAGACAGCTAGAAATACTCCAGTATACGCCTGTTTTCTGGATTTATCTAGGGCTTTTGATTCTATATCATATGATGTACTATGGAAGAAACTAAGGGAAGAGACGGATATACCCTGCGCGGTTACATCTGTCTTGCAATATTGGTACCACAATCAACGTAACGTGGTAAAATGGGAAGGCAAGCACTCTGAAATGTATGGGTTGGAGTGCGGGGTGAGACAAGGGGGCCTGACTTCGTCTCGTCTATTTAACCTGTACATGAACGGGCTGCTGGGTAAGCTTGGAAGTAGCAATATCGGTTGTCATGTAGGAAGCGTCTGCGTAAATAATATTAGTTACGCTGACGATATGGTATTGCTCAGCCCATCTATTGGTGCGCTGCGTAGGTTGTTGCGTGTATGTGAGAGGTATGCTGAGGCCCAGGGATTGAGATATAACGCAAAAAAGAGCAAATTCCTGGTGTTTAAGTCAGGTAAGAAAGTTTATACCCATGTGCCACCGGTGTATCTTGGGGGCACTGCTTTAAAAAGAGTAGAGCGATTTAAGTATCCGGGTCACTGGGTGTCAGNGCGATTTAAGTATCTGGGTCACTGGGTATCAGACTGCCTCAGCGATGACGTGGATTTAGAGAGAGAGCGCAGGGCGCTGGCCGTGCGCTGTAACATGCTGGCCCGAAAGTTTGCACGGTGTACTAATCCTGTAAAGGTAACATTGTTCAAGGCTTATTGTCAATCCTTCTACACCTGCAGCCTTTGGGTTAGGTATACGCAGCGTGCGTACGGCGCCCTGAGAGTCCAGTTTAACAATGCATTCAGAGTGCTGTTCGGGTTACCGCGCTACTGTAGTGCCTCCGGAATGTTTGCTGAGAGACGTGTTGATGACTTTCACGCTATTATTCGTAAAAGGAGTGCATCTACGCTCCAGAGGTTACGAACTGTAACCTCTGGAGCGTAAGGAACTCGAACGGCATTCTGTCTGCACTGGCTGACCGCTGGGACTCGAAAATTCTACGCCACTGGGTACGGCTACATGTTGGCTAAGGACCGATTTTGTTTTTCTTTTCCCTTTGTCTACTTTTATTATTTACTAACATTAGGTTTTTAAGGTTGTCTTGTAATACTAACAAAATATGGACATGTGTCTGAAATAAAATAAATAAATAAAATAAAAAATAAATTATCAAGTGGCGGAACTTAATGCCGCCCTTTGTCTTCTTACCAGAGCGAAGAAATTAATGATAAATAAATTCATTCCCCCTAACAGAAATCGACCCTCATCCGTCTTAAGCACACGATGTGTGAAAGATCTACTTATAATTAACTGAACGTGGAAAATACATCGGCAAATCTTCTAAATGAGGTTAAGTAATTTTTAAGAATTCATTCAAATTATCCTCAAAAATACATAACATTGGACGATGAATCAAAGGCAACGTAAAACACAGCGGCCCCGACGGTGCGTGCCTACAGGAAAATGATTGACTTGGCTTCGTAATTTATATGAACGCGTTAGTCACTAATCTTTAATATTATTAATTATAAGAAACTTGAGGCTATAATTAAAGATGTAAGATAGTTCTCTTCTTCAATTAGATACAGATACAGCTTCCAGTTCCTTCTCGCATAGCAGGGCAAGCAGAAGGAACTTGATATTATGATATTTCGTTCCCCAATCACTGTGCAATTTTCGACACATTTCCGTCCTCTGTCTGTCTTAACAGGAAATGGAAATTAATTTAAATATAATCATTCCCTAAGTGGAAAACTAACTTACAACGCCCGCCGCTTTTTTTTTAAAATATTCTTTATTCAAATAGACTATTCACGTGAATATTGAGATACTACTATAACACTCCGTACAAACATACGTACATGGTTCAGAAATATATACTATAATTTTATTTAACACTTTTTGTACCTACAACGAAGCTTACTGCATACTCAATGGCAGTGTAATTCAAATTCTGTCCCTTGAATACCAGGGTAGCCTTACTTTTAGTGACTTAAGCTTATTCCGCCAGGGTAAAGAAAAAAAATATAACATTTATTAATTACCCTATATTATATGCTATATTACCCGGACCATCGCTCGCTAGGTCAAATAGAAATAACTAAGACCACTAAGATACTTCTAAATCGCTGTCAACTCTAAGGTCGATCTTGAAATGCCGTTGTCATTCATAGATAATGAAAACTGTATTTCAAGTTCTTGAGAGCGGTTTTTAAATACAGACCTAAGAGTCATGTATGACATATTCTAAGTTCGCGAGGTGACTATGACTCTGATCGGGTTATGTCGGAGTGATTATGGTATATTAGGTGATGTAATAAGCCTTCCTTGTTAAACTGACTATTCTATACAAAAATATTACATTAAGTCAAAACAGTTCCTGTGGTTAAGGCCTTTAACCACACAAACTTTTCATTCTTCTTTATAATATTAGTATAGATTAAAATCGGACAACGCCGACTAGCAGTGTACTAAAATACTTTTAATATATAATACAAAGTACAAGAAACAACAAGGATTCAGTCCGCAATTATGATTTGTAAATTTTAAGACGTTCCTGTAGGAATTTCTTAATGCTATATGAATGTACATATGTAGTTTTTTAACTTCACGCTGTATTCTGAACCTAGTGTTGAGACACTCCGTTTTCCACTTTTCGCCGCTCGAGGTATTGTGTGTCGAGTGAAGGAGCTCAATGCCGCGCTTTGCTTAGTTACCAAAACGAAGGATATCTTTACTGAAACATTGCACTTAAAAAGATAATATTAAACCAATAGTAATGTAGATTAAATTTATACCATGTTATATTATTATAGTAGACATTTCAAATTGTTGACAATTGGCCAAGACTGATGGACATCCGTACCTATTGTACGACGCGGAGGATAACGTAATACAGGGTTGTCGATATTTAATTTTTTTGTAAATAAAGTAATTGAGTCAGAGATAACGTAGTATCAAAAACACTCTTCTTCACATTTCACCCGAATTCGAGACTGTTTGTTGTGTGTGTCGGAACTCAACGCCGCACTTTTTTCCCAGCGGGGAAATGAAAATAATTTATTTTCCCTAGTGATAACTGAACACATAACCATTGCGTTTTTAGGCAACCGCTGACCCGCTGTGTCACGGTAGTTTATCTGAAGTGAAAACAAAAAAACTCTGATAAGCACTTATAATAAAAAACATCGAACAAAATTTCTAAACAAATGTGTTTAATTCAAATGGAAAGTGTTTAAGACAAATATGGAATCAAGTCGTCCACAAAATAAAATAAGATGGAAGTCCCGGTCTTGGGAAAATACACAAATTTGCCAAATAGCGCACAACAGCTTTATAGGAAAGGCGTTGTTATAGGAATCAAAACCTGACCAAATAATATTTATAATAAAATTAGTATTGTGTAACAACGGTACAGATTTTATTCTAATTTTGCTTACAAGAACTGCTTTTTGATACTAAATTACTTTCATTTATAGTTCTAGTTCTATCTAGTATTTAGTTTTGATATGATAATATGAAATGAAATAGACATTTTTTAGCTTCACGATGTATTTAGCATACAATAAGGTAGGCAAGGTTAGAAAGGGGAGTTTCCGTTCAGTTTTCAAGACATGAAGATATATGTGCGGCAGACGATAATCCACTGCACCACGACGGCCTCAACAATCGCTTTTCGTCCTTGTGGCTAAAACTAAATCTACATTTTATATATTTTCAGTTACTAAAATGTGGCGCAGGGGCACAAATGTGTGACTGTAAATGCGACAGATTGTGGTTGCGGTGGTTCGATTCCCACTCAATTTAATATTTTCTTTTCTTCGGTCTGATGTAAGGCGCGGCATTGAGTTCCGCCACTCAACACGCAATGCCTCTAGAATTGGCGGAAAGGGGGAGCGGAGTGTCTTAACACTAGACTTCCTCTACCTCCCTGTTGTATGCGAGATAGAGAGACTTAAATATTTTTTCAACGCATAACTCTTGGATCGGTGTAGACAGAGCGTACACTACTTCTGTCCTCCGCCGTTACTCGCACCATCTAGACCTTCTTATAAGCATTTATTTAGTTTCACCTGCCCCGGTGTTGGTCTGTCAAAGTTAATATTGATTTATATCTCGATTACAGATTGAGTTAAAATTTTGCATACATGTGTAAATTGAAAGACAATACAAAATATTTATGACAAGGTACTGATCTGATGATGAAACCAGCGCGTCGCCATAGAAACTCGGTGGTTAAACGACACATCCCCAGAGTTTGGAGTCACTGGATCCGACTTGCTGCTAGATGCTAACCAGGGTCTGATCGTGGAACTGGAACGTGTTACATGCTTTGACTTAGCTTACAATGTACTCGTATGTGGAAATTAAAATCTTGCAACTGAATTTTAAGAAGATATCTTCTCCGACTTTGTATGCACGTTTAGTTTATTTTATACTTTTTAGCACATTTAAATAAAAGTTTCATATCAAAAAGATGTCTTTTGCTATAAGTTTATATTTTATATACTTATTCTCATGTAAAAATATTAGTCGTCAGCCGCAACTTTGTTTACTTGGACTTAACGTATAATTTAATATCCCGTTTCCGTAGGAATTTCAAGAAATCCTCTCTTAGTACTTCCTTACAGAGCTCTACGCGGCGTAGATAAAGGTGTGTCAGTCACGCAGCAACGGAAGAGTTTCATATTGTAAACAGATCATCCAACACATGGAAAGTAAAGATTTTCCAATGACTTTATGTTCTTAACTTTTCGACAACCATTATGTGCCATTCCACGTGAGCACTATAGTATTATAGTACTAACATAACACATACTGGGTTTTTCTCTTGTCGGAAAAACCTCTCATTAAATGATTATTTATGGGCGGTACTCTCCGACCGCTTCGCCACAAACAAATAATGTTGCGTAGTTTTCACATTTTATTAAATTATTATACGTTTATGAATGGTTTATGAATGTTCAAGGGAAAACACGATATTGAGTTCCGCCACTCCCTCTGGTACGCGTGAACATCTTTTCTTGACTTCATTCAGATAGTACGTCTATCTGAATGAAGTAAAGCTTTTCGTGAAATAAATTTTAAGTTGACATTTATTCATAAAAGACAACTCATATAATAATTTGTCCTTTCGTCATTCTTCAGCTGTTTTTGCGTTCTTTTTGTCTGAGTAAACGTACAATCCATAGTATATATAATTAACAATTACTGCTAGCTACATAAAAATAAAAAGGCAGATGTAAACCTATATTTGTGTAACCAGTATTCCAACCTACAACTATCACAAGCCAACTGTACCACAACGACGACATTAATGAAAAATGTTTAATGATTTAAATACAATTGATATTAGAATATATATATATATATATATATATATATATATATATATATATATATATATATATATATTAAGATTTTTAACATAAANTATGTATTGTTATTGTGGTTGCGAAATAAAGGCCGGAAAATCCTGAAAGACGAACCTATGCGGATACGGAAAGCATGTATTGGATTTATGAGTTTTTTTTTAACTTTATACTGTATCCCACACCTGCTTGCTTAGCATAGCTTGGGTAGGCAGACTGAACCTGGGAACGTAGTGTTAAAACATTTCGTTGCCACTTTGCGCCCAATTCTCGAAACATTATGTATTAAGTGAGGAAGCTTAACGCCGTGCTCTGTCTTGTTACCACAGCGAGAGAACGTAAATAATTAATAAAAAACTACGAGATCTCTCTCGTAGGAATAAACAAACATAACTAAATCTAAGAATATACAAGATCATAATTTACAACCACAGTAGTCACAATGTTACAGATACACTAATTTGATTGTGACAGTGATTGCTAATACATTAGATTTTTTTTTTTTATGGAAAAGGACAAGGCAAACGAGCATGCGGGTCACCTGATGGTAAGTGATTACCGCCGCCCACGACCCCGTGCAACACTAGTAGGTTGGGCGCCGGAGCCCGGCATTACCTGATGCGAAACGCAGTGGCATAAAACCACTACTTCACGCCGGTTTTAAATGCCGGGGGTGGTAATGATCCGGTCGAGTCTACCCATGCGTGTTGCCATTGCTGGCGACGTGACTCTACCACACATACTTTAGTCGCCTCTTACGACACCACCAGTACCAGGGTGATCCTATTCTAGGCCGGGATTACACGGCAGAGAAATATAAATTTAAGTAAATATAAATTTAAGTAAATATTTCATCTCCTCGAGTGGGGATCGAACCCACAACCAGTCGAATTTACAGTCACACTTCATGCCGCTGCGCCACGACTGGCCTCACGTGAGTACTACTGGAGAGAATTTTAAACATTTTTTTCGTTATATGTGTATAACCGAGCAAATCTAATGTGAAATCCCACCAGGCCTCCTAATCTAAATAAAATTAACAGGGCAGTTTTAATTATGTTTTATGCGTGGTTTTTTTGTGGTTTTTGGTCTTAATAGTGTTTTCCCAAATTCCATAATTGTTACCAGAGTACAGACCCGCGCCCCGCGATGTTCTCTGGTGAGCGCTGCAACATCCCGCTTACTCATATTTGTGGGAAAAACATTATCGGTTTACTTCGAAGCTCGAACTGTTACAGTAACTTAACCTGTAAATTCCCAAAACCACAAATTATAAAAACCACACTAACTGTTTTTTGGTTTTTATTTTGGTTATTATTTAGAGTTTTATTCTACATATATATTATATATAGATATATTATATATAATTATACTACACTTATAAGATTACTTTGTTATGCCTGTGCATAATTAATATAGAGCCACGGAATCCTAAACAAAAATATGTTTATTGCTTACTACCTAAGTGCCTAACCTATTAATATTCTTATAAAAGTAAAACAGTTTTATTTGAGTAAAACGTGTACCAACATTTATATTTACGAGTATACTAATATTTATTAGTAGAAATGTTTGTTTGACTGAACCCGCTAATCTCACGAACTACTGATTCGAATTGAGGCCATCTGACTGTAAATGCGATAATTATAGGTTTCATTCCCAATCGGAAAATGAAACGTCTTCATTTCCGCGGTGTTGATTCCCGCTACTCGACATGTCGACACGTAGTCTACATATTATTGATGAGATGCTAATAACATAAAATAAATTGTAACAAGCGTATAAGAATTTCCACATAGCTTGATGAGAACATATGGCTGAGTGGTCAGAGGCGCAGGTTTAAATCCCGCTAAATTTCTCTCAATTTTTTATACGTTTTCTAAATATGTATTCTATTTGTAAGTGTGCAATATCACTTTAAATTCATTAAAAATAGTTTATAGTAGTTAGGTGTAGTCCCGCAGCTGCTCCCTGTTTATATGTGACACACAGAGTTCCTCATTTTATATAATATTTATTGAAAGCTATTACACGTTGTAACTACATTAGTAAAGGAAAAATTTAAAAGTACACAATTGTGTAATATTTGTTTATTTCAATTTACATATCAAGTATGGTAATTTAAAAATATATATATATTTTTTAATATTAACTTAAGTATCGCGATAGAAGATATGTCCTTAACGGTCTTCAAGATCGCCTCTTCGGGATCGAGTCCCATTAGGTACGTTAATATATTCAACTTTTTTTGTTATTTTTCTTCAGATTGAACTGTATCCCCAACGTAGCAGTGTAGGCATAGGGGACCTGGGATCCCAATGTTGAGACTTACTTTAAGACACTACCGTTCCCATCTTGTATCGACGAAACGTTCCCAACAAAGTTCTCGAGGCATAGCGTATTGAGTAGGTTCTCTCTAGCTGTGTGCGGGATATAACGTGAACCTGATTTTAATATTTTGACTTATTGTTTTTAAATATATATATCTAAATGACAAATAGCCCGACTGTAAAAAACTACAAAAAAAAAACAAACCCAAAAGTTCATTAGGATTAACAATCTATTCTTTAACAAACTAAATCTTCATAAGAAAAACTTGTAAAATTTAAATGGATGATTGGTCGAAGAAAAGGTCCCGACTGTTAATAATGAACTATTATTGAGCTTGTTTTTTCCTTTGTAGTTTTATGTAGCCGGGTTTTTTTTTGTTTTATATTTTTTTATTCTATCCTTAGTGTGGAATATCATTTTAAAAACTCCATTTTAATTCGCTTTTTATTATTTTAAAGGACTATTGAGTGTTAAAGTAAAAAGATTTTAGTTTAAAAACACGAATAACTTCGTGAGTATCGATATTAATTATTCACGTAGTATTCAGAAATGATCGATTCGATGTATACAACTGACACACGTTGGATTAATGTCCTCGATACGTAGACCATAGAACTATCAACTACTACTGTAATATTTGCGGGCGTATGCACTTATTTTGTATGAAATGAACTACAATTATTAGTTATAATTTTTTTATGATATATCTATAAATGTTCACTTTTTAGATTTTTTTCTTTATTTGTATTGTAAGTTCTCATTTCGTACTAAATTTCATAACTGTAGATCCACGGGAAGTACCCTATAGATACAGACAGACGGACAACCTTGTGATCCTATAGGAGTTATTTTTGTTTCTTTCGAGGTACGGAACCCTAAAAAACTAACATCGTGTAAATGATGACTGTCATAAAAGGAAAGACGTCTACGAAAACTAAAAATACCTATTAGTTAATCTATCAATCTCTTATTATCGCTATAGAATTGGAATATCTGTAAATTTTGTAGCCTTGTGTTTTGTAACGAAACCCAACGCTGTTTTTACCAAATCAGTAGGACATTTTAAATATTTTCAATATTATTTTTTATTAGTCACAGTTGAGATTGAATCTACAATTAGCGCATTAAAAGTAGCATCAGAAAAATTGTTCAGCCGAGTCCTGAGGCAAAGGGGCGGGACGGGGAGGGGAAGTGAGGGGCTTACGACGGGTTCAGTGCGATCCAATATCTACACTTTATTGTTATCTGCGAAGGTACAAGCTCATATTCTGGGCGCAGGTGTTCTTGTTACTGCACATTTTTATAAAAACTACTCGAGCTCTTATTGCAGTACCTACAGAGCGGCTCGCGCTTCATTTACTAGATAAGTCGTACAATACAAACGATAATCAAATTAGCTTTAATTTATTAGACTTAAGAGATTAGTCTGTTACAATACAGTACACGTAGATTTTAATAAAAAGTAGATAAAAATTTGATGAATTGTGTACTAAATAAATCAAAATCAGCTTCAGGCTGTATCCCGCACACAGCAGGGTAGGCAGAGGGAGGGAACTTAGTGTTAAGACACCGTTCCCCACTTTCTGCCGGATTCTGGAGGCATTGCGTGTTGAGTGGCAGAACTCAACGCCGCGTTTTGCCTCGACACCAGAGCGAAGAAATGGAAATATAAATTTAAGTAAATATTTCACTTCCTCGGGTGGGGATTGAACACACAACCACTCGGTTTTACAGTACACTTTGTGCCCCTGCGCCACGACGGGCCTCAACTTACTTAATATGTTTTAGTGTACTAAATACTAAAACACATTAAGTAGTAGTTGTGACGCATCTATTACGTACGAGTACGTACTCGTATAACATGATAGGAAGAGATGTACCACTTCCAGCATAGTAAAGACTAAAGATATGTGTCAGATATCGTCTAATACGACGAGAAAAATGAAAATATCTTTTTTAGTTTTAATCATAACCCGTGTTGTTGCTTTGTATTTATACAGTACTTAAAACCACACAATATCCCAATTTCGATTCTATTTTAAACTTTAATGTGTTCTAAGAAAATATTTTGACAGCACTAAGTCTTTAAATACACGATTTTAACATACAGTAGGTAATTAGTATAGATAATATCTTTACGCATTCCCTTTATGGTTGTAGGTTCGACTCTCACTAGGAGGAATGATTAATATGTAAATTATTATATTTTTTCCATTCCGATAGACGAAGACGGCATTAAATTCTGCCACTGCTGCTGCAACACAAATGTTTCAAAAATTTGCCTAAAAGTGGAAAACAAAAAAGTTTTAACAAGTTTTAAGTACTTTCTACCCTGCTATAAGTGAAAAAGCGTGAAGTTGCTTTTAAATAACAAAATAAAAATAAGTATAGGTAAGTCATTTTTCCAGGCTGTACCAAGATGGCCATAATACCAAACTAATTTTAAATCCAGGCCAGTCGTTGCGCAGGGGCACAGACGTGCGACTGTAAACACGATAGTCTGTGACTTCGATTCCCACTTAAGAAAATGAAATATTGAATATTTTTATTTCTTCGCTCTGATAACGAAGCAAAAGCTCGGCATTGAGTTCGGCGAACAGTGAAGAACGGAAGTATCTTAATGGGAACACAGCGTCTTAACACTAGCTTCTCAGATTCCCTTTGCCTACCATGCGGGATGCAACGTGAAAGTACAAAAAATCCATCTTGAATTTTTTAAAAGAAACACTTAATTGAATTTATTTCTATCGTTTTCACGTCTCGTAAATCGTTTTAAATAATAAATAAGGAGTCGGTTGCCGCTGCGTGGTACGCGCAGGTATCTCCGATCGGCCTCAGGATTTATCACTGTATGTTCCGTCACATAAAGTTAAATTACGGCCAAACTTCGAAGTAAACTTAAACAGACAAGTTTCAGCTTCGTGCTCATAGTGTCAGGGCCGGGCCGCGTTTAAAAGCGCCTTAAGTTATGTTCTGCGGCTGTATTTAGTACCTATGCCTTATTTACTAAGTACTTACTTTACTAATATTATTAAGCGTGGCGCAGCGGCACAGAGTTTTGACTGTAAACGCGACGGTCGTGGGTTCTTCACAATGATAGATGGCTTCCTACCTGAAAAAATATATTTTCATTCTTTGCTCTGATAATAAGATAAAATGCGGCGTCGAGTTCCCCCACACAACATTCAATATCTCAAAAAAAACGAAAGGAAAAACGAATTTCGTATTTATGTACCTATCAAAAGGGAAACAAATCGCGAATCTGAAAAAATAGGAATTAATTTGGTTGAAAGCTCTAATCCCAGAAACTTCTGTTTAAATGCATAACCATGGAGATAGGCTTATTGTATCACTTTACTTACATTTATTTCCTTTTGAACACGGGGGCGAAACCGGTGGCAAAGGCTAGTTCTTTAATAAATACGACAAAAAAAAGTTATTATAATATATTATCATAAATATAATTTGTGATTCAATGACAATTTTTAAAACACCTTCACGCAGGCCAGTCGTGACGCAGGGGCACAGTGTACTTGCAAACGCGCCTGGTTGTGAGATATTTCGATATTACATATATATTTCGAGGCAAAGCGCGTCGTTAAGTTCCGCCACTCAACACGCAATCTCTGTAGAATTCGGCGGATAGTGGGGAACGGAGTGTCTTAACATTAAATTCCCTCTGCCTGTGAGATTTTTAAGTGGTGATAATAATTTTCTATTCCATGCCTTATCTCAGTGTAAGTACCTACTTACGTATAAAATAATCTTTATTTATTTAGAGGCCTTTTGTGGCGCAGGTGACTATTAATGCGGCATGTTGTGGGTTCGATTCCCATTTGACAAAATTAAATATTTTATATTTTCATTTCTTCGCTCTACTAACGAGGCAAAGGGCGGTGTTTAGTTTCGCCACTCAACAGAACAGATATTTTAAATAAAATTAACATTTATTTTTTGATCGTCTTTAAAATGGCAAGCTATGAAAATGATTAATCTTTTTTGAAGTTTTGAATTCGTTGCGCGAAACTTTTCAATACTTTTTACTAACAAGTTGAACAGAGAGCGGTATAACATGAAACTGATGTTATATGCCTATACGCTCTCAGGCCGAATTCTAGACATTAAGTATATGTAACAGAACTCAACGCAGCCACAAACAATATCAATAAAATCATGTCCCTACTGGGGATAGAAGTCCGTCCACAACCGTCGCGCACATAGTCAACCACAAACACACCATGATTGCATTTAATACAATGACAAATAAGAAATATCTAAAATAATATAAATATTTGTAAATGTTTTACAGCAAGGGCATTAAGTTCACACGCACTAGGTTACTACAAGCGGTGACCGTCGCGCATCGGTCTGGGTTTTTTTGTACGATACAAATTATATATTAAAATCACTTTTCCTTAAAAAATGCCTATTTAGGTAAATATTATTAATTATTTATTTTATTCGATTTTCCCAGGAACTTTACCTAAATTGTTTAAGGAAATAGTTAATGTATAATAGTGTTTTAATTTATTTTTTGTATATAAACAAGAGGCCGTCACGGCACAGATTAGTAACTGATTTTAAACGCGCGGTTCGATTCTAATAGGGGAAAAGTTTTTATTTCTTTTGCTCTGGTAACAAGCGCAGCGTTAATCCCCGCGACTCCACAGGCAACGTCTCGAAAATTGGAAGGTACATAGGGAAAGAAGTGTCGTAAAACTGGGTTTCCTCTCCTAAATGCTTGATACATCACATATATTTTAAAAATACAATGATAGGAAATCAGAATACTTCTTTAATATTATAGGTTAACACTGTACAATGATATACACAGAGTATAAAGTATACTATTAATATTTTTGCTGCTTCACGCTTATTTCCCGCATCGCAGTGTTAGTAGAAAACCACTCGCCTCCTGGATTCGCCACACTGCATGTTGAGTGGATCATACCTACAGCCATCGACCCAGCCAGCAGTCCAACAATGTCTCACTGCACCCTAATAATGGCTCTAATTATTAAGCATATAATATTTATACTAATAATCAGTATAAGCAGAAGGGTAATAACCTAATGCTAAGACACTGATTGTGACACTGTTTTTTACACCATTTTGAGGAAAATTTTTTCATTGCCCTAAGTACGGATTGAAACCACTACCAGTTTATAGTCTGGCGGTCTGTCTATCTGTAGTATGACATGTGCTTAAAAATAGATTATATATAATTGTTAAGCCGAGTAAAGATTATCTGAGAACCATTGCAATTGCAGTCAAAGCTCAGGCATTTTAAAAATTATTATTTAAAACATGTTTATCACTATATTTTTATGATCAAAATAAAGTAATAAAAACAATATGGTATATAAGAATCAGTTTACATTTTGGTTCAAGTGACAGTAGATGTATTCATAAAATGATAAATACAATTATAAATATGGTAATATTTTTTTTGCATTAAATTATTATCAACCAAAATCATATTATTATTATCAAAATAAAAATGATATATTGTAAATAACTAGTTGTTTAAATAAAATTCAAATCAGCGATACCTTGAAATAATCATTAATTTAATTGTCTTAACTTTAATTTTAATATAATAGGTTTTAATTAAATTTTTACTACTTTTAAGTTTGATAACAATCACATTTTAACCATCTTTTCTGCCTGACATAAACTAACTTTAAAATCAGCCTTTACAGCTTATTTTTTTTAAATATTCATACATAATAGAGTACAATAAAATCTATTCATTAAGATATTTGCTTCAAAACACCCTGTCTAATGAGTGTCTGACATTCAGAAGTTGGCAAAAAATGTCTACTATTCTTTTTCAAGGTGATGACATCACCATCTTCCAATTCTAATTTTCCATAATCACTTAAACATAAGACTTCTATGTACAAACTTTTAGGTGGACGTAAATTTTCTGTAAGATCTATTCCACTATAGCCTATATCTTCACCTAGGGATCTCATATATGTGGCGAGGTTCGTCGAATATTTAGAAAACCATTGATATTCATTGTCTGATAGTAATTCTCTTACGTCTGTTGGTAGAACTGATCCGAATTCCCAGCGTAACACTTTTATTTTGGTCATTCTATTGTATAAATATGCAAGAAGACATCTTTTGTTCCTTTCTAACGCAGAGTGCCGAACTTGAACGGTGGTCCACAGTGATTTATTATCAGTGGTTGCATTTCTGTAATATTATATGCAAAATTTTATTTCAAAATATTGTTTACCAATTATTTTCAAATTTATTGTTACTTACGCGTCTGTCATGTTCATTTTAAATAATGCGTGCATTTCTTGAATGATCTGTCGTACTTTTTCATCCTGAAATTAATTTTGTTTACATACCATTATCATAAAGAATTTTTTACTATATTATTATTTTTGTAGTTTGAGCTGCAAATATTGTTTAAATGACTTACATTATACTGATCGATAGTTTCACGATTTCTCTCAGCTTCTTTTAATAATTCTATAACCTTTTCACCAAACATTTTTAACTATCTACGTAAGAATAACTGTCTAACAGTTTTTTTTATGTAATTATGTACTAAGATCTGGAAAAGTTAAGTTTTAGGGCAATTAAAATTATTAAAATCTATTGACTAAAATACTATTTCGTTCTTTTGTTATGAAAATTGTTTTTGAAATTGTAAGCTAAACTTTTATGTTGACAATTTACAATATTGATTGTTGACAAAGAACGTTAGTTTCATGTACTATAATATTTAAAAAAATAAAAGAAATGTCACTGGAAATATTTCAATTAAAATAATGAATAATATTTTGAAATGACTGCATGTATATTGAATAGATTATACTTATTTGTTAATAACTTTGATGAAATAGAAAAAAAACTATTTTATAGTAAAATATTTTATACTTTGATGAATTAACAAAAATATTTCAAAAATATTTTAGTGTGACAATCCGTTTGGAAAATTTTGGTATACAGTACGCAGTTCATGATGACTGACGTCACTTATGTCGTTGTGTCTACTGTCTTATGTATATTATTCTATATTGTCTATATCCATCTTGCTCGTTGAATTTTTAATCATTGCGCACGCGTTCTTGCAGCGATACGGTTGTTTTTGCAAATGAAAGACAATACTTAATAAACCATGTTTATATGCCGTTTGAGAGTTTAAACTTATATAGCTACTTTTGATTTTATGTTTTAATTGTTATAAATACAAGTGTGATTACAAAAATGAGTGCCAAAAAGGGTTTTGAAACAAAAGTTTTCGATGACCAGGAGAGCGATGTTGGTTTCGAGTCCGGACCGTTGAGTGAACAGCTGTTGTCTTCCGAGGAAGTGGATATAGAGGAAGATAGCCCAGTGGAAAGTAATGAACAAGTGAACAGTGACATAGGGTTAGATAGTGGTTTGTGCTTGTCAGAGCCTCTGTCTAAAGTTAACCTTAGTGAATCTACGCCCGACGCACAACAAGGGCCATTAGTTAATATTGAAGGTGAAAGACCACAGGATATCCCACCGATTTCGATACTGTTCCAGCAAGACGACGATGGTGATACGTAAGTGCTTTGCTTATACAAACTTGTTTTGTTTCATGGAGTGCATATATATTTGTATTGGACAGAATTATGAAATAACTTAACATATATCAAATATATTTTTTTATATTGAGAAAAGTTATTTAATGCAGAATATAAAATAATAATTGTACATTAACAGTGCTAAAGTACAAACCTTATTTTTATAATATTTATGTTGTTGCTGTGTTATTGTTTATGTCTTTCTTACTTTGCCTTTTTTAATTATGATAAGAATAGGTGAAAGTAGTAAATTTACTTGCATTTCTATAAACACACATACATATTGTTATTGAAAACATTTAACAATTCATAATTAATAAATGTTTAATTGGCTTTAATTTTTATATTCATCAAAAAGCATCTTTTTCCTGTTATGTATAATATTTTATCCAGTAATTAAAAAACATATAAGATATTGACTAATTTATGTATTTAGCCTTGCACTGTATACAACCATAACAAGCCCTATAAATGCAAAAAATCAAATATTTCATGTAATATTTCACATTGATCATATAAATTTTAACAAACAGTTCCATTTATGCTCAACTCCATATATCTCTTATCAGTATATTATTATTTTTATCTATACAGAGTTCATTTAGATGACCATTATTGTAATAACATTACATTATGACTTTTATTTTGTAATTTATAAGATCTACTTTTAAATATTTCCCGGTTAATTATCTCTGAAGAGACATAACCCCTATTTATTTCTTTTACTGAAACAAATTGAAGTGTTTTAGTTTAGTTATATAGCAGCTTAAATACTTTAAAAAAGAATTAAAATAGAATGTAGGGAGATTTGAAATTGCATCTCTTGAAGTCAAATCTTATTAAAATTTTTATGTTTTCTAAATAAAAGTATTTTTCTTTCTTTTCCTCTGTTAGAAATATTTTTCTAACTTTTCTCTAAATTATTACAAAAAATATTTCAATAATTAGATTTAAACCCAAAATCATCACACTTAAAAGAGGACTCTCTTTTGATAAAAGAAATGATCAAATATTTTCTATTTTACTATTTGTGTTGTTTTTGTATAGACTGGTTTCAGTGTAAATATTGACATGTATTGGTAAAAAAGAAAAATAATCAGAGTTTAATGATACAGAAGACCCTTTTATGTTTAATTTTAAATGTATAAATATCTCTCTAAATATCAACTCTCAACATTGTGAATGCAATGTGCAAACATTGCAGTGCTCCAAAAGTCTGTGTATTCACATATCTATAAACTTCCAGGCAGCTCCACATTGCAGCTGTGCATGGATGCCAGAAATCAGTTGGTGTCTTGATAAGAGTGTGTCCAGACAAAGCGTGGCTAGATATACCAAATGACTATGGTCATACACCGTTACACCTTGCCGCTATGAGTGGTAATGCAGTTGTTGCCAGAATGTTGGTCAGAGCAGGAGCCGCCTTAGACGTGAGGGATTCCACAGGAGAAAATCCTCTACACAAAGCAGTTGGTGTAAGAAGTTTGGAGTGCATACAAGCATTGCTTAGACCTGTATCAGATGCTTCGTCTCCAAACTTTTCAACAATTGTCAATCAGAAAAATTATAAAGGTAAGATTTGATTTTCGCTATAATTTCTCTCTCTAATCTTAATGGAAGTCTTCACATTGCCTATTATATTGTGTTCAAATTTGTTTGGGTCTTATCACAGATGCAATTGTAGATGGCGTTATTATTGCACTGCATAAAATAAAATATTTCTGGAATGTATTATATGATTTATATGAACCATGACTTTGCCAATAAACACAAATAATTACATATTATTAAGTAATTTGAACCATACAGACCTCTCAATTCTAGTATAACTTGCCAGGGCGTTATTCAAGTAAACAAGAACAAAGTGCTATATGTAGAAGTAATGTTTACGGAAATTAAAAAGTTAATTGTATTGAAGTAATACGATGTGACGTCACCACCGAGCCATTAGAACAGCTCGAGGTCACAGATGATAGCATTACGCATTATTGGACTATTTTCACATCACCAATTAGTGCGAAACTTAGATTTGATGAACTTATATTATAGTTGACTAATATATTTGGATTAGTTTACTGTAATTGAGGTCAGTGTGCTACTCTTATATTATATATAATTACAAAAAAAAACAAGTAAAAAAATCTCGCCATTGCTAAGTCAAATACGGAAATCCCAGCGGCTGCAACACTATAAATTATTTTCTATGCACTATTATGTACTATATGATTCAAGAAGTAAATACCCAATTATAGGTTTTCCCTATCATTGGCTTGAGTTCCAAATTTCTTAGAAATAGAAGTGGGATATTGTCTTTCCCTATAGGATGGATTCTACTTACGGGATTACTAATTTGCCTTTGACTGGTCATAAAATTTTACGTTCATGTTAATCAGTGTTATTCTCTTATCGGGTCAAACAAAGTATAGGCATATGATAAGTCCTGCTCTCAATGACCTCAAATTCAGATATGAAACAAAAAAATGATGAATGATGTATGCAACTTAACGCCTCGATTACATTTTATCTATTATTTTTAGTACAATAATCTTCAAATTTAAAACTTATTCTATAATAATACAAATCCTTTACGCTTGTTTTTCCTGTTTATCATTTGTTCCATCTAACGGTAGTCCATAAATGTTAATTGTTGGGTGCTTAGAGAACGGATGCAAGGCGGATATCTAGTTCTGGTTTACCTTCACCGGATGCCATTGTCCTCTCAGGAATTGACCATCAGGACATGTCTAACACGCGATTGCACGTCATTCAATAAAAAAAAATCAGTTTCACTAGGATCTTGAATTGTTATAGAAACCTGTTTGTGCAGACATTGTTTACGCGCACGGTCTCCGGCCGCGAGACTCAAGGCCTCTACCGCGCTCTGTGCCATCAAATTCCTACATCAGGGAAAATTATATAATTATGATAACTTCAAAACCTCAATCCTCCCTGTTGGTCACGGTTTACTTGGAACTGTTGTTTCCGATTCAACACAATTATAGTCTACATATAACCCCAAAACGGATATTGTTTACGGAAAAATGCTTTAATATTTGCCTAATATGTTTACCTACACATGTACCTATATTATATATATAGATAGTTATCTCACAACATTGGATAGAAAGATAAAGTAACAAATATTTTCGCCGTAAACGTAAGACTAGTAAAACCTGCTTTAAATAAAACATACTGTGATGTTTTAAAGTAAATTTGGTTTTCCCTGACTTTGAGAATTTCATTAATAACGTATTAGCGTCGGTCGAAATAATAAAACTGCACGGTTGGGTTTTCCGAAGTTATACAATGTCTTGTTCGCATCAACACTTTCAGCGTTCTTTGATGCTTATTTGCATGGGTAAAACCATCCATCGTCGCAACCTCGTTTACAGGGACGCCGCGATGCATGCGAGACCTTCTTCTTCACTTGATCTTGTGTTTATACAATGAAAGGAAACGACCGAGCATCTCGAAAATGCACGTTTCTTAACTAATAAAATAACACGTAAAGAAACTTGGAAATACCCAGCTGTTAAAAATGGCACCAAAAATGTAAAAGCGGTCAGCGGTAGGCAGCTGCCCGCACTTCGCATTCGCTCAGGTCGGTGGGTATTCCCGACGTCGGTGAAAGCACCGCACGACACGCCGGCCAATGTTCGGCGCAGGCGCAGAGACCACGCTAATTGAGTCGCTGTTACGTGAATGTTAAGAGATCGTGGGTTTTCCTACCATTATATATAAAGTCAACGGACGATGTAATGGTTGCCGTACTATTCTCGAGGTGGCATTTGTTTAAATGTTAGCGACGTAACCATGATTTGTGGCCTTGGAGAAGCTGTTTTCTATAATAGTATTTTATAGTTCTAGATAAAACCGTACCATTTATCTTGTAATATATTGCTCATTTAAAAACTTAATCACTTCCTTAAACAAGGAATTAAATTTTGTCTTTATTTCACATACAGTTAGGATTTTTTATTTACTATTCAAAGTAGCTAAGTTTACCTCGAGTTCAATGATTTACCATTACTTTTTTTTTTACCACATTAGCCACCTGAGACACTAAGGAAAACCACAAGGCATCCAAGCGACACACCACAGCAACAAACAAAGCCAGCTGGCATCATTATTCTCCATGGGGATACCCACGAGAAAGTTTTCTTACAAAGCCTCGGAAATTCCGGCCTGTCATCATTATAATATTACGTGAACACAATCGCAACTTTTACCGGTTGTGATTACATCACGTTTACAGTTCCTCCTGAAACTTTAATCAAGATTGATTCTAACACTTACAATTACATGGCCTAATTAAATTTTACAGCTCTATGAATATTTAATGATATATTTTATTCCCAAGAAATATTCACAGCTAGTAATTAGTAGAAAAAGTCGCGTTAAAGATTGAAATGAAAAGTGAGAGGCTAACTTTGATGATCCACACAGTTAGTCAAATGGTCAACGACACAGGCGATGATCACACTACAATATGTGAAAACCCCACTGAGTCCGGTTTTTTTATCATTTCCGAATTACTACTCCTTGTATCACAACTTTAATAAAAACCTAGTTTTAGATCGACCTATAAAACTCTTAATAATCTGTATGCGACTTACTCAAAACATTTTTTTTTCAAATATATAAAACCAATTTCAAACAAAACGAAAATATGTGCTTATATAATTTCCAAAAGAATATATTTAATTCTCTCGCCTAGTAGAATCTTCCACAAATCACTCAACAATCGGCGAGTCTCAGTCACGCTCTTGCCCAATTAGCATTCAAATCATGAGAGAATACAAAACATTGTTTATCACCTACAGTAGTTTATCTGCCGGTAATCGTTATCAGTCGTAATTGTTTCTAATGAACTTGGACTTTTTCTTAACATGTCCTTTGATGTCCTGATTGAACTATTTATAATAATTTTAACTTCAGGTTTCCTTTTTCTTTTGTTTGGTTGTTTCACAATCAAAGACATTATAAAAAATATATTTTTATTGAATCATTCTTAAACCTTTAGAAGATTGGTTAATTACGGAAACGTTGAAAAATATCGTCAGCCATATATGGTGAGGGCAATACGCTGGCACGCCGGCGTCACATTGTTGGGAAAACCCCAGGCACCCCTCCTCCCGTCCCGCCGTCGCCCGCTGCCGCGCCCGCCTCGCCTGCGCGCGCGCACGTCGTGCCGTAATTTAAATACTGCTGCATAATATTATTATATTGATCTCGTAACTGGCTTCTACTACTATACTAAAAATAATACTTACTTCCAAAAGATAAATGCTTAGCTACAAATTAATTTAATTAAATATACTAGTATTTTACATAAGCAGGTCGAGTGATATGAAAAAAGAATGGCTTTTTGAATTTTACATAGTAAATCAGATAGATTATAAATGAGTCTTTCTCATTAGACGTTTCTAGGCTCCACGTGTAGCCTTATTCATGAGTAGATCTGTTTATGTTGACGTACGACACGTTCGATGGCTATTTTGCAATAGAATACGCACATTCGCCTCTGTAACAAGATGGTGGATTGATGTGAAATCGTGGAAAGGCTGAATGACAGTGGTCTCGCACTTGATTCATTAATTTGGGAGATTTGCTACAAATCTTTTAAGTCTCATAAATATATATTTTTAATTATTGAATGAAGAAAGACAGACAAAATATGTGTTTTATTAATCAAAGTCCAAAGTAAACATATCTAATAGTTTTCGAAAAGCATGGCATGCAAATATATTAATATTGTGAGTAATATCCAAACATGTTGACATGTGTATGTCGAGACCTATATTATAATAAGGACATACTTGTTCCAAATTATAGTGTTCAAAAAGCGGGGAGCGCGATCTATTTCGATGTCGCTGTAAATAGCGTTGGAGCACTTCCAATGTCTACAATTGAATCAGTTAGTCAGACTGTTGTTTATCTTGTACTAGATATTACTTGCGCTGCTTGGGCTGCGTCCGCGTGGCTTAATGGAAATATTTAACAAATATTTATGACACGTTCTAAGAGGACTAAGTAACTCTGACCGCAGCCGCAGCGATTACCTTGGTGTAACATAGACTATAGCCTCGATAAACGAATTATCCTACACAAAAATATTTTTTTATTCCAACCAGTAGCTCAACGACCAAATGTGGTTTAGTTACAATACAGTTTTAATATTTATAACATAAATTTGTAACTTATTTACAGTTTTTAAAGACAAGTTTTATAAATGTTGCATAGATCGGAAGTATTTGCAATTAATAAGTTTCTATAATTATCGTTTTAAACAGTTTTACTTCATAAGAATACGATGATCCTTTTTTGGAAAGAATGGATCCTGGTTTTCTTACAACTTCACTTTTATCCATATAGATTTATATTTATAAACTTCTTATTTAAAATCTTAGTTTAAGATTATTGAATTCTATTGTTTTTCTTTCTATTGAAAATAATGTTGATCTTTTCTTAATGAACCAATTTTGCTCTCATCTATCTGGAACAAGATATTTGAGTAATATAATAACTCCCGTGCAATTGACTATTAATGAACTAACCATAGTACTATACATTAATATGCTAGTAAACATGTGCGTATAATTTTTATAACGAGGATTGCGTGAGTCAAGAGGCCAGAGGCACGTCAAAGTCAACGCTGGCAATGTTTGAGGAAAAATTTTCGATTTTACTTTGAAACTATCATTCTGATAGACAAATGTTCTCATTAATACATATGTGATGGTTATGATAGATAACATTTTGTTCTAGTTTTGTACTTCTTGAATACTTTTTTAAAATATATTTTATCTGTGCTAATATTATAAAGTTGAAAAATTTGTTTGGTTGAAGGCGCTAATCTCAGGAATTACAATTGTAATCTTTAAATATAAACTATTAGAAATATAACAAGTAATACAATATAATAACTTCTCTGCCAAAGGACACATGAGCCATCTTCTGTTTGTATGCCGGAACTTAACGCCAACGTTTATATTTTATTACAGGGCAATGCTGTGTCCATCTAGCAGCGCAAGCGGGTCACGCAGATGTATTGCAAATGCTCGTGTACTTCGGCGCGGACGTTAACGCCAGGGTAAATATTTATATATTCAACACTATTTAAGAGAACTTGTCTACTTTACTTGCATCTCCCCGCTCTGGTAAGGAAAAGTACGGCGTTGAGTTAGAAGAGAACAGAGTGTCTTGACATTAGGATCTCTATCCTACCTTGCTATATGCATGAAGCTGAAAAATAAACTAATTTTTAGTAGTTTTTTAATAGTTATCTCATAGTTATTTAAACTTTAGTCGATAATTTATTGGTTTATAAACGTATATGTATTAAACTTAATGATGAGGCCCATAATTAATGTATACTATAATAAAATAAAGAATAGTAAGAACAAGTGACCAAAGAAACACTCGCAAAGTGAACGATAGTGGGCGATCAAAGGATTGTTGTTCCTGATTAGAATCATGTATAGTATAGGTAATTACTTGTTGACGTTCTCTTTGAAATGACTAAGTAAATGTATAGAAAAAATAGTTTAAATAATGATTTCTATTGTTTTCTATTATAATATGCCTCGTTATTAAAGTAATGTAAAAGTAGCGTTCGCGGCCTTTCTCTTTGAGTGGGGGCGACGCAAAGTAGTCACAATGATGGGAAACCCGCTCTAATCAACTGATAACGATAACGTCGGGGTTTTTTGCCTCGCAGCTGTAAAACCTTGCAATCTAACATAGTAATATGTACCAGGGTCTCCTCGAGGCTGTAAAAACCTCGAGGATTTTTCTTTGCTTAATCGATCAAAGCACAAAAACGTGTATTAAATTTGGTCTTGATTTATTTTTCGTGAGGAGTATCGTGATGGTTGGGAGTTCGATTCTCACTTAAGGCTATGGGTTATTTCAATGTTGACGTTTTGGAGAACCAGAGCGCGGCGTTGAGTTCCGTTATTCAACACGTGATATATCGTAGGAGGTAGCGGGGCATGGAGTGTCTTGATGTTTGTTTCTCGTTGCGTAGTCAAGAAAAAAAGAACTTGAAGAACTTGAAGCTACTTTTTTAACATCTTTTATATTAGAAAATCTGGATGGCCTACGATAATTTAATGAAGATTATTTATGTAATCTTTGACTCACAAAAAACAGTATACGTTATTTATCTGTTTTAATTTGGGTTATTCCGTTTAATATCGCGCTATTACTGTAGTATAAAGTTGACAGTAATCAAAGTGCCTACACATCGTTATCATTTTGGTTGCGAAATATAATTGTATACAATATTATGAAACACAACTGTTTTGTCAGTTACGCTTAGTAACTGTTAAAGCCATCCTGGCGCAGTGGAGTAGCTTTCCATTTAATGACACAAGCGTGTGACTCTAACGCGACGGTTGTTAATTCGATCCCTATGTGGTGGAATGGATTGCTTATTAATATTTAAATTTCTTCCCTCTGGTACCAAGGCAAAAAGCGCGCCGTTGAGTTCCGCCACTAAACACGCAATGCCTCTAAAACTTAGCGGAAAGTGGGGAACGGAGTGACTTAGCTCCTTCTCTCTGCCTACCCTGCTATATACAGCGTGAAGCTGAAATAAAATCAGGAATCTTTTTTTTTTTTCAGGCGAATCAATGTATTATGATTATATTTATTTCTCCTCTCCGATGAGAGGTTGCGGCGATGAGTTTACCCTTTACTAGTTGTTGTAGGCGCTACTGCTGTTATTAATAGTCGTGTAAACATTTGTTTCTTCTTATCTATGGAGTGGTTAAATAACACTCTTTTATATGTAACGCGTCCTTGTATAGTTATCGGGACAGAACGATCGTGATTGGAACGGTAGGCTCGATCTGTAACTAGGGTTATAGGATTTTGTATTAAATTTATATAAAATTAAATTATCGTATATTTTCAGAATATAAATTTATACTTGTTTATTAATAACACAAGTTGCATATCACATGGGTTTTTGGAATATACATATATGTAGATGTAGTTGATGAAATTGAAAATCTATTCAATCTAGCATTAGTAGTTCAAAGAGGGGGATACCTTTTTTTAAGGAAAAAAGAAATTACTTTAAGGTCATCATGACCCAGTGGCACAAGCGTTTAACGGTAGCGCGGTGGTTTTGGATTGAATCCCCACTCGCTGGAACGGATTATATATTATTTATCCTGTCACTCAACACGCAACCTTTTCATAATTTCGAGGGAAAGCCATAAAACTTCTTAATATATATTTACTAGTGCTATATTAGCCACTCAACAAGCGAAATATCACCAGATTTCGGCAGAAAGTGGGGAACGCAGTGTCTTAACATTAGGGTTCCCTCTGCCTACCCTGCTGTGCGCGGGATACAGCGTGAAGCTGATATTAGGGGTAAAAAAAACTGTAAAACACTATGTTTTACCATCTAAATACCGTGTTGTTCCTGGTAAATAATTAGCAACACAATCATTTATTAAGACTACAGGCACTGTAAGTAGGTACGAATAAGCGGAAATTGTATTTAAATTTGAATGGAATGGGAAAAGGAATTCTTTAACACTAGTTAACCTTGCTATATGCGGGATACAGCGTGAAACTAAATAAAACTTTTTTTCCAATTCCTCGGTGTTAGTCCTAGGCTGATATTACTATATGCTAGTCACTAATCAATCATTTTGTTTCTAGGAGGGTCTCGCCGGCTGGACGCCCCTGCACATAGCAGCACGACAAGGCGACGCCACTCTCATACATAGCCTTCAGCGTTCCGGCGCGGTTCTGTTACGCGACTATGCGGGGCGCACCGCGCGCTCTCTCGTCAACACGAGAGATGCTAGAGTGTTGGCGATGCTGCCGAAAGATGATGATGATAGTGATGATGAGGTTAGTGTCTTTAGTGCCTTGAGATGGCAGGGATGGGTCACTAAGTTTAAGTCTATCTTTAAGTGTATATGTTTAGGTTACATACGTGCAAGGGGGACATGTGAAGGTATAAGGAAATTGTTAATGTCTTTTTAATTATTGTTGTTGAGTTTTAATTATATCATTATATATAAGTTCCGTTTGTTTACTAGTTTTAGATTTATGCGAGAAACTATAAGAATATATGAGAATACAGATGACATAAAAAATAATGTCAAGTAATATGTGTCATATTCATTTGTTTTATATATTTATAAATTAGAAAATAGTTCAGTGGGCATAAACAACCAACCCCCAGTGTACAGTGTCTGTATGTACCTTTTTGAATACAGAATGTGTTAAGATAATAAACACTAGCAGAACAAGTTATCTTACATAAGTTTCAACTCATATAAATGATTGGCATTTTAATACTTTCTTTATAAAGGAATCATAACTATTTTTTTTTCTTCCACAGCCATGTCCATGCGCTTACGACAGTGACAGCGAGACTTTGTTCGACAAAATACGACAAAGTGTGAATCCCATCAATGTCGCTTGAAACCGACAAAATAACACAACCACTGAACCATAGGGGAAATACAAATATATGAAAATAGAAGAAAATACGTAATACTTCAGTATTATGAAGAAATAAATGCCTACCTGTTAGGCTTGTCTAAGCTTTAATGTACCGACTGAAAATTGCTGAACAGATTTTGATGAAGATTCCCCTAGTTTTATATTCGTGGATTGAAGAGTCCACTTGCTTCATAACATATTTATAATAATTATTATGATTCTTATATATTATATTAGTTTTATTATTTTGCTTGTAATTGACAGCGGGGTAAAACGTTACTTAATAATGTTAAACACATGTTATAAATTTGAGGTTTATTATTTTTAAGAAAAAAAGCCCTTTTTTCTTATTTTATTTCTTATTTATCATTGACATCGTTATTGAAACATATCAAGAAAATATTAATAAAAATAATATTTACATTAAATAAAGCGCGCCATTTTAGCTTTAAATATTTTTTTTATACTTCTAATAAAGAGGCAACTTTAATGTATAAAAATAATCGTTTTCCTCATACGCTTTGTAAAATGGGAAAGCCTATTTTTATTGATGCGGTTTTAACTAGAACACGATGTTGCATCAGTACCCTTTGTTATATAATTGACTAGCGACCCTCCCGCGGCTTCACCTGCCTGAACTTATTGTTATATTATAACCAAATCGTACAAAATCTTGACATAAGTTTTAGTTTATATGTTATTCTGATATATTAGCTATATTACTGTACAGTTTTACCTGAATTCGTTCTGTACGTCCGAAATATTAAGGAGAATAAAGAAGTGAGTCACTAACATTGAGATGTGTCACTAAATTCCAAATTAAAGTTATAGTGATTCATTGTTTATTAATTAGTATTTTATCGCGCTGTCAACTTCATTATCATAATTTATATTATATGGGAAACAATTCATAATTTTTAATAATTTGTTTAGTTTTTCTTCATCTTATATAAAAACTGTAATCAATCAATCAAAAGGAAGTTTGTAAAACTATTCTTTTTTATATAGAAATTCTTAATTTTCTTTTTAATGTGCAAACTGTTAAACTGTGGCGTTAAACATATGACGTCTGTATTGTCATTGGGAATCGAACCCAGGATTAAAGTAACTGAGCCAAGGTCGTACATGAGATGAGGCCAAATGCTGACAAAAATATCTATACGTGAATATTTTTATATGTAATTTTCCTTATTTTCGAATAATTTCATTTGTTTTAAATGGACGTATAAAAGTATTTCCGTATAATGTTTTATATGTCTGTAAAGTTTATAATATTGTAATATATCGTATTTTTATGATAAAAGTGGCATAACTGAAAATTTCGGATTTTGTTTAAAATATAAATAATGTTTCATATAGATGCAAATAAAGCAATGTACATTCTGATCGATATACATGTGATAGACATACATACCATGGTTCAGGACATGGCTAATATAAGAACATTAAATAATTACTTAATTTGTTTTTAAAAATGCTGTTTACTTCGACAAAAATATTAATATTGCTTTATTTACTTTAATATGTTTATTTTTATTCCATGGTATTTTCCCATATATTACAAACTTTTGAGTTATATCACTTTTATTTTAAGAGTGCAATATATATTATATAGGGGATATAGTCTTCCTATACATATTGTTTATCTTTAGATGTAGATTATATTATGTAATATTAAATTTTAATTTTTCCTTTTTCTGTTATCTTCAACTTTGTATCTTTTTTCATTTTGTTCTATTTTTTCTTTTAATAATACTCTCATTCAAAAAATGTTCTCGTCGGTCTAGTTGTCTTTTCTTTTGACAAAATTAAATAAAAAATATGTTTATACCTAATTTCTTTAGTGTGCAATATAATATAGGTTTTAAAAGCAAATATTGTCAGATTCTATTCTTTGAAAAATTAGGCTGACGACTGACGACTTTTGTATGTGAGAATCTATTGTATGTATGGGAATATGTCGACAATCGTCTTGCTCTTACTTTTGATGAAAGCGGTAGTTAAGACGTATTTAATAGAGTGGACTGCCTACAGTCCGCCGTCCACCGTCTGCTGTCCACTGTCCTCGTAGTGACGTAACTCTTCGCCGAGTGAGGTCGGCGTACACCGCAGTTGTACACTGTGTAGTGTTCAAACTAATGTAAGATAATTTGTTCTGCTAGTCTTTATTGTTTATTAAATTATAATTGATTCAGTTACGCAGATATTTTATTTCTCAACTTGCGATTTTTAACTCCGCATGGCATTGACATGATTTTCATTTTTTACCCAATATATACCGCCTATAAATTTAATTATTTTATAACTACAATGTGTACGCCTACCTTAACTAGCATTTTGTCCTATTGTAAGTTAGTTTGTACTGGATTCCAAGTAAATTTTGTATTATATATATATTATGGTTTCAGTTAATATATAGAATATTATATTAGAGGTTCTTTGATTTTCCTCGTTTGAAATGACTAATTGATTCATTTTATCTGTCAATGGGATGATACCTTTTAAAATATATCTAAATAATTTAAAAATATATTTTTTTTATTTATATTATAAAAAAAATAATTAGATAAGTACATGAAAATTTTACAAAAACCTTTATAAGTATGACCTTTGGTCAAGGGCACTCATTAGACAGCTTAGTCAGCTAACGGCACTGCTGGCTATCCTGTTTAGACGTGATGTAATGTTATCCGTAATTCTTGACTTCGCGTTATTAATAATATATATAAACAACCATATTAAATACTCAAATGCGATGCGATTTCTTTTCTCATTTCGAATTCATACTTCTCAGATAAAAAAAAACTATTATTCTATAATATTATCTATCTATAATACTATAAAATAAAGTCGCCCTGCGCCTCTATCAGTGCCTTTCTAAGTCTTCTTCCAACCACGCAACGGTTTTTGATGCGGTTTTCACCAATAGGTAGAGTATTTCTCAAGGAAGGTTTATATATAATTTATTATATGTACAATGTACATTCTAATGTAAGTCGACATAAATACGATAAATGTGAATAAAGTCCTACCCGCCGAGACACTTCCGTGCATGCGCTGCTTTAATGGTAAGTACTACATGTATATAATGTACGGGAGTATTGTTCCTCCTAATAAGATCTGCAAGAAGTGGGCGGCAGCATATTTGTATTTTTTAAGGGTACATGTCACTTAACGTTTATAATTTGCACTCGTGTGTTTTTGTAGTGAATTATATATCAAATTAAAGCTTTTTTTTTCTGTTGCCTGGAAAATAACTGCCGCAAGCAAAGGTTGCCATCTTTTGAAGTATTTTATTCCGGTTCCGTTTGACTATAAGAATAGACGATGAAATGCCGTATGTTTTAAAGGAAAATATCTTAAAATCTATGTTTATTATAACTGTTCATCTGTTAAATGATGATTTTAATAATATTACTTACATACTGAAAACTATGTAAAGATGAAATCGTCTTTATTTTTAAGTGAAATAATGGAGTCATGATAATGAGTCTTTGCTATTGATATTGAATCTCTTTTCTAAATACAAATATATATTTAAATTATCATTTTAAAACGAATAAACTATTTAATTAAATAAATGTTTACAAATATCGGTCTTCTAAAGTATTCATTGCATAATGGTTCCTTAATTCTACATGCTGCTCCCGTAAAAGGAGCGCAGACGCTTCCACCCTGCATAATTTAGTAAAAAAAACACATGTGAGCAAATTATCAACAGCGATCTGTTTAAATCCGGCAACCCAGGAGGTGCGGCAGACTGAGAGCTGGCAGGCAATCATTGGTTTTCCATTTCAATTTTCTACAAAAACGCATTACCAAAAATTTAATAAAAGGTGATTGCGGCACGATTCTTCTAGGCAATCCTAGTGTAATCTATTCTACTATCATGTATCATTCTTAAAAAAAAATAATTAAAAAACAGATAAATGCAGATTTATGCACTAGGATCTTAGGGCATAACATTATCATTTTAAAGACAATATCTAAGCATACATTGCAAACCAAAATTTGAGCCAACAAACAGTAATTTACAAAATAGTTTATAGTCATCTAACTTTTTTATTTATGACCCCATTGAAATAAAACAAATACTAAATGTTAAAATAAGTTTGCCAAAATACAATAGTGCAAACTGTGCACTTCAATCAGTTAAGACGTTTCATAGATTAGCGTGAACAAACACAAAGCCGTGTGATCCGTGTGAGGCCTAGAATAGGATCATCCTGGTACTAGTGGTGTCATAAGAGGCGACTAAAGTACGAGTGGCGACGAGAGGCGACTAAAGTACGATTGCTGGCGACGTGACTCTAGTCACGTCGCCAGCAATGGCAACACGCATGGGCAGACTCGACCGGATCATTACCACCCCCGGCATTTAAAACCGGCGTGAAGTAGTGGCTTTTTGCCACTGCGTTTCGCATCAGGTAATGCCGGGCTCCGGTACCCAACCCACCTTAAAGGCCGGCAACGCACCTGTAGCTCCTCTGGAGTTGCACAGGGTCGTGGGCGGCGGTAATCACTTACCTTCCATAAAAAAAAAAACAAAGACAGACATAGAAAACAATTGAATATCTACAAAAGTGCAATCGTAAGGTTTTAATAATTTTCACATTAGAAGTTTTAAGTGCGTTGCACATACATAATAATATATATCGGCGGAAAGCGGGGAACGACGTGTCTTAAGACTAGGTTCCCTCTGCCTACCCTGCTGTCTGAGGGATACAGCGTGAAGCTGATATACCAATACATGTTTTTTTCATTATGTACAGTATAGAAGATTAATGATAGAAATAATGTACTAGACGTCCATCACCGAAAAACACTTGAAGTGTCTGGTGGCTCACGCGGAATCGGACTCCGCATTGTTCCACAAATTGGGCAAAAAAAATCAGATCGTCGTGGCGCAGGCACTGTTAATACATCAGTTGTGAATAAAATATTTTTTTAGGTTTCCATGCATATTCTTTATTGCACTATAAATAAAATCAACAAAAAAAAATAATTAACAGATATGAGATTAAAAAAAGGGGATTTATCTCTAAAAGAGATATTCAGTCAACTTGTGGAAGTGGGTGAAAGTAACATTGCGGGTTGACAAAATTGTGCAATATTCGAAAAGAAAAAAATAACATTAATAAGATATATAAAAAAAACATATACATACAAACATACATATAAACCTACATACATATAATACAATACATTGACACTAATATAATTATGATGATTTAGCATGAAATAAAAAGAAAACCCACAACACGTGTGCATACATATATAAATTTCATACATATTCGTATCAACCTATAACATAACGATATTTTCAACTTTTTAAATGAATAATAACTGATCTGACCTAATCTGCACTTAAAAACCGGGAATTCTGTAGATTTAGAAATTTTGGATTCCTTGTTGTGTTGTTGTCTGTTGACACTATTTTAGTGCTACGAAATAAAGCGAAAATAAAAATGACAATTTCTGATTTAAAAATAACAAAATTATTTATTATTTTTATTAAGTTACGTATTTAAATTTACAAAAATGCGACGAAATACGAATACGACTATTTTTATTTTTGTATTCCCTACTGTATGTACTGTATGTTGTTTAATGATGCAACATAAAGCATACATAGTGTGGGCAAAAACTGAAAACCTAGTGAGGGCACGCTTGTACCACTGCGCCACGACTGGCCTCGGTCATAAAATCGGCCGTCGGGAAATTATAATCAAATCTATATTTCCTTATAATTCCCATTTGTTTACTTTGCTCTCTAACGCCCAGTATTAATAACCTATCTCCAACGTCAATCTTAGATTGTTTCATACATCTATCCAATCTAGAGATTATTAATATTGGGCGTTAATGTACAGTTTGGCTTCACAACATTTTGAGAGACTGTAAGTTAAATAGTAAAACCCAATGCCGCGGTCTTATTAGAGAGGAAAATAATGTATAGAATAAAAAGTAATATTTCCACTAAATCAATCAAACAATACTATTTCAATGTAGCACACCCTCATGAGTTTATTTTAGCAGGTACACCTTAAAGTAAATAAATGGAAACAAATGTTTTTTTAAATATATTGTATAATTAACCATAATACAATCAATGACTATCTATGTGCAAGATACGGCTTCACGCTGTATCCCGCATATAGCAAGGTAGGCAGAGGGAACCTAGTATTAGGAACACCGTTTCCCACGCACTGCTCGATCTTCAAGATGTCGCGTGATTGTGAATTTGTGACTGATGCGCTCAACTCTAATTATAAAAAGTTATTATATATAAAAAATATAATTAATAATTAAACGGAACACAGGCATGAGTTGATATGTAGTCATCTGTATAACTAAAAGCCTCGAGAACTTTTCTTTTTGCTTATATTTAGAAGTCTACTTCGTAATACGAAGAAAAAATGATGCTTCAGGTTTAAACACATACAGATTTAAATTACAAACAAGAAGGTAGTTAAAAATGTGTTAAGCATTTTAAAAGAGTATAAGATTAAGAAGTAATTGAATGTTTCTTGATTTTTATTGATTATCTAAATAATTGTTAATATTATTTTTATGACTTTTTTTATTAAACCTCCATTTTCCATTTTATGAATATTTCACATACATTGTATTTTAAATAGCCTTCATATTTAAAGTATAATATTGTATTTAGAGTTAACTTGAAGACCACTTATTTAACATCGATTGCAATGACATTTTTTAATAAAAAATATTATTTATATGAATAAACATACATAATTTGTATCAATTCGGTAATTCTTTATTACCTACATGACTTTTTTAATGAAATAGATATTTGTATTTGATTGTTGAAATGTATATGTTGCAGGGAAACATTTTAATTAGCCAATAAGAAAATAGTCTAGTCTATTTATTAATCGGTGTCATTTAAGTAGCGTCCTAAATTATGTTCAGCTTTAGCTGTTTTTGTTTATTTATAACATTCCGACTTGCTCTATAGTCGCCGGTGGTAGCTCCCTGTAGGGCTGACACTAATCACATTTTTATATCACTTGGCGATTTGAAGGTGCTTGCAATTTGACTTGAATTAAATAACGAACACTTTGATTATTGGCAACTCATATATATATATATATATATATATATATATATATATATATATATATATATATATATATATATATATATGTGTGTGTGTGTGTGTGTGTGTGTGTGTGTGTGTGTGTGTGTATATTTATATATATATACATATTTAACCGACTTCTGTGAAAGCAGGAAGTTTTCAATTCGATTGTATTTTTTTATGTTTATTGCCCCAGAACCTTTGAACCTTTGGACCAATTTTTTGATGATTCTTTTCAATTGAAAGCTGATTCTTCCCGTGTCGTCCCATTTTACTTTGCTTCAGTTCTAATTATGCCATTCATAAGGAAATCATATAAATCTTAATTTTTATTGAGTATGTGCGCGACAAATGGACGAATAACTCAATGTCGACTTTTTAGTTTACTATTTGATGTCAGTTTTTCTTTTAATCATATTATTAAGATAAGCAAGTAGGTGAAGGCTTCAAATCTTTCAATATTTCGATGAATGGCAAGTCAATAGTCATTCAGGTCGCTAGTTGATCGACATGTAGAGTTCTGTAGTGACTAGGCTAACAGCAGAACGACTAATGTAAAAAGTTGTCTATGACATGTACACACGTACATAACATACTATATTAAAAAGGCACTTATTTTTAAAACAACTAACAACAATATATACATATAGGTAACTAAATTTGTGCAAATTTTAAACGCCTCATCATATACGCTCAATATTATTAGCACATTATAGGAGATTGAATGTTTATTTTGTATATTAAACCGTAATTTAAATATTGTGCAATAAATTTATAAAGCAGCACAATAATATAGAGCGTGTAGTGCCTGTTTTACAAAATGTCATATTATAAAATTTATATAAAAGTAGAATTCAAAAAATATTGTGTTTTCTTAATTATACTCTTTAAGCGTATTTAATTTCTGGAATGTTCATTGAAAGTTGCTAAGTATCTTTAAAAAAAAATTATAACAAAAAAATTATGTTAGTACAAATTTTCTAGCTAAAATATAAAATAATCACTGGAACCTATACCAAATATTAAAGAAAATAACTATATCAAATCTCAGTATAATACGTGGGCCTATTAATCTGTAGCAAATCAAACACATTCGGAAACACGTACGTCGTATTAAACCCAATAAGACCATACGTGAAATATTTATAACTACACTCGACAATTATTTTATTATAATTATCCAAACTGTCTTGTGAATTTCTTAATTTATTCTTATCTTTGCCGAGTAAAGCACAAATGAGGCCGTACGAAAACGATTTAGCTAACGCTCTAGTAGCCATAACACCACAAAACCCTAATATCGTCCTTAATAATGTGCATCCGAGCATTTCAACGGAGGGCCAAATGATTTCGTAAGGCGGGCTCTGGTCGCTGGCCGCCATGTTGCCGAGCTGGTAGTTCGTCCACGCGCCCGTCAGTATGCCGGCGCACACGCTCACTATCATTGTTGTGTCGCCTCTGGAACGTTTAATTACGTATTAATAAGAGTATAGCCGTCGTGTCGCAGTGTCGTGGGTTCGATACCCACTCACCAAGGGAATCAATTATTCATTTCCTCGCTCAGGTAACAAGGCTAAGCGTTTCAGCGAGTTCTGCAACACACAATGTCTAGTTAATTAGGCATTCCGTGGGGAACGGATTACTTTAACACTAGGCTCCTTTTGCCTACCCTGCTAGCTATATGCCAGATACAGCGTGTAAAAAAAATACTTGTAAATTTATTTGGAGGCCCAGATGGACACAAGGGTACAACAGTAACGCGACAGTTGTAGGTTCGATCTTCAATGAATAAATATAGAAGATTTTAATATTTTTAGCTTCACCCATCATCCTGAATATAGTACAGGCAAGCAGAGGAAACCTAGCTTCAAGATACTGCACCCTACGCTTTCCGCCCGTAATAGAAACATTGCACTTTCACATCTTACAGAGGAATAAAGAAATAAGCACCACTACGTCAAGATAGTTTTTATTAAAGTCAACATTAATGTTAGTACATTCAAAACTTTAATATTGACTTTAAGCACATTATTGCTCGGAATTAAATATTTTGTTAAGTTAAATATTACTTTCTTTATGAAAGTGTCTATTGCAAACACTTTAGAAGTGAGACTGACTGACACACATTTTAGAAGAATGTTTTTGTTCAAATTCTTTATTTATATTTTAGGCCGTGGCGCAGTGGCACAAAGTGAGACTGCAAAATCAATTGGTTGTGGGTTCCATCCCTACTCGTGGACATGAAATATTTATTTAAATTTATATTTTCATTTCTTCGTCCTGGTGTCGAGGCAAAGCGCGGCATTGACTTTCGCCACTCAACACACAATGCCTTAAGATTTCGGTGGAAAGTGGGGAATGGAGTGTCTTAACACTAGGTCCCTTCTGCCTATCCTGCTTTGTGCGAGATACAGCGTGAAACTGATTTAATTTTCTTTAATTTTATCCTAGTTTACTATAGAGCACCACGTTAGATTAAATCGCACAATAAACAGATTCGGAGAGTGAAAATCAGACTGTTTAAATAAATATAAATCAAAACTAAAATCGAGGAAACATTAAATTACTTTATAAGTAACATTTAAGTAGGTATCTAAATGGAATTGTATTATATAAAAAGTTAATAACACACGTTCTTAAAAACTTCATAAAACTAAAAGCATGTTTGTTGTAGATTAAAGTTCCACTTGAGAGCGTTTTATTTTAATATTCCAGTTTTTTTAGCTTCACCTGTATCGCGCACACGGTAGACTAGGCAGGAAACCTGCGAACCTTATTTCCATAGTCATTTAGAAAACGTATAAAAATTTTAACATAGCGGGACGGGACCCGCGCCTCCTGGAAATCGACCTGGTCGGTGGTAAGTATTTTTCTTTCCTAAGTGTGGAATAACATTGTAAAAATGTTAAAAATACTCCGTTTCCATTACAACACTTCCGTTTTCCACTTTCCGCTTAATTCTCGAGCCAGAACTGAACGAAGTGACTGACAGACATCGCACCGCCGGAAATACGCGGCGTAGAACATTGAAATTTATCATGTACAAGGGGTCCTTAAGGTATATGGGAGAGCACTGAGAAAAGATTTCTCGAAATTACTATTGCAATAGGAAAAACAAGATTCCAAAAATAACGTCATACAGTCCACACTAACTAAGTCGTGGACGGCAACTTGTTATTATTACAAATATCTGCAAAACTATACATAAACACATTACAGTTCTGTTTTGTTTAAATGTTTCACAATATCATTATCAGAATTGTTAATTTAACTAACTTTCAAGGTAAATATTTAAATACACATTTAGGTATATTTAATAAACATTTGCATAAACTTTAAATCATACTCAAATAATACCGACGTGTAATGTAAATATACCCAAAAAAAATACATAATTTAATTTTGAAGTCATTTATATGTGAAATATTACATTACTTTTTGGATGTAGATTTTTTATTTACTTAATTAATATCTCTATAAAAACATGTATAAAAAAATATTTTGCATTAGACTCTTTAGAGGTTAACTAGATCTCCACATTTAATAAAAACAAAAAAGTGTAGTATATATTAATTATTTTTTTATTTATATAGTTCTTAAAATTTACAAATGCTTTATTTTTGTACTTGAAACAGAGTTAATTATATTTTATATGGTTGAAATTGGGACCGAGTCCAGTCCGAAGTATAGTGTGTGCAATTAAATCATTTTTTGCCACAATAATTACACAAAGTAATATAAATAATAAAAAAAAATCTCTTGTTAACTATTAAAATAAGTTGTGAAAAGCATATAAAATTTGAAGATGAATCCTGCTACATACTGATGTTAGTATATTTCTAAATATTATTATTTCTAATAATCTAAAGTTAAACTCTTTGACTATATACTGGAGATCAATTCGGAATGTTTGTGAACATTTATCATTCCCCCTGACCTTGTATACAACCTACAACATACATAGGAGCATCAATATAATCCATTTTTTTAGCTTCACTATGCTTTAGTTTGCGTTACGATACTGCATTTCTCATGAAGACATTTCTGCCCTCCACTTAACGCCCAATTCTTGAGGCAGTACTTATTAAGTCGCGGAACTCAATCCCGGGCTTTACCTACCTACCCACTTGTTACCAGAGCCAGAAACTTAAAATATAAAATATTTCATTCATTCTCTATATATGTTTCTAAGAAATATAATCTCACCTGGTCGGTGTCCATTTATCAGACTGCGGATGACAAACTATCACAAGAATTGACACGGCAATGACAAGTAACGGCGACCATTGCCATGTTATTAAAAACCCATCAAGTTGATCCACAAATGGTATTAGTATCGAAATTAATGCTGAAGACAAAAGGAGGCCTGCTGCTATGTCCTAGAAAGAAGAAATGCATGTGATAGAATGATATATATTGTTCTAGCGACTCGCGGCTTCGCCTGCTTGCACTACAAAATTATTTATTTTCTCATATGAATAAGTATTTAGTGCTCTAATTAATTTTCATTTTAAAAACTATACATTCAAATTAAAGTTTCAGCCAATTCAATAGTTTATTTTGTAGCAATATTTTCGCATGCAATACTTTGTAATGACATATTTTTTTTATTTATGAGCTAAAACCGTTTTAATGTTAAAGAAAATTTGCCAAAATACAATAGTGAAAACTGCATTTAAATTAGTTAAGCCCTTTCTGAGATGACAGAGAGCTGCACAAATAAACAGAGAAACGGAGAAAAAAATCTTTCAATAATATTTTTTACATTTTTAATGTGTTTTTATTCCACACTTAGAAAAAAAATCATATAAAAATTTGAAAACCGTTCAAGAGTTGAGGTTGAGTTGGACGGTTTCCAAGTGGCGCAAGATCAAATCCCGCTATGTTGACATTTTTATATATTTTCTAAAAAGAAGCTTCCAATGATAGTTTATCTCACATATCTTCTATGTGCAGACAGCAGAATAGTTATAATTTTTTATATGTATAGATTGTGACCCAAACTCCATTGTACACTACTTAGTTTATAATTGCTTTAATTAAAAGTGTTAATGTAAATAACAATGTATTTATAATAGTAGATAAATAAAATCAACTTTACGCTGTATCCCACATAAAGCCAAGGAGCATAAAGACAGAGGGAACCTAGTGTTAAGACACTCCGTTCCCCACTTTCCGCCGAGTTTTGGAGGCACTGCGTGTTGAGAGGCGGTACTCAACGCCGCGCTTTGCCTCGACACCAGGGCGAAGAAATGAAAATATAAATGTAAATAAATATTTCATTACCTCGAGTGGAGATTGAACCCACAATCAGTCGATTTTACATAACCGTTTTAATTTTCAAATTATTTTCATTTCTTTGTTCTGGTAAAAGGACAAAGTGTGGCTTTCCGACACTCTACACGAAATGTCTCGAAAATTCGGCAGAAAATAGTAAATATAATGTTTTAATACTAAGTTCCATCTATCATTCCTGCTATAAGCTGAATAGAGTGTGAAGTGGTTTTTATTTTTAACTTATCATTACATCTAATTATTAATAATGGAAAATTTATTAAAAGTTATAATTCATGTCAATTGATGTAAATTGCTTACTCAACCATCTATCATAACTAAAACATCTAATAATTGATTAATATTTTCATTAAAACAAAAATGTTTTCATTTACACTAAAACATTTCCTGTATTCAGAAATAAAATTAATATTTAACAAGTAAGTACTGGAGATATGTTTTTAGACAACAAAAAATTTTAACAACAGAACAGTCTGGAATCCACACTTGGAAATTTACCTACTTGGCCCACTTTGACCATTAAGCCAGAATTTCTAATCAAGCTACATTAATTCTGATATATTTCTTAAAAGAATTTTCTTATAAAATATATTTATACTGGAAAATCTTACCAAAACACTATGCATGCCAAGGTAAACCCTGCTAACACAGATCAATGTACACCATGCACATGATATCAGCACACCCCAATGAACAGGATATTGATATCTGTCCATTGTGTAGAAGAGGACTGAGAATGGAATGGAAACGCCTACCATGGCATGAGTGGATGGCATGCCATATTCTATGGCCCATTTCTCTTGGAGTTTTTTGACAGGGTACCCAGGTCGAGGCCAACGTATTATGTCTTTAAAACCTTGACCTATAACATAAAAATTACTTTGATTCAAAAGTGTTGTCACAATTATATTTTTAGAATATTAATATATAGGACCTATATAAATATATAGGACATGAGGTCACATTAGTGCAGAATAGCATCTGACAGTAAATATGATAGTTATGGATTCAATGTTGTTCAAGGAACAACTTATTATCATTTTCTGCCTCTAATAGATAAAGTATGTTGTTCAGTTTGCCAGAAAGTGGGGAACAGTGTATCATAGCTCTGAATATATATAAAATTAAAAAATAATATTGAATTAATCATGCAGTAAGTAAAATACTTATTATTCACATACCTATGTACATTACAATAGTCCAAACTAGAACCACTCGTCTGCCAACTGCTCCATCAATATTCCAAAACCAAAAGGGTATAAATGTAGCATAAAAAATTTCATCACCAAGCTCAGTACCCAATACAAATAAGTAATACCAGAATTTATTATTAATCAAACAAACCACTTCATCTTGGTTTTCTCCTGAAGTATCTGTTTCACAGGAAGACTGTGAAGTCCCAGAAGTATCACTGGGTATTCTTTTATGATATTTTATATTGTCTTCATTTTCACAATTGTACCTATCGGAATATAAAATAGATTCTTCGTTTGATTCTACATTGTTCTTTTTGTAAATGACACCAAAGAAATTTTGCACTTTAACAACTAGAAGGGGATCTTTTAAATATTTGATTATGTTGTCCCACATTTTCGATTATATATAATTCACATTTAGTTGGTTAAATTAATTGTGCCATAGCCTGAAATAAACGGTATTTAATTTAAAAAATCTGTTTCACTGTTTAACTAAACTAAATTGTTTAGTATATAATAGCTAATACATAAGTTTTCACCTCGTGAGATATGAGATAACGTTCGAGTTATTTAATATTCTCTAAGCACCAATTACGAATAATAAAATTAAAGATAATATTAAATTTGATAATCACCGAGTGCTCATATGACAATACTTTTAGGTTTCAATTAAGCTCCGTGCAAACGTCTGCACAATACTCCTTCAAAATATTATTTATAGTTAACTTATTAGTTATCTCATCTCTTAACAATATAGTATAGGAATAATTTATGCAAATAATTTTATAATATTAGAATACATTTGACGTTTATAAAAAATGACATTAAATTTATATTTGAATTACAAAGTCAAGTATAAAATGTCATGTGTTAACGGTTTAAAAATGGTAAATAATATACCTAACTATGTAAATATTTAGTTGAAACTAAACAATAATAATATTTTTTTACAAATTGTGGAACTAGGACAATATACTAAAGTGAGTAAATTGTTAATTTATTTGAAATAAGATAAAATAAATAGGTGTGTAAAAATTACAAAATTTTAAGAAAAAAAGCAAAAATTATATAGGCAACTGGTTGGTTTCTGACATCCGGAAATGACTGACTCTAACGGGTGTACGGTTCATTCGTCATAACATCAATACTAACAAAAGAAACAATAAATGTAACTAAGTAGTATAATAACATAAGTATATGTCGAGTAAATAATAATTTTAAACAGCCTAATGAGTATTACGGTTTAAAAAAAGTTTCCAAATTTTATGTTCTTTTAATATTCAGACCCCTTTAGAAATAACTATTTTGTCTTATGACTTCCTTGAAACGTTGCAAGTTTGTTTTTTTATTTAATGTTCGGCATAAACTTATCTCCACTCTTTTACTTCATGATTTAACATTTCTTGCAAGATATCGGCGTTTCTTTTTCATTCCAATCCTTTTTTGTGCTTCCAATCATTCCACATATTTTTGAAAGGGTTAAGTTCAAGTGATAGAAATGGTGGTTGCTAAAATATTCTTGCATATATTGGAATGTTATCTTTTTAAAACTTTCTCGCTTTACACCCCGAAAACAGAAATACACCCCGTATTTTTGTATTTCCACAGAATAGATTATTATTTATTGATAATACAATAGACATGAATAAATATATGAATATTTTAACCCTTTCAGGACCATAAGGTTTTGAGAGATATTGCTATCATTTTAAC
Source organism: Heliconius hermathena (assembly GCA_013403705.1). NCBI lineage: Eukaryota > Metazoa > Arthropoda > Insecta > Lepidoptera > Nymphalidae > Heliconius > Heliconius hermathena. The sequence goes on from JAAIXJ010000073.1 coordinate 342,613, forward strand.
TGTTTAAAATAGTTTATCGTGGATCTAAAAAACATATTTTTAAAGAAAAATATTAAAGTTAGTTTTAAATATTTAAATAATCATAAAAATCTTCTTTATAATTATATGATTTGTAAGTAGGGGTTTTAATAAAACAAATCACTATGATTATTACACATATTTATATTTTTGAACGAAATAATGTACTACTTTACCTAAATACTCAAATAGTAAAATTATACTGGTTGTGAAAGTCAAAAAAAGGCGAAAAAATTTCTTTCATTTGTATAGCACAGATGAACTTTACAAATAGCACAACTATCATTTGTACGGTTTTTCTTCTTAATCTTGGCACAATTTACACATCTCTTGCGGAAACTGGCTTTATCCTTTGCTTCTAATGGTAACCGTCGCTTTGTAGATTTTCCTACGGCAGTTACTTTTGAAATAAGAGGATAGAGATGTTCTTAGATAGACACAGAAGTGTCTGGTAGTAAAGCCATTGAATAAACTCCAAGCTAGGACTTGTTTAAGCTGTAGGCTGGTCAAAAGACTTCCTTCCATTTTCTTTTCATTGTAAACCTTTGTATACAATATATGTATATGAGTTATTGGCAGCCATAACAGATAATGTTTGATTTTCAATTTTCGATCTAGTTCCTAGCACATTATGTTGCTTCATAAGGTCAATTTCATGCATATTTTTAATGTGATATACTAATACTATAACGTGATATACTATTCTTGAACATTTCACATCATTTTTTTCGGCTGACAATAGCTTCATGGAGTTTTACATCGTATGTTTCTACAGGCAATATTTTTGTTCTATTATCTTTATTTAGTTCTATTATCTAAACTAACTGTATGACTTGAACTAAAATACTTTTATGTAGAAACAAATATAACAAACAACCTTTGGACCTTTCTGAATTGATACTCCACATTAGGAAAAACATTTGGAATGTACGTTCTCTGACTCCACGTAATCTGGTTGACTGCTGCAGTGTAGTATTATGGTAGGATTTACAGCAGAAGCTGAAGGTTCAGGTGATTTGCTTTTTATTTCTATTTCTAGCTGTTGCAATGCTGTATCATCAATTTCTACATCAAATGCGCCTTGGTCATCATTGTGTGTCAATAGTTTTTAATCTTCTTCTTCGAGCAGTAATTTGTCTTCATAGTCACTATTGCATCTCATTAAAATATTTCGAATTTCATCTTTCTTGACTTTAAAAATTCCACGCCCTTTTCAAAATATAATATGGAAAAATAAAAATAGATGATTGAGGGTAATAATGAATTTTTTTGCAACGAAATTTATATGCAAAATAGCTCCTTCACAGCCCATAGGGACAATGTTGTCCCTTTAGGTTTACGACGACTTGTACAAGTACACAGCATAAAAAACTGTATATTAAGTATACTAACTTAATAAATACTTACCACTAAACCATTATTTTAGGAAATAAAACCTTAAACGTCACTTTTATGCCTTGAAATACTTTTCTAAAGTATTGGAATTCCGCGCAAAGCAAACAGCCACCTTTCAATGAATATAAGTTAAATTATAATCAAATAATAAAAAGGTATTTGTAGAAACTAATTGACAAAAAAAACGCATATCTGTTTCTTTTTTCCTAACTACCTTCAATTTTATCATCTGGGGCAAATGTGTCCCCGTAGTCATCAAAGGGTTAAGGGAAAATTGATGCGAAAGTTTTATCTAGATTAGTATTGTGTAATATCAACCATGTCGTACCGTAGTCAAAAAACATCTTTCGTCAAGTTTTTTTTCTTGCATCTGTGGCTGTCAGCATGAATTTGACAATGAACACAGTTTAAACTTCAAAACTCTACTGCTGCAAAGTGTGTTTGACCGCAAAAGTTAATCAAGTTACGAATTGTCTAATTTAAACGTAAATCTTCGTATTAATTATATTACTTACTCACGAGGACAGTACATTTTTATTATTTTGATTTCAAAAACTACTTTTAAGTTCAAGCGGAAAAGGAAGCAAAATATTAATTAATTGTGGATGTAAGTCTACGTTTATAATTGATTTCTGTTAATAGATTCAAATTATATAAGTTACTTATTGTTTAACTACGTACTATTTAAAAATATTGTGTAAAAGTTTTGTTTGCTTGGTGTAAATATGTAACATTCGAATTTTTTTACCTTCGTTTTATATTTTATAAAGTTTTTATACAAATAAAATATTGACTATTTATATTGTCCTATAAAACTTATTGAATGTAACAATAATTTTATCTAATCTGTTAAAACAATGCATCGTTTTTTGTGCAAACATTTTTTATTACTTTGTCAATACCTAAGCATGGAGCCTATATATACATCAGCTTCACGCTGTGTCCTGTACAAAGCAGGGTAAGCAGATATATATATACCTACCTATTTATACCACTAAAATCTTTAAGACATTTTATGTAAATACAATACAATTTTGAAATTGGTACAGAACAATTGGCCAGTTTTTTCTTATATACACTTAAATAAACATTGGTATAGTTTAGTTTTTTTTAAAAGGTGTAATTAAAATTATGTAGAAAAATATTATAATATTCCCTTATTTGAACTTACAAACATGATAATCTTTTAAAACTGTTCTAAACTGTCTCTAACTATGTAGTTAGATAGATCTCTATATGAATAGATATTTCTAAGAATTTAAACTATTTTAATATCAGATTTTTTTAATTTTTGAAAATGAGGCTGTTGTTGCACATCTGACTGCAAACACATCAATTGTGGGTTCTATTCTCACTCTGAGGATTTTTTTTTCTTGCTCCAGTATCTAGACAAACTGTGGCATTGATTTGACTCTTAACATACAATGTTTCGAAACTTGTGCAGGAAGTGGAGAATGGAGTGTCTCAACATGAGGTCATCTTTGTCTACCCTATCATAAATGAGATTGGAATGTGAAACAATAAATTAATTTTTAACCAAAAAAAAACCAACTTCAAACAACAAACTAATAAGTAAAAAATAATTTAACATAATGTAAACATACTTTGATTTGGTTAAACAAAAATAATAAAAAACATTTTATAATTTTGAAGTCCATGCCAAGTAAAACAAACAGGCTTAGTAATTCAATATTGTAGTAAGGCTGTTGTAGCATTAGCTTGATACCGACTTCAAAACTATAAAATCTTTTTTAAATTCTTTTTGTTTAACAAAATCAAAGTCCATTTTACTTTATGTAAAATTATTTTTTGCTGTTTAGTTCGCTGTTTGAAGTCAGTTTTTTTGTTAAAAATTAATTTATTTTACGATTTTAAGTGATGTGTAGACCTTAAAAGGACGCTTCTCAAACGAGTAAAACTTTAATCTTAATTGTGCATGCTAACATTTTGGCATATTGACCAGAACATACATGAAATGTATACCGAATACCGTTTTGAAGTTGAAAATAAGAACATCCTCTTTTTTGAAGTTGGTTGCAAAGAAATGCAATGATGTGGAATCTCACTTCTGACGCCAATTTTAACAATGTTTTTCCTTATAACTAGTAGAGGTAATTATATGTTTTATTATACAAACTTGTTCAATTTACGCCAGATCACATAATCAAAACCTAACCAAATTTTCACCAAACTGTCCTTGAAGTGTATCCTTTCAAATAAAAAATGAATCATAGGAATCTATGAGTAATATTGAGTTATTCGTCCATTTGTAGCGCACATACCTAATGCAAATTTAAGACATGTGATTTTCTCATAGACATTGTCAGAAATGGACAAAAAAAATTTGGACCACACGGGAAGCTAAATAATAAAAAAAATATCGACATTGGTTCACCCAGTCAAAGTTTCTGAGGTAATAAACATAAAAAAATACAGAAGTCGGTTAAAAAAAAATAACAAGACAACAATATAAGGAAAATATAATTTAAAAACTATAACAGGTGCAACTTCCGAGATTTAAGAGTATCTAATGAATGAAATAATGTAAACAATGATAACTTGCACGCATTCCTTTGATTATGCCATTTTTTCTGCATTTAAAACCTGATTGAAGACCAATATATGATTTATATGTAAAACTATCTCATTGTCGATTTTTTATATCGTCCAATTTAATAAAATTAAAGAGTAAAAATATTTTATAATATTATTATTACTTTATGTTATTGTATCATAAAGTAAACTGTGAATGTACGAATACATAATACCAAAATATAGCATTAGTTCGTTTTGTCTCAAAACGCGGCGATTGTGGGTTCGATTCCCACTAGATTATAGATAGATTATACTTTTTATTTCCTACCTCTGACAAGAAGACAAGGCGCGTTGTTGAGTTTCGGTACTGAAAACGCAATATATTGAAATTTTGCTGTGGTAAATGGGGAACAAAGTATCATACCAGGTTAGGTACTTAGGTCCCATTTGGCTATCTTGCTAAATACGGCATATGTTAGAATTCGGCATAATTTATTCGGTGGCATATAAATGCATGACATATATCCATGTATAGATAATATAATTGTCTCTCTTTTGCATAAATTGAATAGAAATCTTTCGCATAAACTGATAAGGTTCCAATTATATGTTCATTCACAATAGGGATGAGTGCGGGCGCGCCGTATCTCGCCTGCTCGTTGATAACCCGACACAGTAGCTAGGTACTGCGCGCACACTACGCGTCTTCAGTATGTACTTATGTAGATATACATTATCAGCAAGTCTAAATATAGTATTAGTTCATTTTGTATTTATATTGTTTTTTGAAAAAAGATCAAAGAAACCATTATTTTTTATACCTTCATGTCAAATGTATACACTCTTCGGCTCGATGTCAAGGCCAATGATTACAACATGATAAACTTTAATTATCTAAAACAAAATATTTAGTTTGTCTCTCGAATTTTATTTAAATACTTTGTATTTTAATAAAATTCGAGACTCGGTGGTTATGATTACTTATTTAAAAGTTTAAATTAATTTTAATTTATTAGTTCCAGTGAACCATTATTATTAAATCCTTTTCGTTTTAAATGTAATTTAAAAGTAAACACCAAGTAGGTACACGGTGACAAAGTGGTGACAGGTACCCAGTTCCGCTTAGCAGTTATCTGGTAAATTATTAAACAGCAGTTGTAAGTAATATACATATAATATATCATAAATATACTGTACAAAGGGCTTTAATTGTGCGCTACCGCGCTAAACATGTAGCAAATATTTTAACATTGTTGATAACGTCTCTTAGAAGTCAGTGTCTACGCAACCCGTACGTACGGCATGCGTACATATATTTAAAATAGTGTATAAAGTAACAAAAACTAACGATATATGTTTTAGTTTTGATATAACTAGATAGACGCCATGATTACAACGTGATAAAGAAAGTGAGTGGGCTACTTTTGTAATTCATTATCTATCATTAGAAATCATTTGCGGTTTTTTAAAATACAATCTGGCTTCAAGTATAAGAACTTCATGTTTTCTTAGTAGAGTCGTCGTTATTTATTATCCAATTTATTCTATTGATTTCCTCAATTATGTTATACAATATTTTTTTACTTCATTATTATAATATCTAATAATATCCATTATGAAATCAAATATGTATATATGTATGTACGTCTTGCTCAAAAAATATAAATGTCCAAAGAGCGCTATTTTGTTTGTATGTATTACGTATATTATTTATCGTAGGTATAGCAACTTTCCTTTTTTTGTCTTCACGCTGTATCCCTCACTTAGCATGGTTGGCAGAGAGAAACTGGGATGGAGTGTCTTAACGCTAGGTGCGTTAAGACACTCCATCCCGATTGAAACAGAACTAAGTTTGTATTTTCTTTTAAAATTTAACTATATCAAATAAATAGATATATGTTTCATATAATACAGATACACAGTAATTTGAAATTAGGCTTCTCATCTTCAGTAAAAGCAATCGATTATAAACAATTTAAAAAGATGTAAATGAAGAAAAGTATTTTCTTGTAAAGTAAGCGCTGTATGTACTTATACCCGCAAACATTAGGTTTGCCACGTGTTAACTGCACCACGGCGTGGCGGTCTCAGATGATATGTATAACTATATATACTACTCCTATATGTATATTGTAAACGAGCGGCACCCAACCAAGAATACGCGTGTATTCTTTTAAAAATGTCCTTAATATGACATGAGGTCAACATACATTGGAGAAAACTATATCTTGAAATGTCCGTGTTTTATATCATCATACAATCTTTTTTTTTCTATTGTCATAATGGTTACGCCATTTCTGAGATTAGCGTGAACAAACGCACAGATAAACAAACAAACAGACAAAAACTTTAAAAAAATGTTTTGGGTCTTATTACATAAAAAATGCCCTCTGTAACAATGTTTGTGATTTATCTTCCATGTACAGACAGATTTTATTATCGATATAAAGCATAAATAAATAAATAATTGCAGATATATGTGCAAGTTAGAGACGAGCGATGATGGCGGCCGAGGAGGAGCCGGACGCGTTGCAAATATACTGGGAACGATTCTTCAAAGCGGAGACCGGAACTTATGAGGTAAATACAGCACAAACACACGGCTGTTATGTCGCTTTGTGCACTCGAGATTAAAACAAGCAAAAAAAAGAAATAAATAAAAAAAAACATCTTATCCACGCCTACGCTGTATCCCGCACACATCAGGGTAGGCAGAGGGGACCTAATGTTAAGACAGTCCGTTCCCTACTTTCTGCCGAATTCTGGAGGCATTGCGTGTTGAGTGACAGAACTCAACGCCGCGCTTTTGCCTCGACACCAGAGTGAAAAAATGGAAATATAAATTTAAATAAATATTTCATCTCCTCGAGTGGGAATCGAAACCACAACCAGTCGGTTTTACTTTGTGAAACTGCGCCACGACTGGCCTCGAAACAATGAAAAAAATCCTACAATCAAATTTGATGATGGCTGCGCAGCCATCATCTACAGTTTCATGACTGTACCCTGAAATAATGTAATTGGAGCGGATGCGTTATGTTATATTTTATATATTGTTTATTTCTTTACAGCTCATACTATTACCTAGTTATAACACACTACAATTTAAATGATTATGGATTTCTTAGATTTTTTGTATTTTTATATAGCACTTTAATAAAATAAAAAAATCAAACTTAAACTTTAATAATGTAAAAAATATTTAATAAATAGCATTCTCTCTCGCTAAACGATAATTCTAAGTAATTATCTTTGGGTAGCCGAAATTTGTAAAATTCTTCCTACAGAGATACTAGCAACGAGAAAAAATTTGTAACAACCATGTAAGAATTTCGACGTAGACCTATTAGTACTAGTAGACATATGGCTTAGTTGGTCAAAGCGCTTGGACGGTATCAAAAAGGCATGGGTTGAAATTTCGTTACGTTCAAATTTTTGTATAATATGTTTCCTAAATAGTAGTTTTCTTTTCTAGGCGTAGAAAAACACTTTAAAAATGTAAAGAATACTAAAACAAGGTAAAACCTTAGTGTTGACATTCCATCATTCTCTTTCGCCCATTTTAGAGAATCTTATAATATTTTGTTAATATTTTGACTTGAATGATCGAGGATAGATCCCACAACTACGGCGTATACTGGTCATATTCATCTCTTAAATATGTATATATGGGTATTATGTGAAAAGAACATATAATGTATATTTTTTTATATCAGTGTAATATAAGCCTTTTATAGATTAGTGGATATATACGAAACTATGTTTTCAGAAGTCCACATGGCTGGAGCTGTTTTTAGCTGAGTTTATTATTCGTCTCAATGAAGGTCAAAATCCTAAAAAGCTAATAAATTTTTGGTAAGTATTGTTTAATTTTACTACTACAATGGAGTAAGGCCTGATATATGTATGTAGGTAGGTAAGTACTATATATTCGTGTTGATTCAATAACATATTATTAATAGTGTTAAAATTTTATTTAGCATCACGCTGTATCCCGCATACAGTGGGGTAAGCAGAGAAAGCCTTGAAGTCTTAACCCTAAGATGCTCTGTTTCCCACAATACCGTGACGAGTGGCGGAACTCAACGCTGTATTTTGTCTTGTTACCACAACGAGGAAATGAAAATATTCATTCCCGCAGTGGGATTGGAACCCAGAACGGCGCTGCGCCACTACGGACTAATAGATTTAAATAAATATGGACAAATAAATTGAGCATAATGATGTACATTATGCTCAATTTGTACATTTTTTTTAAAAGAAGACAATAGTAATCCTTAGCTAATTTTCAAAATACTACAAAGAAAATAATTTACCTATATCTAATGATCTTATGTGATCTACTCACAGCCCAGTAAGCGGCGTAGTGTCCCTAGTAGGATGTGAATTGCTCTGTGGAATACATAGAGTGACGTCATCAATCAACACGCACTATTCACTGTCGAGCATTGAACCCGTTACTGTTCATAATGACGTCACCGATCATGCTGGTTAGTATAGCTTTTGTTTAAGATGACAAATTTATTATGTTAAATATGCCAAAATCATATTATGACATATCTAAGATAATAATAAACATGTTTATATATTTGTAAATTCACTTTAACTTGCATAATTTAAAATTGATGAATATTTAAATGTGCCGACTATCGATAGATGTAGTCACTTTTACATTTTATATTAAACAGACAGGAAGTATAATATTAAGTATAACAATATATGTCAATATAAATATAATAATATAATAATAATATTACTATAAATAGAATAATATATTATTACGACGGCTTTATAAGGCGAACTTGTACATATCAAGGAAAGCCGCAAACCGGCGCAAGGCGCGCCTGCTTGGAAGAATGAGATTTGTCACTAAAATAAAGTCGTTATTACGGCTGTTACAGTCCGGTCGACGAGTCGTGACCGCCTTAAAGTTAGCTGTAGATGACTCCGCAGTGATTTTACTTACTTTTGATTTTATTCTTTCCGAGTGCACAATGCGCAAAATTCAGAAAACCTAACTTCACGGCGGCCACAACTCCGTACCGTTTACTGTACTATTTTCATATTTGTATTATAATTTTAGTACATTTTATTTATATATGATCTTGATTTGTAATTGCTATTTTAGGAAATGAGGTTAAAACAACCTTTTTTCATGAGAAAATTTAATTTTTGATATACTATTAAGAATTATATGTTACTTCATCATTACCAGTAACGATGGTAACAAGGGTTCAAGATTTAAACCTTGACCTCAGTTTTCTACAAACTACTTACTTCCTCGATCGTTACTGATTATTTATATATTAAAAATATCAAATAATTAAATAATCAAATTATACCGAGTGTTAAGGCACTCCGTTTTTCATTTTCTGAGCATTTTTAAAGACGTTGCGTGTTTAATGCGTGCATGGCGGAATACAACGCCACTTTTTATCTTAGACTGACATCTAACGCTATTGCACCTGGGTTCGATTCCCACCCGAGAGAATGAATATAACAAATCATACAATTATTATAATGAGGCCAGTGAGGCCAATGAGGGGCACAAACTGTGACTGTGGAACCCACTGGTTGTGGGTTCGATCCCCACTCGAGGAGATGAAATATTTACTTAAATTTATATTTCCATTTCTTCGTTCTGGTGTCGAGGCTAAACTCGGCGTTGAGTTCTGCCACTCAAGACGCAGTGCCTCCAGAATTCGGCAGAAAGTGGGGAACGGAGTTTCTTAACACTAGGTCCCCTCTGCCTACCTTGCTGCGGGATAAAGCGTGAAGCTGATTTGATTTAACACAATTATCACACATTTCCTTCTTTTACGTTTCTTTGTAACTCCAAGCTTTCTTCTGCATAGAAGAGTTGATACAGGAGTACCTGAGACGAGCTGTGTTAAGCTAAGACACCTCGTTCCTTACTTTAAAATAAAATTACAACTTTTAACAAAAAAAAAGTCGGGCTCGCCTACCGGGGGTTCCGTACTAAAATTGGAGGTATCGGGCTTTTTCTGAAATTCAGGTTTATTTTTTCCTGAACTAGTACTATCTGTAAATGCTAGCTGCCAAATGTCATAATTCTAGGTCAACTGGAAGTACCCTATTAATTTTGATTCCATTTCTAGTGTCGAAATACGCGTTTTTTGTTATTTAAGGCTATTATTTTTTAGGATTTAACCAAAAATGTATAATTTTTAGTCTTTTTTCTGAATTGGAACTCCCTGTAGATGCTCAAAGTCAAAGTCAAATAATGTTATTCAAAATAAAAAGTTACATGCTTCATTTTTTAAACGTCAAATAATTTACCACCAGTTCACTAAAATTAATGCCTCAGACCTGAGAAGAACCGGCGCAAGANAAGTCTTTATTTAACATCCCTTGTATGTTTTGATGCACCAAGTTTGTATCATTATCATGACAAATAGTATTTATTTTTACATCATTGGTACTTTTATTTTTACTACTGTATAAAATTTTGCCAGAGATGGCCTCTATTGTCTTATTATTTAATTTAAATTATATGGAACAGATTCCAAGCAAGTCAAAGTATACTGTTCAAGAGGTACAGTGTTCATTATAGCCACAGTATTGGCTAAGTTAAATTGTAAATAGTATGATAGCATACTTGCTATCTGTCTTTTATAAAAATAAGATAGGTGTAGCCTATCACATGTCAAATTATTATTTTTTATATTAATTACATTATTAATGTCAATTAAATTGATTTTANAGGTTAAATGAAATTAATTTTGATTCAGTTTATAGTGTCGAAATACGTTTTTTGCGATATAAACGACCATTTCTTTTTTCATTTCATTATGATTATTTATTTAGAAATCATCATCATCATCATGATTAAATCATGGAGTCGTAGACAGACAAACAGACAGACAGACGGACAATAATCTTATAAGGGTTCCTTTTTTCCTTAAAAAGGTATGGAACCCTAAAAATCGACTTCCACCGGATCCTATAATCAGAACTTAATTAAAGATTTATCAAACTACCCTTGATATGTACCCTTACCGATAAAAAAGAATCATCAGAATCGGTTGGCGTAATATTGAGTTATTCGTCCGTTTGTCGCGTACATACTTATTGCAAACGTAAGACTTATGTGATTATCTCAGAAGTAAATCAAATTAAAATGAGACCACACGGAAAGCACCAGCTTTCAAATAAAAAAATAATTTTGATAATTATTTCGTTCACCGGTTCACCCAGTCAAAAGTTCTGAGGTAGCAAACATAAAAAAACAATCGAATTGATAACCTCTTCTTCACGAAAGTCGGTTAATTAATGCGTACTATATTATATAATATCAACGAGTCGTTGCCGCCCTGAAGTTAGGCTCTCTGAAAATTTAAGCATTGTTCACTCAGCAAGAAAATAATCAAAAGTAAAAGAATATCCTCAAAGTGAAATCTGTACAACCATCAACAGATAACTTCAGGGCGACCACGACTCGTCTATCGGACTGTAAATGATTTCCTCTGTGTTCCTCAGAGGTCCCTCGTCCAGATGCGCGCGGTCCTCTCAGCGCGTACTCGCGTATGCAGGCGCAGCCGGCGTCCGCGGTGCTACGCGCGTATCTGCTGGCGGGGCTTGCGTGGCGCTGCTTGGTGCTGCTGCGAGCGCTGGGCGTCGAGGTTAGTGGATAGATGGNTGAGACCACACGGAAAGCACCAGCTTTCAAATAAAAAAAGAATTATCAAAATCGGTTCACCCAGTCAAAAGTTCTGAGGTAGCAAACATAAAAAAAGCAATCGAATTGATAACCTCCTCTTCACGAAAGTCGGTTAATTAATGCGTACTATATTATATAATATCAACGAGTCGTTGCCGCCCTGAAGTTAGGCTTTCTGAAAATTTAAGCATTGTTCACTCAGCAAGAAAATAATCAAAAGTAAAAGAATATCCTCAAAGTGAAATCTGTACAACCATCAACAGATAACTTCAGGGCGACCACGACTCGTCTATCGGACTGTAAATGATTTCCTCTGTGTTCCTCAGAGGTCCCTCGTCCAGATGCGCGCGGTCCTCTCAGCGCGTTCTCGCGTATGCAGGCGCAGCCGGCGTCCGCGGTGCTACGCGCGTATCTGCTGGCGGGGCTTGCGTGGCGCTGCTTGGTGCTGCTGCGAGCGCTGGGCGTCGAGGTTAGTGGATAGATGGATACCTTATTGATTATCTTCTATAATTATTATAATACTCCAATTATTACAGAAACTAAATTTTAAGTGTATATTTAAATACATTTTTGGACTGTTTGAAAATACAATTGGATAGTAAATATCGATTGCAGCCTTCACTATACTTCTTATAAGACATTATAATGACAAGTCTGCTGGATCTGCTAGTATAAAATAATTATACAACTAAATGAAAGTATTGCATTTTCGAAAAACAAAACTTAAAATGTAAAAGTTAGATAAGAAATGAAAAAGAAAACACTTTAGTGAACAGTTATAACTTGAATTTGGACTTTAATATTTCTTACTCAGAAGTAACTAGAAGAGATTCAAGTTGAGACCTTAGAAATAAAAAAATCTGAGAATATAATAAATATTTAATGTGTTATTTTACTTTACAGTATACTTTATCATAAAAGGGTATAACTACCCAAATAACTACTAAGTAAGATAAAATGTTATGTATTTTTTTATTTATTTATAAAATTATTACAACACTACATACCGATGTACATAATATATTCCTATTGTTAAAAATAGCTAAGTTATGTTTGTAAACGTTTCTCAAATCTCATCACCATTCGTGTCCCAATTCCCAAATTTTAGCGGTTTATGTTCGAAAAGTTATAAATATACTTTAAAGATTGTATTTTAAAGCAGTAATTTATGTAATACATTATATGTTTTGTCAATTGACAAAACCATACACATTAAAGAACACTTTTAGATAATTTGTATTAACTTCAAAAATTGTCCCAGCGCGTTCCACTCACTACCATTTGTTCACACAGTCGCATGGTTATTTTGCTGCGAAATGTATTACTATTGAAAGAGTAAGTTCTATGCGAACGTGTACAGCAGCGCGTCTTTACTCGTGCAGGTGACACATCTAAGAGTGTATTGGTGCCAACTCTAGCCTACCTTAACCGTCCAATAATCGTGTTTGTCAAATAAAAATCTCCTTACCGTTTGAGATTGCCGTGGTAAGCCTATTTTTTTTATTGATAATTTTTATAAGATGTGATACGCGTCATAGGATTCTCTTTTCATTGATGACATTCCGAAATTAATATTTTTTATAAAGAACGTTTAATGTAAAAAAGTATACCAAAAACTAATTACCATTTGTATAATTACCATTTTTCCCGTTCGTATTTGGACAAACGGTAATGAGTTGTTGAAAATGGTAATTAAATCCAGTANCCTTCAAGCAATGACTGTATTGTTGATCTATGTAAGTAATAAAATAAAAAGTGTCAAGCTTTTTACTAGCAACCACTAGATAGATAAAGAAGTCTTGTAGGTAATTTAGGTTACTATTTTTTAATTAGAGAAACTTTATTTTTTGAATATTGGCCATCAATCGTGTAAATTTCACCTGTGTGCGCCGGTTCTTCTCAGGCTTTACTTTAGTAAACCGTGGTTACCCTTAAAGAAATATATCTTCTTATTTTGAAAAAAAAAATGTTTAACTTTGATAGGTGGAAGATACATATGAGTATCAAAAAAAATGTTTTTAAGTAATACACTGTATAGTCACACATTAACTCTGTGTAGGAAATATAAGTAAATACTTTTTGTTGCTTAGTCCTAATTTTGCAATCCCGGAAAATAAAAATATGAACTATAACTAACTTCACGCTTTATCCCTAGCGGGGTAGTCAGAGAAAACGGAGCGCCAAACGCTACGGTCTTTACATACCTCTTTCGCCTCGTCCACTGTCATCAACCTCTTCATACTTGCCCTGGGGGGTCGTCATGCTTTTTACGTGACTGTCCTCCAGTATCTTTGATACTGTGTTTTCGAAGGTCAACCGAGGTCTTCTCCTACCTCTCTGACCGCTCATTTTTCCATCGTAAATCTTTTTTGCCATTCTTTCATCACTCATTCGTTCGACATGCCCAAACCAGCTGAGCACGTTCTTCTTCATTCTCACCGTGACATCCTCGCTACCTGCCATTCTGTGTACCTCTTCATTGCGGATTCGATCAGCTAAGCTGACTCCGCATATCCGAATACGAAGAGATCGCATCTCCATAGCATTCATCTTTCTTTCATTCTTCTTCTGTAATATCCACGTTTCGCTGCAGTATAACAGAGTCGGTACCAAAACTGCTTTGTAACGGATCCTTAGCTGTATTGATGAGAATTGATGAGACGACGTTTCGCCGTCTCATCAATGCAGCTAAGGCTCCGTTAACTCTGTTACCGGCAGCGATACGCCTTTCCACATCCATCTCGTATCTTCCATTTCTACTGAACATACTTCCCAAGTATACCACTTCATTCACTTGTTCTAATATCTTACCATTTACACTGATCTTGCATTCCGTCCTTTNTACATGGGAGCGAACGGAAGGGAAAAGTATGATTGATTTATTCCTAGTGGATCAGCGTATTCGAAGCCAAGTCATGGACACACGAGTGTTTAGGGGTTCTGATCTGGGAACAGACCACTATCTAGTCGTTGCTAGAATAAGGGGTCTGTTCGCGGGTTGGCGCAGCTACACGAGGTGTCCAGACTTGGAGTCGAATTACCGCATAAGAAGCTGGAAGCTTCAAGATCCACCGACTAGAAAGGAATATCAAGAAAGAGTTTCCAAAAAGCTAGACAGCAGTGAATCTGGAAATGGAAATATTGAAGTATGCTGGCAGAACCTTAGGGATTGTATGAAGGAAGCAGCGATAGAGGTATGTGGTAAAGGCAAAAGGGGCTTTAGCACATACCTCTATCGCTGCTTCCTTCATACAATCCCTAAGGTTCTGCCAGCATACTTCAATATTTCCATTTCCAGATTCACTGCTGTCTAGCTTTTTGGAAACTCTTTCTTGATATTCCTTTCTAGTCGGTGGATCTTGAAGCTTCCAGCTTCTTATGCGGTAATTCGACTCCAAGTCTGGACACCTCGTGTAGCTGCGCCAACCCGCGAACAGACCCCTTATTCTAGCAACGACTAGATAGTGGTCTGTTCCCAGATCAGAACCCCTAAACACTCGTGTGTCCATGACTTGGCTTCGAATACGCTGATCCACTAGGAATAAATCAATCATACTTTTCCCTTCCATTCGCTCCCATGTATACATGTGAATTTGTTTGTGGTCAAACATAGAGTTTGCCACAAACAAATTCCTTTTACACCACACCTACCTTTCACACCTACACTTTGATAGCTCCGCTCCGCTCTTTGGTACGCCGGCCCAGAAAGCGACCCGACTGCCTGGCAAATCAGTCATGTCATTGCCCTTTCGCTTGGTCTCAGTCACACAAACGACATCTAAATCTCTATCATCCATCACATCTAATAATTCATTCATCTTTTCTTCCATCCCTCCTCTTACATTCCACGTAGCTATTTGTAGTTAAGTCCTCCACCTCCCGCCGTTTCGGACATGGCGTGTTGGGTGGCGGTCCCCAACGTCGCATTCGTCGCCACTTAACACACGCACTGGTGCGCGTCGCCTTGGGGGGACGCCCTATCAGTGCGCTCTCTCGAGGTGCACGTGGTGGTTGGAACGTTGCAGCCCTCGTAAGGGCTGGCAAGGGTCGCTGCGAGCAAGCCTTCCATCTTGGACCCCCATAAAAATATGATATGATAAAAATCAATTAAATATGTACGTGTGTATTTTACGATCCTAGACTTTCTTATCAACATCCAAGCTTTATTCCCACTTTATTTAAGCAGATTAAAGTTTAAAATGGGATAATTCAATCGTCCCGTCTTCGTTTTACTATATAAATATATTATACAGCCCAGTTTAAAATATAAAATATTTAGTAACTAGCGAGCGGATTCGCGACCCCGATGACCGTCTTATATCGCCTGTGATGCGAATAAATCATTTGTATTTTGACCGCTTGTAGACATCTAATTTTGTGGTGATGATGAATATTTATTATACAGCTGTTTGCTGTTTGTGTTGTGCGTTTTAATTACTGAAAATTTCATTTTTATTTTCTGTTTCTAGGGTTTGCAATTTAAATAAAAAAATTACATGTTAAATCTTAATATATAATAAAAAATTGTAACTCATCGCTGTCTGTACATGAAAGATTTATGGGGAAATCTATTATATTTATTAGTACATTTATTAACGTAACAGAACCGAAAACAAAGATTTTTTTAAATATTTCGTTGTTTGTATAATATGTGAATTTGTGTCCGCTAATCTCAGAAAGGACTTTTATTTAAATGCAGTTTTCACTTTTAAATTTTGATAAACTTCCTTTAACATTAAATGTTTGTTTTACTTCAATGGGTTCGTAAATAAAAAAGTTATATCAATATAAAATATTTTGTTCGACAAAATTAGGACACACAATTTCCGAAAAAATCTAAGATTAAAAGCTTGATGGTATAAATTAGCTAAGCACCTCTTTTTTCATTAAAACTAACCAAAAACAACCTGGAAACCTAGTGTCAAGACACTCCGTTCCCATTAAGATACATCCGTTTTCCCACTTATGAGGCTTGTCAGCATTGAGGTACAAGCGTGTGATTGTAAGCGCGACAGGTTGAGTCGATTCGCACTAAATTAACAAACATTTTTCATTTCCTCGCAGGCAAAGTGGAGTGAGGCAATTTCCTTATATTAACTTCTATTTCTATATCTTTTATCTTCCATGTACGATTTTATTATAAGCATATACTCGTATATACATAGTCTGGCCATAAATACTGTTGCAATAAAAAATAAACAAAATATTATAATAATTTGGATTATTGCATTTTTTTTCGATTGTTCATTGTGTTTTCTTATTTTCGCGCCAACATATTTAAAATATTTTATGATATTAACATGGAGTGGGGTGATAAAGAGAACCGAATCGTTGTGATGGTATTACATAAACTAGGTATGCAGTCAAATACAATTTTAAAATCCTCCATAAACTTGGAATTAGTCAAATGTTTGTGTACCGGAGTAGTATGTATTCGTTGGTTCAACAAATACGTTTCTTCGAAAGTGTGCCAGACCCCGCGAGTTCACTCGTCGGTGCCTCGAAACTAAAAAAAAAACAACGAATAGCCCCCCACTTGAATCGTTTGCGCTATCGAAAAGCTACGATTTTTGTAACGGTTAGAGATACAGCTCTGGGACCTAGCGCAATCGATTCAAATGGGGGACTATTCCTTTTTTTTTTCTAGCATACAATATTGTACTGTATCGTGGTTTTTGACGCTTTGATTAAAATGAGAGAAATTGCATGAAGTATTAATCAACATAGCGACAAAGAAACAGAGGGACTGTGGCGTCGTTAGGTGATGAGCAATGCAAGAAATAGACAGCGCATTGTGACGTAGTTACGTCGCTAGCAATTCGGGGAAGTGAGCGATAAGGCCGGGCGGGAGCTTAATGAGGGTGACTGATAAGCGAATCGACTAGCGGGATGTAATTAATTGAAAAGCTATCTTTGGAACGATTAGAGATACAGCTCTGGGACCTAGCGCAATCGATCCAAAGGAGGGCTATTAATAAACTTGGAATTAGTCAAATGTTTGTGTACCGGAGTATACTACTCCGGTACACAAACACGGTATTTGTTGGTTTAACAAATACGTTTCTCTGAAAGTGTGCCAGACCCCGCGAGTTTGCGCGATAGCGCAAACGATTCAAGTGGGGGGCTATTCGTTGTTATTTTTTTAAGTTTCAAGGCACCGACGAGTGGACTGGCGGGATTTGGCATACTTTTGGAGAAACGTATTTGTTGGTTCTGGCAAGAAATACTACTTAGCGGGGTATCTGATAGGTACAATGAAACCTCATCTGCTTGTGAAAGAAAAAGATGTAGCCGTCCACGTAGTGTTCGTACGAAAAAGGCAATCAATGCAGTAAGAGAAAGAAATCGACGAAATTCTCTCGGAAAGCATTTTTTTATCTCGGGAGATGGAAAAACTATCAAGAACCATGTCGCGTATTTTAAAAGGTGACTTAGGACTTGCAGCCTGGAAGATACGCACTGATAATTTCTTAACTGATAATTTAAAAAAGAATAGAGTGGTAAAGTTATAATAATAATTGCTATATGCTCGAAAGGGTGGAAGTGCCCAATCTGCGTAATAGCGGGACCCGCACACGAGCTCCTCGTTATGGTGAAACCGGTGCACATCTTTCTACACCCCGACCACGCCGACGTTGCGCCTAAGGCACTACGCCGCTTTGTGGGGGCTCATCTAGTGGGAGGCGAGTCACCGTCCGCCAACCATTCAATTTGAGACTATTGTAAAGGTGGACGTCCGTTAATCTCACTCAATAGCCCAGTAGCCAGTCCATCCAAATTCAATTCCATAGTCCTAGTTTAGATTACCTCCACATTTTCCATAGTTCCTACGCATTAACCGACGACCATCTCTGGGCAATTACCTGTGGTTACCCAGAGATGNAATCTGCGTAATAGCGGGGAAACCCGCTCACGAGCTCCTCGTGATGGTGAAACCGGTGCACACCTCTCTACACCCTTAGCCGACCACGCCGATGTTGCGCCCAAGGCACTACGCCGCTTTGTGGGGGCCCATCTAGTGGGAGGCGAGTCACCGTCCGCCAACCATTCAATTTGAGACTATTGTAAAGGTGGACGTCCGTTAGTCTCACTCAATAGCCCAGTAGCCAGTCCATCCAAATTTAATTCCATAGTCCTAGTTTAGATTTCCTCCACATTTTCCATAGTCCCTACGCATTAACCGACGACCATCTCTGGGCAATTACCTGTGGTTACCTAGAGATGGATCCCGGCTGTTGCGTCACAGTAAAACATTTGTATATTCTCTAAGGGGCCTCTACGTGTTGGACCTGTGTCCCAAAGCAAGCCTTCCAAAGGACCGGGTTCTTTTGAATCCGAGAACGGTGAAAGAGAAACATAATAATGATTATGGCAATGATTATAGTAATTTTTATGGCAAGACTAAGTAGATATATTCATAATTCACACTTATCATATATTGTTTCTGCTAAATCTGTTTTTTTTTTCGTTATGTATTTATACCATCCGAAGGTGTAAAAAAAGAACAAACAAATGACTTTTTTATTTCAAATATAATATTAAAGAATACAAATCAATTTCATAATTGTAAAAACCTTCCGTTCTGTTCCGGCTTACACGATATTACACTTAACAATTTGCTTATACAATCGACAGCGAATTTGGGGAATCAAAACCGTCAATTATTGATTAAAAGTCTATAATAACTATTCCCAGGGGCTATCATGCTGTCGACAACTAAGTTCAGTACTAATATGGGTGTATGGAGAGATTTGTACGAGTCCTACATCCGCCTACGCCACCTCTGGTGTTAAACTGCGCGTGCCACTCGCCCTACGCCCTGGTCAGAGACCACCCATACATCAGTTGTTTTCTAACAGGTATTTATATCTAATATTAGGCGATTATGTCACACTACTTCTAGTGCTCTTCATCACGTAGGGCAATTGTTGTAGAGTAAAAGAATCTAGGATTGTAGGACCTTAACTTCGGGAGATAGAAAGAGAAAACTAGAACCCAACGGTTCTGGTGCTACTTCTAGTGCACTAGAAATAATAGTGGAATCTGAAGAAGCTGAAGCGTGAAGCGGATTTATTTATTTTTTATAATATTATAATATGTAAGTAGTAACCCAAAAGTATAATAAAAAATATGAACAATGTTCGCAGTGACCCGATCAAAATAAAGCAAGAATCTATAAAAATCCTTAAAAATCCTTAAAAATCTCCGTGTTTGTGTAAATGATTTGGTTAAAAAATTAATGTTTTGTCTTACAGAATATGGTCGAAACAGAAATCTTGTAACGGATCAAATCATTCTGCGGCGTCATCAGAGAAAAGCTATATCTCGCGAAGGTAACATAAAAAATATTTATTTAGAAAACGTATAAAAATTTGAACGTAGACTTTCCTAAGTGTGGAATAACACTTAAAAAATGTTTAAAAAACAAAAAATATTATAATACTAGTGGCATCCGCGCGGCTTCGACCGCTGGAACTATACAAATTCTTGTTTAATATTAAATAAATATTTATATAGTTCAAGCGGTAGTACATTTAAACGAATTATTGTGTGTTAGGGAAAATTTAATTATTTTAGTATGGTAAGCTTACTGTTATAACAGTACACTATTATAATAATATATTTAATAAATCGTACTTTAAATCTTTTGGTATTTTATTTAATTTTGGTCACAAAAATATAATAGTGAAAAATAGTGATTTGATATTTATATAGGTAGGGTAGTCGTGGAGCAGCGGCACGAAGTGTGACTGTAAAACTGACTGGTTGTGGATTCGATCCCCACTCAAGTTGATGAAATATTTACTTAAATTTATATTTCCATTTCTTCGCTCTGGTGTCGAGGTTAAGCGCGGCCTGCCTCCAGAATTCAGCAGAAAGTGGGGAACGGAATGTCCTAACTCTAGGTTCCCCCTGCCTACCCTGCTGTGTGCGGGATACAGCGTGAAGCTGATTTTATTTAATTTAATTTTATATAGGTAGGCAGTAAGTACATTTTCACTGCGGGACCCGGGATGTAAAGTAGTCTATATTTTGATATTGTATTTCATACCCGTGCATCTTTAAGTAAAAGTCCAGACAAACAGAAGATAAACATAAAAAATGATTGTTCTATGTTTTAGTATCGTGTAAAAAATGACATCCACTTAAAGAAACACGGTAATATTGAAATCACAGACAGAAACTTTCATTTTATTAATGTGCCTATAGATTTTTAAAATTAAAGTCGATGCTTATATTTATGATATTTTTTTGACATAGGTCACGAATGAATGGACGACCTCGATCCGAAACAAATGAAAGAAACAAGAGATCAATAAAAAATTCAGAAGTGTCGTCTGATTCAGGTGATTCGAATGATGATCTGCAAATTTTCAACAGATCCATGGCCATCAAAGTGTGTACGACCAACGACGACTTTGAATATTTCAATTCGCCACTTCGCTCATCCGATGATTATCTAAATCATTCGCTTTATTCTGATCCATTTTATTCGCCTCGTAAAGCGAAGCCCAAAGCCGATGATTATATGACGGATAAACATCGAGAAATTATAAACTCAGAAATTAGTACCTTCGAGTTTACTCATTTAATAACAGATCTGCTTCAAGAGTTGTGTAAGGCGGAAAGCAGCTTGTCCGGCTCCGAGGGCTCGCAGATATCTATGCAGTGTATAAACTTTGCTCTCAAGAATTTGTGCTCGTTGCAGTTTGGTTCGGTACCGAATGCTGCGACCAACGACGCACTGGAGACATCCAGCGTTAAAGTTGCCCTAACCGAGTTGCTCATGGTGTCGCTGGATCAAGTGCTCATTCATGCCGATTTATGTGCCAAATTAATCAACAACGGCATTCTGCCCATGCTTCTCAGACTATTAGAGGACGTGGTTTGCAAGTCTAGTGTGAAGTATAACGCTAAAACTGAAAAAGGAGCCAAGGAGTGCGCCAATGAAGATGAAACCGAAAATTTGCTCAAATTTGTTTTCGGAATAGCGTACTCGATCACTGCGTTCCTTCACTGTCTCCTCATGCAATGTCGGTCGCTCGAGAAGCTGCGCGAGTTCACTGAGCAGTTCGCGCTCTACGCCGAGTGCCACAAGGGCGGGCTGCTGCGCGAGTGCGTCGAGCTCGTGCTGGACGCCGCGCCCCCCTCCGCCCCCGCGCTCGCGCTCGTGCACGCGCTCGTGGACGCCGCCGCGCGCCTCGTGCGCGCCCTGCAGCGCGTGCGCGGCGCCGTGCTGCACGCCGCCGCCTACCGCGCGCGCTGCTGGCGCAGGCCGTAGTGCGCGCCGTGCTGGCGCGCGCGGTGCCGGCGGCAGCGGGCCTGCGCCTGCTGGAGCGCGCCGCCTTCGGGGAGCCGCGCGCGCCGCACCGCCTGCCGTGCGCCGTGTGCGAGGTGCGTGCGGACGAGCGCCGCGGCCGGTACGCCTTCCTCGTGCACTACAACTCGCTGCTGCAGCTGGACAACCCCAACAGCGTGCTGCACGCGACCGTGGCGCACCTGCTCAGGGTGACGCCGCGGTGCCGCCCCGACATGAAGTACGAGCTGCTGTTCAGCGTCATCTACCCCACGTTCATAGTTGCTAAACATCGGTACGCGATGCGGTCGGAGGAATCCGCCCATTTTCTAACTGCATCTTGTCTAAACATAATCTCCAGCTTGTTGAGCACCGTTTCCTTCGCCGAACAATTTATACAGAAAGGAGGCTTGAGCTACGTGCTAGAATTGATATCGATGCCGGATTTTTCAAATCAATGCTGCGCCATACTCGAAGTTGCTATAATTGTAGAAATATTGAAACTTATAAAAGAAAATGAAGAATTTCCGTACTTTCGGGAAGTTGGTTCACTGTCTTCCGTTCAAATATTATTCAAATCGTTATCCGACGCCACAGAAAAGTGTTTTGAAGTATACAAAACCAAGCTGACGCCGGAGAAATTTGAGGAACTATGTAATATTGATAAAGAAAAACAAATGCTCGGTCTACCAACAGAAGCACCAGGCAAGGCGACTGGACGTTTCGCCTCCGAGATGGAGTCAGACGCGACAGACGAACAAGAGGCGGTCCGCAACGCAAGCACGTTCTGGCGGTGCTGCGCGCGCCTCTGCCTGCACAGCCCGCTGCTGCGCGAGCACGCGGCGCGCCAGCATGTGTTCCTGCGGGGATATGCCTTACTACGCCTGCTATTGTATTGCGCGTGCCAGACCACGCCGGCAGCGTCCAATACTGTACCTGAAGTGTCTAATAGGGTACCTGAAATGTCCAATACCGTGTCACAAATGTCAAATATTATTTCTGAAGTGTCCTGTACAGTACCTAAAGTGTCCAATATTTCTACTACTAATTCTACTGCTGGACGAGCTGTGTCTACAGCTGGACCTGTAGTGTCTAATGCTGGGCCCGATGCAAAAGTGGTGCTCAAGATTGTGGAGGCGCTGCTGACTGTGCAGTTCGCTGTTTCAGGTTAGTAATACTTGGTGTAAATTATTTTATAATTTTCTATAGAGTTTGTTCATGCTAATCTCAGAATCAGTTTAACGGATTTAAATACAGTTTAACTTTTGGAATCTGGCAAGCTTCACTTAACATTTAATATTTGTTTTATAATTGGATCGTTCTATTGGAGTTCTATCAATTTAAAGTATTTTGTTCCACAAAATTGGTAATTACTGAAGAGTTATTTTTTACAACTATTTTATTGAATTGGCCGAATCTTTAGTGCTTAATGTATCTGTTTGATATTATTTGTAAAATTATTACTACTAGGGCTAGTTTAAGGGCATTATTAACCGTAATAATAAGTAGCTATATATTCTAGCCTATTCATTTGGACGTGAGACAAAATATAAGCAAACAAAACCATGTTTCCCAAACTTTCATTTTGCTTTTTTATTGAGTGATGAGTTCCCATATATGTTTCTAGCAGCTAGCTGTACTGTTCTTATATTGTCTTTTCTGAAAACTTCACTCCACGATAAAAACTAAATAATTAAAAAGGCTGCAAGTAGTCTAATATTAAAAAAAAATATAAATTTAAATAAACTGCACTTACATTTGTGACATTGAATTATATAAACAGTTATAATTATATTGAAATGTAAAATACTCTATAATTTATCAGTATTGAAAAATGTTCAAAGTTTGAGAATAAGATGCTCTGGGTTTTCGTTTGGATTTTTTAACATGTCAACTACATAATAAACAATTATTAAAAGTTAAGATAATAATTAAAGTCTTAAACGGCTATACAGTGTTTTTGTCATCACCACTTTAAATGAAATCGCAGTTTTAACTACTCTATAAAAACCTAATATAATTAAACAAAAATGGTTTTTCCAAAAATTAAAAAGTTTTTCAAACACTTGCTATGGTGAACGGATTACGACGTAGGCGACGTAGGCGAGTCAACCAATTGGTCCCAATTGGTTGAGTTGAGAGCATATCGTCGAGGCATAAACGTTACTTACGACTCGATTTCTTGAATGAGGCCTGTGCGGCGTTATCGCTTTGATAGATTTGTATTTGTGTGCGTCATCCTTGACAAATGGCGTTTTATTTTACAACAATAATTTTATTTTACAACAATAATTTTGACCAATTGGTAGAGTCGCCTACGCGACTCCCGGACGTGGACAACCACAATGCCTCTTTATTGGACCTTCTGCTGACTTCACATCCGGAACAGTACCAGGTTGTCGTCGATGCCCAAATTGCCAGAGCTAGGTCCGAGCACATCCCCAAAATTGGCGAGAAGCCTGAGAGCTACCCGTCCGGAACTCATCAGTTCTGGGCGCTCTCAAAGGCGGCACTTGGCAACTCTAGCCAGCCTTCGCTTCCGCCATTACGCACGGGAAATGACATCTTGGTCCACACGGCAAAGGAGAAAGCCGACCTCCTGGGCGCTCTCTTTACCTCAAACTCGATTTTGGATGACCAAGAAACAACGCCGCCGACCATCCCGCGGTGCCAGAGCTCATTGCCTGAGGTTAAGTTCAACCAAACAGTTGTTAGGCAAGCTCTGTCTTCTTTGGACATCCATAAGCCGAGCGGGCCAGATGGCATCTCTCCCTTAGTCCTCCATTCTTGTGCTCTTGAGCTGACACCGGTACTAACGCGTTTGTTTCGGCACTCTTACTCAGTCGGCGTAGTCCCAGACTCATGGAAGAGCACTCTTATCCACCCGATCCCGAAGAAAGGCGATGGTTCCGATCCATCTAACTATAGGCCTATTGCTATCACCTCCTTATTCTCAAAGTTATGGAAAGCATCATCAATAGCCAGCTCTTGATTTATCTAGAGGATCACCGATTGATTAATGACCGACAATATGGCTTCCGCCATGGTCGCTCAACCGGTGATCTTCTGGCTTACCTAACCTATCGCTGGGGTGCGGCTATTGAAAGCAAGGGAGAGGGCCTGGCAGTTAGTTTGGACATGGCGAAGGCCTCTGATCGAGTGTGACATGGGGCGCTCCTTGCTAAACTTCCATCCTATGGGCTTTCCGAGAATTTATGTAAGTGGATCGCCAGCTTTCTCACTGGACGCAGCATCACGGTTTTTGCTCGTGAACCCTGGCATTCCCCAAGGCTGTGTGCTGTCACCTACGCTGTTTCTTCTGCATATCAATGACATGTTAGAGGATTCTAGCATTCACTGCTATACAGATAATATCACAATGGCCGCGCAAGTCTTTCTCGGGAAAACGTTGAACAGTGCCGAAATAAACCTGTGTCATCTGTTGAGGCATCCCTCGACAATGTCTCCTCGTGGAGTGAAAGGAACTTGGTTCAATGTAGCCCCCTGAAGACACAAGTTTGCGTGCTAATGCGCAGCGAGGAGACGTCTCTACGCAAAGCCAAAGTGTCAAGCCTTTCACAGATCATTGTTTGTCATAAAACAGTTTTACACCATTTACGAAAGTCTGTGTACAAGAAAAATTTTGACATTTGGGTACCACATGATCTCACTGAGAGAAACCTAATGCTACGTGTTTCCATTTGCGATTCTTTGTTGAAACGTAACAATTCCTTCATCCAATATGAGCTTTTGTCCCCGGGTCACCACTACCTGTCAGATTTTTTTAATCAAAAATCTCAAAATTTGAAATGGGCCTATGGTACTACCTATAAGATGGCAACAAGTCATCAATCAAAGCAGCACATACATAATATAAATAAATAAATAAATGTTCTTAAAAAACTATTTACCTTTGTTTGAAAATACTTTTGCCCCGAACTTATATATCGCAAATATTACACTATGACTATAGCGTCCTTTGCCTTACCTTCGACTATATGCGTAAGAAAACGTGGTACTAGTAAAGAGATTACACAACGATTACAATATAAATTATTAGATGTTTAAAATTATAATTATATTTATATTTGCGTTTAATGTGGGTTGCCCAACCAGTGCTGGTAACCAGATAGGTTGCGGTTAACTTAAATTCCACGCATTGTTTCACAAATAATTCATCTAACGATCGTTGTCTGCATAATCATATGCAGACAGACTAGGTATTAGGTACTGCTAAAAAATTTAATATGTAAATTATTTAGACGTTTCAAGGCAATTCTAATTTAAATTGATTATGTTTTATGTACTTTTAAAATATTCAAATTTATAATAGAATATATTTTACGGGATAAGTTCGAGTTCGAGTTGTGTAGCTAAACAGAAATACATAATTTTCGTTTAGGTATACAAAACTATGTTGTTTAATATTTTTGTCGTGTTTTGAAATTAAAGTGAAATTTAAATAACAAAGCTTCCATTATCATTGGAACGGAACAAGTAATTTAAAAGAAACTCTCTAAAAAATATTTCTATTTCCAAAACGCGTTAGTTTCTAAAATCTATATTATTTATCTATATAAAATGTATTTTATTTTTGGATATATTTTGTAAGGTTAATATAAATTATATTTTTGAAATTTATTATTTTAAGGACAATGTCTTCCTACAATTAAACATACATATTAAAATACAAAAAAATCTAATCAAATCAGCTTCACGCTATATCCCGCACACAGCAGGGTAGACAGAGGGAACCTAGTGTTGAGACACTTCGTTCCCCACTTTCTGCCGAATTCTGGAGGCATTGCGTGTTGAGTGGCAGAACTCAACGCCGCGCCAACACTCAACGCCAACGCTTCGCTCTGGTGTCGAGGCCTTTGCCTCGAAATGGAAATATAAATTTAAGTAAATATTTCATCTCCTCGAGTGGAGATCGAGCCAACAGCCAGTCGGTTTTACACTCACACTTTGTGCCCCTGCGCCACGACTGGCCTCAGCCATTAAAATACGCAGTTACAGTAATTAATAATTTGTGCTCAGTAATGAAGTAAGCGCGTAATAAGATATCTATGGAAGAGCTTAAGAGGCTTCCTACTCGACGTAGTATTACCACAACGTAATGTATGTGCAACGTGCCGTGTCACGTTTTACTCACTTTATTGGGTTTCCGCTACCAACGTTTGACCCTGGGTGCCCTGTTGATGATACTGTTGATTTAACCCTATTATTTATATAGTAAATAGAAGATCCGAGTAATTTTTCTTATGTAGGTAAATTTTGTAGGTAAAGTTGCTAGGTTATTAATTGTAAGTGGTTTTGTTATCCAATTTACTCTTAGTTGGGAACAAAACGTCGCTTAATGAGATAAGGAAATCGAAATGTATATCACCATTAATAATTGAATTTTTCCTCTGACTCGAATTGTTTATTTCTTGTTTTAATTTAGTTTACGCCGAATCTTGTGTATAGCGAGATAGGCATAGAAAATATAGGATCAAGATACTGTGCTCTTCGCTTTCTGACAATATTTAAGATATTGTGTGTTGAGGGGGTCAGCTCAATGTCACACTTGAGCGGGGGAATGAAAATAATTATTTCCCTTGCATGTCATCGAGTCATCACATTTACACTGTGCCACACGCCCTGTTCCAGTTTTTATCCAGAGGGTGCCCTGACTAATATCTGTCCGATATTTGTTCTTGGGCTTACGGGTGCGTAAACCCAGATCCTCGAGCCACCACTTGTTATACCTCCATCCAGTTCATAAAACCACTTTTATCCTCCCCTTTTTGCTATCCTCCCCTTCTACCTACCCTACCCCCTTTTCTGTCTCTGTCTTCTGTCCTATTCCTCTTGCCTCGATTTTTCCCCACAAAGGGATTTTTGAGGTCAGATGGCAATCGATCCATATAATAACCGCCATCTGCCGCTATAATGTACAGAGACAGGCAGAAACTGGGTACAGCTAAGGCGTCACCGCTAAACGGCACGCAGGCACATCGCTCTACACCTGCAATAAGTGGGCAAGCGCTACCATGTGAAGTACGGGCAGAGCTAAAGATGCAAGTACCCAGATGGAACCTCCGCTTTGCAATATTTGCTTTGGCAGGGAACTACAGAGATGTACTTATGAGACGTTGGGTCCAGTTTGCTTCGCTCTAGGAAACAAGCTGGAAGGGCAATAAGTCCCGTTACATACGGCTTATATATACTTGATAGAAATGGTTTAGGGGTAGTGCTTTCTGAAGAACTTCAGAATAGGCTCCTTGAAATTGACCGTCTCTTTGACCGCTTGATGTGGGTAAAGGCTTGGGAGCGTTATCACAAACTTAATCAGTGTCTATGCTCCCCAGGCGGGATGTAGCCCAGCCGAAAAGGAGTCATTCTGGGGGCGGTATGAAAGGGTTCTACTTTCTGTACCGTCTACCGAATTGATCTTCGTTGGTGGGGACTTGGGCGATCCCGTCAGTGAGGCTGCTGAGCCGTGTTCACGGGGATTTTGGGCACGGTCTTCGCAATATATGGAGGAAATATTCTGAGAACCTTTATTGCGTCTAATCTGGCCATCGTGAATACCTGCTTCCAAAAGAATCCTTAGCACCTTATCACGTATAAAGGTGGGTCCCACTCAACTCAAATTAACTATTTATTATTTTTAAACATTTTAAAAGTGTTATTCCACACTTAGGAAAGAAAAATACTTATTTAGAAAACGTATAAAAATTCGAACGTTCAAATTCGAGTCCCGCTACGTTAAAATTTTTATACGTTTTCGAAATAAGTATTTGACTATTTATTAACCAGGGCAAAAGCCTGGCTGTCCAACATCATCTTTTTGTCATGGACTTTAACGTCACTCCGAAGAAGAAAGGAGTCTAGAAAGGTAGGCATAGGATCAAGTGGTGGTTGCTGAATGGACCGATGCAGATTGACTTCCTGGCAGAGGTGAAAAGTCATAATCTTTTGACTAATATCGAGACTGCTCAGGATGCTTGGAATCGAGTTCAGTCGGCAATTATTGCGGCGGGCATGCGAGTTCTTGGAGTTTCTAAGGGAGGACGTGTCATCGACAGGGAGACATGGTGGTGAGATGACAAAGGTGACTCGTGAAAAGAAGGTTGCCTTTAAGAAGTGGTAACTATGCAACTCACATGAAGGCTAACTGCAGTACATATTAGCGAAGTTTCAATAAAAGAGCTATAGCCAGAGCCCGCAGTGAGAGCTTATCACCGCTATATGATAAACTTGAAACTTTAAGAGGGAAGCTCATTTGCAAACTGGTATGTTCCCGGGATAAAGCGACGCAAGCTATCACAAAATGTGTTTGCGTCAGAGATCCCCAGGGCACGCTGCTCTGTAGTCATAGCTCTCGAAGAATAGATGCAGTCTTCATCACGACCCACGGTCTAACCTCAGACTTATTGCCCCAATAACCCTTGACGAAACCCGTAATTGCCTTCGATACATGAAGAACGTAAAAACGGTGTAATTATTTGGTAATTCCGATCGAAGTGTGGAAACGTTGGGCTCTTTTGGTGTTCTCATTTTTACTGACCTTTTTAACCCTATCTTGAACACTGGAAAAATGCCATACCAGTGGCGGCTTAGCTTTATTACGCGTATTTACAAGAGAAGGGACAGTGTTTCAGATTGTGGTAGTTATAGGAGCATTAAACTTATGAGTCATACCATGAAACTCTTCGAGCGCATCCAATATGGATTTCACCCAGGATCGGACATTATGGACGCCATTTTCACCCTCAAAACTGACGGAGGCATACAGGAAAAAAGGAAAGCTCTGCATGTGGCTTTTATAAACCTCCATAAGGCCTTGGACTGTGTGCCTCGTCAGTGTATCTGGTGGGCATTGTGATCCAAAGAGATCCCTATATTGAGATTATCTGAGATTGAGATTGAGATTATCTAACCACGATTCCGCTTATATTGTTACTGACTATTGTTGGCGACACTAAACCCTCCGAGATTACATTAGGTGTTTACCAGGGCTCGGTTCTTAGTCCGTTCTTATGTAGTGCTCGATATTGTTTTGACTCAATCTATGGCTGATGATGTATGCCGATGACATAGCACTAATTAACGAGAACCGACTGAAGCTGAAGCGTAAAGTTAAAGGGTACGCTTGAGAACGGTGGTCTTAAACTAAATGTGCCAAAGACCGAGTACATGCCTGTACATGTACAGCCTGCGGGAGCCCGGACTCTAACACTATCCATATAGATCCCGAGCCAGCCGTTAAATCGAAAAAGTTCAGGTACCTTGGATGCGTAATGCACGAGTCTGGAGGCATCGATTACGATGTGTATAGCCGGATAAACGGTGCCTGGGCCAAATGGCTAGAGGTCACTGTAATCTGCGATCGCAGGATACTGCCCAAACTCAGGGGTCTGATATACAAGAGCATCGTTCGACTGGTTCCTTTATACGGCAGCGAATGCTGGCCAGCACTATCTCGTCACACTCAGGAGCTTTACGTCACGGTAACAAAGATACAGAGGTAGATGTGCGGCGTAACGGGCTGTGACCGCATACGTTACACATTTATTTGAGGTAGTCTTGGAGTCCGTGACGTAGCGGATAAGCTCCAAGAGCGTCGCCTGAGGTGGTTTGGCCACGTTACGCGCCGCCCTAAGAATATGGGCCTATGTTGGATGCAAGTGCCCTGCTATATCAGTCCCTGGAATGAGACTTCTCGGACGCCCTCGGAAGCATTGGTTGGATGTTGTAATGCAGCCAATGGTCTAACCACCGAGGATGCTAAAGACCGTCCAAAGTGGAGTAGATTGTGCAGAAAGGAAGACCCTTTTCAAAAACTGGGATTATTGCCACGAAGAAGAAAAAAGGTACGCCTGTGACATTATGAGACTATGCCCATTTTCATTTTAATATTTATTCGCAAAGGAGTTAGAATAGGTATTTTAAAATGTCTTTAAGAAGCGCGTTGAGTTCTGCCACTCAACACGCAATGCCTCCAGAATTCGGCAGAAAGTGGGCAACGTAGTGTCTTAACACTAGGTTCCCTCTGCATAACCTGCTGTGTGCGGGATACAGCATGAACTAATCAATATAGCTAATTTAAACTTATAAGTGTATTATATTCCTAAACTAATTACTATGAACTATTAACCTTACATCAGGCTTACGACGCATTCTTCGCCAAAGATTATCTGCTATTGTTTTGGTTTTAGGTACACAAACATATTATAGTTAAATGGGTAATTAAGGTTAACAAATGGATTTCTTAACCGAGTTAAAAAAGATTACCAGTTTGGACTGTATTTTTGAAATTAGATAATATTTTCGTATGCTTGCCTAAATAGACCACCTAAGTTAAAGAAATCTAAAATACATCACTTATTTAGGTTTCCAAGTATTTTTTACCTGTAATTGTACGTTGTTCTACAAACTCGAAAACTAAGTCATATTTTTTTTTGGGTATACCACAAAAGAAAAAAACCGGACAAGCGCGAGTTGGGCTCGCCCACCGAGAGTTCCATACAAAAATTGGAGGTCGCGAGCCTTTTCTGAAATTCGGGCTTAGCTTAACCAAAGCTCTTTCATCTGATACCTCACTTGAACTAGCTAGGCTTTAATATCATAATATAAAATTTTGACCTCCTTTATAAGGAGGACAAAATATGGAAAGAAGGATATTGTTTTTTTACGACTTAACCACAAATGTCTAGTTTTCAGATTTTTTCCTGAACTTGGACTACCTGTAGATGCTAACTACCAAATTTCATAATTCCATGTTAACCGAAAGTGTCCTATTAATTTTGATTCTCTATAAAGTTTCGAAATACGTGTTTTTGGGGCCAGCTGGGGGCCGGTTTGCTTCTTTTCTGAAAATCCTGTGCCTCTGCTGTTGCCGACGTGTAAATATGGAACTTTATATTACTAGCACTGTAGTGCCAATCGCTGGCAAGTCACAGTCTTGGTTTAATACTTTAGCAAACGCGAGACATATCAAATCTGGACCGAGGCACTAGTTACTAAGGATCCGAAGGTGAAGGAATATAACCGAGCCTCTAGGTTCTTTAAGTCGCAAATTGCCAGAGCAAAGGTCCAAACATATCGCCAAAATCGGCGAGAAACTTGAGAGCTACCCGTCCGGAACTTATCAGTTCTGGGCCCTCTCAAAGGTGGCACTTAGCAACTATAGCCACCCTTCGCTTCCGCCTTGACTTTGGATGACCAAAGAACAACACCGCCGACCATCCCGCGGTGCCAGAGCTCAATGCCTGGGGTTAAGTTCAACTAAACAGTTGTTAGGCGAGCTCTGTCTTCTTTGGACATCCATAAGTCGAGCGGGCCAAATGGCATCTCTCCCTTAGTGTTCCATTCTTGTGCTCCTGAGCTGACATCGGTGCTAACGCGTTTGTTTCGGCACTCTTACTCAGTCGGCGTAGTGCCAGACTCACGGAAGAGCGCATATAACCACTCGATCCCGAAGAAAGGCGATGGTTCCGATCCATCTAACTACAGGCCTATTCCTATCACCTCCCTACTCTCAAAATCAATACCCAACTCTTGGTTTATCTAGAGGATCATCAATAGATTAATGATCGTCAATATGGCTTCCGCCATGGTCGCTCCACCGGTGATCTTCTTGTTTACCAAACCCACCGCTGGGCTGCGGTTATTGAAAACAAGGGAGAGGGTCTGGCAGTTAGTATGGACATGGCGAAGGCCTTTGTTCGAGTGTGCTATGGGCTTCCCGAGAATTTATGCAAGTGGATCGCCAGCTTCGTCACTGGGCGCAGAATCAAGGTCGCTGTCGACGGTTTTTGCTCCAAATATATGCTCATGAACACTGGCGTGCCCCAAGGCTGCATGCTGTCCCCTACGCTGTTTCTTCTGCATATCATTAGCATGCTAGAGATTCAAGCATTCATTGCTATCCAGATGATAGCACAGTGGACGTTGTTTACTCCGGCCGCGCAAGTCTTTCTCGGGAAAACGCTGAAATAAACTTGTGTCTTCTGTTAAGGCACTCTTTGAGAATGTTTCCTCGTGGGGTGAAAGGAACATGGTTCAGTTTAACCCCCTGAAGATACAAATTTGCGCGATAACCACTAAAAAAACCCCATTTATCATATCGCCAGTCCTTCAAAACACTCCCCTTACAGCCGCGCCCAGTATCAGCATATTGGGCCTTAATGTTTCGAGTGACTGCCAGTATCGCAATCATCTGGAAAGCAAGGCCAAGTTGGCCTCACAGAAACTGGGGGTCATCAACAAAGCGAGACGTTACTTCTCGCCAAAACACCGTTTGGCTCTATATAGGGCCCAGGTTCGGCCTCATATGGAGTACTGTTCTCATCTCTGGGCTGGTGCACCCCAGTATCAGTTTGAACCATTTGATTGCATACAACGTTGAGCTGTTCGAATCATTAGGGACCCAATGATCTGTGAAAGGCTTGATACTTTAGCTTTGCGTAAAGGCGTCTCGCTATGTGTTCTTTAATGAAGTGGTATATTTGGGGAGTACGTTCGGTAGAGATAGGAAGATACGAGATGGATGCTAAAAGGCGTATTGCTGCCGGTAACAGGGTTAACTAAGGGTGCATTAGCAGGGTTCACTAAAGGTGCCTTATTTACATTGGTAAAACGGCGAAACGTCAGCACAGTTGCACGTTTGGACATACACAATGCAGTGTTGGTACTGACGCTGTTATACAGCAGCGAAACGTGGGTTACAGAAGAAGAATGGAAGAAAGGTGAATGCTGTGGAGATGCGATCTCTTCGTGGGTAATGCTGAGTCAGATTAGCAGATCGAATCCGCAATGAAGAGATATACAGAATGGCAAGTACTAGAGAGGATGTCACGGTGAGAATGAAGAAGAAAGTCGGGCTTGTCGAATGAATTAGTTGTGAAATAACGGCAAAAAATATTTATGACGAAAATTGAGCGGTGAGAGAGGTAGAGAGAGACCTCAGTTGACTTTTGAAAACATAGTATCAAAGATGCTAGAAGGAGGTCACCTAAAAAGTATGAGGACCCATCGGAGAACATGTATAAAAATTAACATGAACAGATGAACATGCAAATAGGTTGATGACAGTGGCCGAGGCAAAAGAAGTATGCAGGGACCGTAGCGTTTTGCCCTCGCTGATGTCAGACTACTTCGGGACACAGCGTGAAACTAGTTTAGTTTACATACAGTACATTTTACATTTTACAAAAAGTTTTTGTATGTTGCGACCATGACATTTATAATTTTCATAAATAACAATCTAAATATAAGCATATACTTAAATACATATTAAGTATCATATTATACTACAGTTTTTGAAAACCAACTATAAGATATTCCTCCTATTTTAATATTTTGTTTACACGCACACACATAAAAATAACTAGGAAACTTAAAAATAAATTTTAACGCAGGATTTGAATTCACGAAAAGTTATTCGTCTTTATGATAAATATGCCTAAAACTTCGTCATTCTCCACAATTATAAAAAATCTCTTGTAATAATTTAATTGTTTAAATATTTTAACTAGATGAAACAGGGGGTCGATCAAAAGACACAAGCTGTGCCATCGTGCGCACCGCGCTGAGCGCACACGCCAGCGTGCACGGCGGGCTGCGCGCGCTGTGCGACACGCTGGTGGGCGTCGCGCTCGCCGCGCCCAGCGCCGGACCTGCCTTGCCGACACTTGCGCCGTTGAATGTGAGGGTAGGTGGATATATGTACATATATAAAGATGCCATTTGAAAAAAGAGTTTAATTATGAACGCGATGCTGATGGGTTCGATTTTTAAGTCAGTTATTTTGGTGATGTTGAAATGAACCACTTCGTAACGTAATGGCTGAACATTAAAAAATCATATATGTAGATAAGTACATACATAGTGTAATACTTAATTCAAAGGCTTAGGATCCCTCGGAGGGTTTGTATGAAAGTGTTGGTGATAATAGACGTCGCGTTTGGCGTTATGGGGTATCTTCTACCATAATTTAAGCTAAAAAAAACAATTAAAAAAATATTTTCTATTTTTACACTTATGGATTTTATTTATTTTTTTTACCTTGTTTTTACAGTTTACCTTGTTTTTTATTTTAAACAAAATAGCATTGTAAAAATGTGTCAAAATTCCGATAAAAAGATCAAAACACTAACTTTTGCATAAATTGATTGTTCAAAACTATAACTATCTATGTATTATATATTTAAAGAACTAATTCGTCTTGATGATAAATGACAGACAACTTTTAACGATCGTTTGTCTTTTTATTATAAAAAATACATTATATTTTTTTGTTTCGATATAAGTTTTGATTTATACAAGATTCTTAAAGCAGTTCCAGAAATAAATGAATCTTAAATTAAATATGTCTAATTCATGATATTTAAAGTTACAATTTTCGCATGCGCGTGACGCAAAGTAATTATGGGCATATTTTGTATTACATTTAGAAATTGCAAGTAAAGGTTTATTACGTGCACCTAACCTATGACTTGAAAATTAAATTTACTTACGAGAGAATAGAGACATTACTTACTTTCTTATAAAATCCTTTGATACACGAATCACAAAGCCCGAAATGTTGTATGCTCTCTGATTTGATTGTCTTCTTGTTTCAACTTTAGTCTTAATATGTTAACAGCTAGCTCGCAAGGTCGCATTGTAAACATTTTACAGCTTATTATATATAAATACTTATATAAGATTATCCCAAAATGCGAAGCGCGCAGCGCAGGTATCTTTGTAGTTTTTGTCTGATATTGTCTTGGGTAAAAGTGGTGTAAAAAAATATATAAATGTCATATCCATTTACTGTAGACAGATAGGAAAAATATCACAATACTTTTAACTTTAAAATAAAGTAAAAAAGATTTCTCAAAGTGCGTGGAACAATCCGCTAATCCGTCTCAGTCCCGCCGAAATCGACACATCTATATATATCGGTAACGCTGTTTTATGTACCCCCAAATACTTGGGATACTTGTTATAAGTGACAAATAAAATGTTTGTTTAGAAAATCACAACTATAATATATTAGATTTATAATTATTTCTACATTTTAGGTATAGATACTATGGATGAGCGCGGCCGCCTGGAACAAGTCTAGTATTTGGTCTAGTTGTTGTTATACTCATAGCTTATTAGGCTGGTCTATTACTTTCTACGTAGCTAAATAATATATAATAATGAAATAAAAAAATTTTTCATTTATTTTGTTAACAAGCCAAAACTCAGCTAATTTATAGTGGCTAGAGACAATGATGTTAAAAAATGTCATAGAAAGCGTTATCCTCAATCTGCACCCGTGTCCGGGCGCACGTAGTCGTAAAATAAAATTATAAATTAGACATATATTATTTCGATTTCGTTTTCTCAAAGACGCTATCTAACTCTATGAGGTCAGATATACCGGAAGATATCGATCTAACATTATTAGGAGCTAAGACCGGTCAGACCTTACAACCTGTTACTCGTATTCGTAGTTCAGCTCTCGGCCACTACACACGCGCGCGCGTGCCGCGTACATATGAAAATACAGAATTGTATCTATTCGTAAGAACCTCCTAGCGGCCGAGCGGTCATTAAGTGTTGTGAAATCCGAAATAGTTAGCTGATGGCGTAGCGTTAAACCAGTTTGGTTTCTATTCGTCTAGAAACATAACATTCGATTTTTTAATATTGTTTGTGATTGTGTATGTGAAAGTGTTGAAATGTCTAGGATTGAGGAGTCTCCTGTGAGTGGAGTTCCCAATACAGTAAGTACGGTCTGATTGTAAACGTGTTAGTTGGTTCAATTCCCACTGGACGGAATTAATTATTTTAATTTCCTCGCTCTGACACTCAACACACAATGTCTTACTGCTGCTGCTATATCCGGGATACAGCGTGAGGCTAAGATAAGAGAAGCTAAGCTAAGATGAAAGTCTATACATCAGTTTATATTGGTATTAAATGATCAGTCGAAACGAAAACGAAACTTAGGTCTCGATCTCATACTTGTAAGAAGGTTTTTTGTTCATATTTTACAATAAATGTTTGTGTATTATAAGTATATTTTATAAGTAGTGCAAGGTGACTTTGAAATCGCCAAAAGTACCAATAAAAATAATAATATCCTGTTTCCTTTAGTCTTAATCAAAATTATCAAATATCTGACTTCGACGCAATTACATTTTAAATAGTTGATATAAGCACGTGGTTTTTATTTATGATTATTATAATATGACAAATACATTATAAATATTAGTTAAATATTACAATGATAATGACACCTATAATATTATTACCGAAATATAAGTTATTGTGACTATCAATAATCAAAAACAAGGTGACACTTCTGGCTTGTTATTTTTAATGATATACTAGTCGTTATCTAAAAATGTATATAAATTAAGGCATATGTTGGTATTTATGTTTACAATATTTAAAGTGTACATTAACACTATATACAATACAAAAAAATGGTAATACTAATTTGTTTAAAATTCTCGAATTAATGTTTGTTGTATAAATATATACTTAGTGTCACGTGTGTGAAATGATTGAGCTATGATCCAAACATAAGTATTTTAATGTTGTACCTTACTGAATATGTCTAATTAAATTTGTAAAGTATTTGACTTTACAATACAAAAAAACACTTCTTGGTTCTAGAAAATATCACAGTTAGAAAATAACTTAAAAAATATCGGAGACTCACTTGAAACTTGTTCATCTAGTTTTTAAATGATGGCTCAAGAGACCGCTGGGAGTACCGCTCTGTAGGCGTAGTGTGGGTGCTAATGATGTAAAACTTTTGGTTACCATAAATAATATATACCAATATCTATAATATATTTTAAAAAAATAACCATGAAAAAGTTTTTTAATCAAGAATAAGTTTTTTGCTGGATTTAGTTTTTTTTATTGAAATTATATTTTTTGTGTTATCTCTAAAATTGTCTTATGCATATTGAATCTGTTCCGCACTAATGTCACTATATAACATGAATGTAACCATTATTATAGTATATTATAAACAAGTATTATTAAATAAAAGGGAAAACGTAATAATGTCTTTCGGAAGTACATTACACTATTACTGTCAATATATCTACTTATAAAACAACTTTATGACCAATATAAACTTCATATCAACATTCCTATTCGGACGTTTCCTGACCCTACCTCATAAATATAAAGTCTTAGGTTTACTTCAAGTAGCAGGAGAAAATTAAACAAATATGGCTAACTAGTGGGCGCGCGCGGCTTCGCCCGCTTATTTGCACCCTTAGGGGTGAATTCTAAAAAAAACACTAAACACGTGTTCAATAAAATATTTTTAACAGTCTGAATTTATTTTTTTTATAAAAATCGGTGGCGATTAAAAGATTTTTCCATACAAACTTTCAACCCCTTATTTGCACCCTTAGGAGGTGAATCCTAAAAAACCATGAAACACGTGTTCAATTAAATATTTTTAAGAGTCTGAATTTCAAATTTTATAAAAATCGGTGCCGATTTAATAAATTTTCCATACAAACTTTCAACCAATATTTCATCCCTTTAGGGTTAAAATTTTTGAAAATCCCTTCTTAGTGGATGTCCAGATTATGAAAATAAACATCTGTCCAAATTTCACGTTTCTACGTACNATATATATATATATATATATATATATATATATATACATACATATATATACATACATATATATACATACATATATATACAAATCATTTCACTCAGTCCTCCTGCTATCCTGCGTGTATTTATTGTTAGTGGGCTAAATAACCAAATGAACGTCGAGGAGAGTTGAAGCTAATACTATCGAAGAAGTCGTCGGATACATTTTAATATAGAATCGTAAAGAGTTAACGTGCGGCGTTGAGTTCCGTCAGTACCGTCGTCTCAGTACGCAATTTCTCGAAAATGGAGCGGTGCGTAGAGAACCGATTATAGATATGATTCCAGCGGATGACAATTTCACAATATTTCTCAATTATTACATTTATGTAAATTACGTGTTTGACTTATACTAGCAACTACGAACAACAGTTATATGTTAGAATAAAACTTTAGAATACCTATAGTTATAATATAGACTTTACTTAGTACTTAACGGAATTTTTAACTTGACTGATGTGTCTCAATTTGAAAGATGCTATTTGATATAATCTTCACGGTACTCATCGCATAAAGCACCCTGCTTGAGCAGCCAGAGAGAATCTAAGTCACCCCGTTCTCCGCTTTCCGCCACACTATGTCATAACGCTGGAAAAGGAAAATAATTAATGGGAGCAAGTGCGGATCGAACTCACAACCGTCGCGCTACAGTCAGACAGAGATTCAATGTAACTACCGCGTGCGTCGGCACGAGGCGAGCACACCTGCATACTCTACTCTCATAGAGGCGATGGAGTTTTATGTTCATTTGTTACACGATGTTCAACATAGTATTCATTGATTAGTCTCAATGACAGTTAAGTCAAGTGAGTTGTGAGTTTTTCCAAGCATAAATAAACAATTATATAAATATTATGAATGAAATATGATTTCTGCAGTTCTTTATGTAATCGATAAAGATTTTACATTAATATGACAAAGTTGTCGTCAATCTGGTTAAAACGTTTGATAGTTACTCTGACTTAAATATAAGTATTATATATTAAAGGTTTTTGAAGAAAGTTGATATTTCATTGCGTGTCGTTCGTGTCCCGGGACAGGTTCTGTGCTGGGACACGAACGACTCGCCAGTGCATGGGATTATCATAAAATAGTAACTTGTACCCCAGTGCAATAGCTTTTAAATATTACGTCAAGTACTTTTTTTAAGTTTGACGTATTTGACTGTATCTCACGCATTGCAAGGTAGGCAGAGGGAACCTGGGAATCTAGTGTTAAGACACGCTGTTCCCATTCAAAACTTTCGTGCCACCACCGGGGTGTTGAGTGGCGGAACTTAACGCCGTACTTTGCCTCGACATCAGAGCGAATATGATAATATAAAATAATTTATTTTCTCGAGTGAGAATAGAACCCACAAGCTAGTAACTAAAGTACCCAATTAAATATGTGAGCTATCGCTCATTTGGCACAATAAGTACCTACCTACTCATAATTGCAATTTAAAAAAAAAGTTGATTGCGTCTTCTGCAATATTTTAAAAAGTGCAAATACGACATTGTGCACCAAATGAACGTTGTTTTTTAAGCCAAAGTTAAGAACAAAGTGTTTCGTTACTATTCTTTTACAAAAGATGTGGTCTCGATAGAAACATAATAATAAACCATGATATTGAATAATTTAACCTAAAATGAAACCTATTTACAAATAATTGGATAAGTGGCTTATGAGAAAAATGAACTGTCGAGTTGTTTACTACCGCCGGCGCGATGTTGTCGATTCGCTATTGGAATCCAATTAAATGTACGAGTTAAGCTTGCCCTGCCTTGTTAAGAGATTTCGAAATAGTTTTTATGTTTTGAAATTTCTCCATACTCGCTAGGTATCCATATCGAGAGTACGCTAAAGCTATTTTTGTTTTTATCGTTAATATTAATAATGTTTTCTTGTCATTATTTTGTAGTTATTTTATTCGTGTATTGGTGCAAGATGAACGATAATGATGAAACTGATCAACTGATGTGATAATGTATGACCATTGAGTTATCTATCAATCTTTCAACACGCTTTGGTTAGGTGACATATAACTATACATACTACTATACAACATATAACTATAACTAATATATTATTATTATATTAATTAATATATTATTATAGACTCATAAAATTTATAGAAGAGCACATGATGAGGAGTACTTGGTGTAGCTATTCTGATGCTGGAGTCTGGAGATGAACAGTGGAACTCTTCATAGATTCTTCTTCTTTTAAGATACACGATAAAAACACGATAAAATGTGTCTTGTAGTTCTTTTTTAACTAAATAATATAGACGAAAGTTTTTGGAACATTGAGATTTGTGGAATTATGTCTTAATATAAATTGCACCTTAGAATTTCCTATTATATATGGAGAAAATATACTGCTATGTTCTTTTTGCTTTATGGTGTAGTCACTATCTTTAAATATTCATATTTGAAATTATTTTCCCTGACGTAATGCGTTGTTTAATTCGTTCACCAAGAGAAACAAACAATAAGTGGAAAGCACAGCACGATTGACTTATAATTCCTATACTATATAACAAAAACATAATTTATATTTTTGTTATACAGCCAAAGACTCATACGCATACTATACGTCATTTTATAGGTCCCACCACTATACTGCGGGTCAGAGAGCAGTTCCCCTGAATGCTCGTCCAGCGAGGACAGCGCGCCGCCCTACGCCAGCGAGCACAGCGACCCCCGCCCGGATGACGGTTACGAGGTAATGGTAATATTGTGCTTATACCTATATTATATATATTTATATGTTTGTTTGTTGTCGTGACACTATCACGGTGATATTAATTAACGCAATAATTTCGGCAACAAGGTTTTCTAGTGTCAACTTTGAAAGTTGTCGTGAGTTTTAGCTTTTTTATAGTTCTCATGAGTAGGTATACTTTTACCGCTACACTCGAAAGTATAGTCTATCAAAATGTTTATTGCATAAGAGAAGTATTTTGATATCTGCACATAGACTCCCGCTCATACAGCACCGCGCCCCCGCGAGCCCGGTCACCCCATTAAAGTATAGTCAAGCCAGTTTTTTAATATGAAATATGAATATAATATCATATGATAGCGTCATAGATTCAAAATGGCGTAGTAGAGCATATTTACCTCGTAATAGTACAAATAATAATTAGTTCGTTAGTTTTAAGCAACTTGCAAAACCAAGTTATGGATAAGTATTTTTTTATATAAAATGGAGGTCTTAATAAATTAATTAAGTTAGTAAATAAAATCTCCATCAATCCATATTGAATCAAAAAAATCATATTTAAAAAATACTTTATTACCGTTTTATTTAAAACATTAATTAATGCATGCATGAAAGTTAAAAAAAAGTTTAAATAAAATTTGACAAATAACAAAGTAAACAAAAATGCATTTTACTGTTATAAATGCTTATTTATAACAGTAAAATGCATTTTTGTTTATAATTAATTATATTCTTCTTTAAACCATATAATGTGAACTCGATTGTACTTATAAAGATATGTGGGTATGAATTTTTTGTAAGCACGTAGCGCTCATACAAAGACACATTATGGTAAAGTGATACCAGACTTTTATTTTTTTTACCTAAAAAATGATTTAAATAATTAACCCAGTATATATTTTCTAATATAGTCTTTAAGGAGTTTAAAAATTTCCAAATATTTTTTTATTATGCAATATGGCATAGTATATGAGCTTCCATTACGCATATTGAAAGTTTATGTTGTACATAGATGTATATAATATATAAATAAATATAACGATTCATCTGTGTATTATATAAGCAGAATTTTAGAATTGACTATATATAGTTCATCACAAAAAGACGTCATTTACAAAAAGTTTTTACTTTCCGGGCCAGTCTCGAACTATTCTCGACAACGATGATTGGTTTTGTATAATTTACTATAATACAATATAAAGATGATCAGATTATTTAATTATCATTTAAGAGTGATTTGCCGAGCGTAAGGTAAAACAACATGACAGGGTAACACTGATCGAACGTCTTCTCCGCATACGTTTTCTTTTACGCGAGTACCTCCGATTATCAATAAGGATTTTGAAGGACTATATCTTCATTAATATTTTCGCGAATTGTGCATATAAGGTACGACCTACTTTGGACCAATATTATTTAGAAATAAAGTACGTAAATAGCATATAAATTATAACTACATGTACGCTCATATGAATGTAAAATTAAATATATGTATGTATATATGCATATATTATATTTACATACGTATATTTTTTATAGATTATTTATAAATATATTATATTTACATACGTTTATTTTTTATAGATTATTTATAAATTTTAATGTATTTCACGCTGCTGTTTCACTTCCGATAAGTTTTAATGAAAAATATTTACCTATTATTTTATGTTTTTATAGCATAATAAAAGTGAGATGGAAGCGGAAAAACCAAAAAAATATTAATAATAATTTGTATGATAAATTCTTGTTCAATATCTTGAAATTCCGAATCAAATGCAAACATAGCGGTATTCTTACGAGATGTGTGAATAACCCTTATAAACTTAGTTGATTTTTTGACAACTTTACCATAATGTTTGATATTAATGACAAGTACGGTTACGATGTTAAACTCTAAAGAAATAAGACAATAACATATTTTAATTAAATTAATTTCAAGTCATTGCTGTTCCCAAATAGTTTATTATATTACATATATCTTTAATTTTCATTCCTTTTTACATGACCTATTATTGTACCTACCGCTTAAAACTATAAACAAGTAATTGACTATTATAAGGGGATCGTTTTATTTTAGTATTTGTAGGCTATTGTATATATGGAAATATCCTTTTCTACATATTAAATTAACGTTAATATAATATTTTGACATTTCCCTAGATTTCTCTTCTTTTTATTTTCCCGGGGTAAGAGGCAGTAAAAGTCAACTCCCGAAATATTTTGAGCTTGAACGTGAATTAGGACATAAAACTTTCACGTTTGTTTAACTTTAGAGTAGTCCACAAGTAATCATTCTCATTACAGGCCCTTGATGAATATATGTTAATATGTTGAAGGTGAAGAATAATAACATCACTCAGCTTATTATATAATTATGTCATTACGTAGCGAAGGTTAGTACGATTAAGGAGACCACGGTATAAAGCAAAATATGTCTACAAAAATAAGTTAAATTGTTATATGACAGTAAGTTATATTCAATGAAGGGTAAATAAGGCGGTGCGCGTGCAACGGTGTCTTAACGCTAGGTTCTCTCTGCCTACCTCGCTATGATATTTTGTGCAAGAGTAGAACATGAACTGAAAAGCGCTGATTGCGCTAAAAATATATAAACTACAGAAAATGAAGGTATTCGTTAGGTTTGTTTTTATTATCTTCCGAGAAAATGATACATAATATATAAAGCCTGTATGAGTAATCATCTTACGGAGGTTATTTTCCTCGAGGTTTGTTATGTTTTATTCGTGGAATTCTTTAAAAAAAACATAAACAAATGTTTAATTTTTAGTTATTAATAATTTATATTAATAGGAGTTTGTGAAAAAACAGGGACTTAATTTTTTTTTTATTTTCGTTATGTTAATCTTTTTTTACAGGCAGATATCGAGATCAGCAAGCTGGATATAAGCACTAGTTTAAAGTCACAGAAATTACCAGAATCACTGTCCATACTAGATAATGTCACCTGTAAGTCTTTTATTTATTCGTCTATTGATATATTTTTCACAATCAGAATGATGTTTTTAAAAAATTAAATATAATCATCTCCATAATTTGAATTGAACCTGCAACCGTCGTGTACATTTAGTAATACATTTTTTTTATTAAATGCATCATGCCGTTACATGAAATTAATTTGATTGAAATTAAAGTTACTAACGTATGTGTTGTAAGAATGTGACAAAACATTTATTTGTATTAATAAATTAAATGTTATTCGGTACAAAACAAATCCTTACAAAACCTTAGTTACAGTTTTTATTTAAAAAATAAAAACAAAAACAATATCAACGATTATTATAATATTGCCCGGATATATGAAGAGGTTGATGACAGTGGACGAGGCGAAAGAGGTATGTAGAGACTG
Organism: Heliconius hermathena; assembly: GCA_013403705.1. Taxonomy (NCBI): domain Eukaryota; kingdom Metazoa; phylum Arthropoda; class Insecta; order Lepidoptera; family Nymphalidae; genus Heliconius; species Heliconius hermathena. Next base: position 387,274 of record JAAIXJ010000073.1, read on the forward strand.
TAGCGTTTGGCGCTAGGGATAAAGCGTGAAGTTAGTTTAGTTTTTAGTTTAGTTTATAATATTTAATCACCAATTGTGTCTTTCATTTTAAACCATTTAATTTTCTTTATATAATCTTCATTTCGTCAATCTTCAAAACAATGAAATTCATTCAATACAAAACAAATTTTAGTGATCATGGATGAAACGACATATAACGTAAGAATATATTTGTAGTACACTACATATCGACATTACGATGGTGTGAGAGACCTGACAGATTATTTGTCTTTTCGGTTAGCTAAAATTATAACGATTTTCAGAAACAAGTACTCAAAACCATATCCAAAAAACGTGTCTCTCTATAAAGTACAAGTTGTGTGTGGCTTTTTAAAAAAGCGTTTAAAACCGTCTTTGGATTGGTTCAAACTATGGGTTAAAAAAGTATCGTTCGTTCCTAAAAGTGAAATAACACTCTATAAATATTAAAAATAGTTCATGTCTTACGTATTTCTTAAATGAATGGCAGATTGGTTACGTTTGTTGTTATATCCGCAGATTCACAGGCACAAGGCGCGCTCGACACGGAGCACGGCAAGGACGCTTTGGTGGCACATCCTGAGCTATGTGTCATCGTAGTTGATATATTGTCACAGCTTATTGAGAAGTATGTATTTTGTTCTATTTATTATCATTTTTTAGCTTCACAGTATATCTCGCGTATAGCACGGCAGGCGGGAAGAATCTAGTGTTTCTAGTGCTCTATACACAGCGTTTTAACCCTCAAATAAAGACCTTCACGTGGTGACAAGATTTAAGGCGAAGGAAAAAAATACAAATACGTCTGGGTTAGGAACGGTTGAATCTTTATGAGAAAAGATGATAACTCCGATTTAATAATAGTTAGTAGTGCTAAGTGATGTGGTAACCCCATTATATTGCATGAATAGTAGTTTGTGTATGTAAATTTCTTTTCCTTTTCTTTAAAATTCTCTTAAATATATTTTATCATAATTTTCGTGGCCTTAGAATAAAAACTCACCAAATTTTCAGGAATAATTCAATGAATACTTATGATATTATAATACTAACAGAAACCCGATAAAATGATTCAATTCTTAGCAGCGAATTATTTCATACGAGTATAATGCTTATAGAAGAAACCAGAGTAACTGTCAACTTAGTAATATAATAGATTGTGTAGGAGTCTCAGTAGCATTATTAAAAACTATAAAATCTAACAGAATTGTAAAGTGAATAATAAAATATCCTTTCCATATTTGGGTTGTTATTGAGGTGACATACTTGAAATCGCTTCGGCAATTTGTTTCATATGCAGTATATATTCCACCACCCTAAATAAAAACTTGGTAACTGGAACAGAGTCTGTGATCAATATGATATGTACAAATTAGTTGTTGGCAATTTTAATTTAAGCAGCATTGAGTGAAATTTAGATTTCCCTCATTTAGTATTAAAAATATTTAAACGGTATAGATTGTTATAGGTTATTTCGGATCAAATTCAAAATTCGAGGCCAGTCGTGGCGCAGCGGCACGAAGTGTGACTGTAAAACCGACTGGTTGTGGGTTCGATGAGGTGATTATGATTAAATTCAAAATTCAAATTCAAATAATTTTATTCAAAATAAGAAGTTACATGCTTCATTTTTTGAACGTCAAATAATTTCCACCAGTTCACTAAAGTTAATGCCTCAGACCTGAGAAGAACCGGCGCAAGAAACTTAGCGGGACTTATTTTTCTAAAATTGATTTTATACAAATACATATTTAATGTGTAGCTCCGTCCTCCACTAATTTACGCTAATTTCAGTGTAAAAGAAGTTGAGAGTGCAATACGAAGCCTGAAATGTGGTAAGTCAGCGGGAGCAGATGGAGTTACTGCCGAGATGATCAAATATGGTGGGCCACGCGTCTTGGACTTGTTCTGGTTTTTGTGCAATTTGGCGATTGGCGAGTTGCGGTCATCATGGCTTTGTATAAAGGCAAAAGTTCACAGATAGACTGCGTAAGCCATCAGTCAGGGCTATCAGTTTGATTAGCTTAGGTAGTAAAGTTTATGCTAAAGTTTAAGCGAGAAGAACGCAAGAGAGATCTGAAAGGTTGTTGTGGGAGGCCCAAGGAGGCTTTAGACCTGGAAGAAGGTGTATGGATCAGATCTTTTCCCTTCGCATGATCACGGAAAAATTTTTGGCCGTTACCCAAAAAGCTTTCTGTGCTTTTGTGGACTTGGAAAAGGCGTTTGACAGAGTTGAAAGATCGAAATTATGGGAGATATTACTACGGTACAATGTGAGCGGACCCTTGTTGCAGGCTGTAAAGTGTCTTTACCACTCACTCAGCCTGCATGCGGTTAGGAGCTGACATGTCGCCCTGGTTTGACATCCGAACGTGTTATGTTAAACAAGGTTGCGCCATGTCAGCTTGGTTGTTCAATTTGTATTTGGATAGCTGTCTCCAAAGAGTAAAACAAAGTGATATGGGAGTGAAAATAGGAGACCTGAATGTGAATTTCCTGCTGTACGCAGATGATGCAGTGCTTATTGCATCATCAGAACGCGAGTTGCAGGCATTGGTCACCACTCTGAAAGAAGGATGTGAATATAATGGTCTAAGCCTCAGTGCGAATAAGACAAAGGTTCTGATTNGGCGTATTGCTGCCGGTAACAAGGTTAACGGGTCCTTAGCTGCATTGATGAGACGGCGAAACGTCATCTCATCAATGCAGCTAAGGATCCGTTACAAAGCAGTTTTGGTACCGACTCTGTTATACGGCAGCGAAACGTGGGTATTACAGAAGAAGCATGAAAGAAAAATGAATGCTGTGGAGATGCGATCTCTTCGTAGGATATGCAGAATCAGCTTAGCTGATCGAATCCGCAATTAAGAGGTACACAGAATGGTAGGTACTAGCGAGGATGTCACAGTGAGAATGAAGAAGAACGTGCTCAGCTGGTTTGGGCACGTCGAACGAATGAGTGATGAAAGAATGGCAAAAAAGATTTATGATGGAAAAGTGAGCGGTAAGAGAGGTAGGGGGAGACCTCGGTTGACCTTCGAAAACACAGTATCAAAGATACAGGAGGAAGGTCACGTAAAACGCATGAGGACCCCCCGGAGGGCATGTATGAAGAGGTTGATGACGGTGGACGAGGCGAAAGAGGTTTGTAGAGACCGTAGCGTTTGACGCTCCGTTCTCTCTGACTACCCCGCTAGAGATAAAGCTTGATAGTAGTATGTAATGATATCTTTGAAACAGACTGGAGCAAGCATTTCATGGTTGCGTTAGGTGCGTTATCATTTATAAAATAATTATTTTAATAAATCAATCTATTTATTTTTACGTCTGTGTGTTAAAGGTTAATACCAAAATAACACACAAACGTCTTTTCACAATTTTCTTAAATCGTGATATAGAAAATTATCTGACGTTTTTTGGGATCCTATTGTAAAGGCATACACATTGTCCCATTAAAGAATTGCGGATTCGATGCAACCGAGTTACAGGTACACTAAGATTAAGCCTGTTCTTTTTTTTTCAGCTTCACGCTGTATCCCGCACACAGCAAGGTAGACAGAGGGAACCTAGTGTTAAGACACTCCGTTCCACTTATTTCTGGAGGCATTGCGTGTTGAGTGACGGAATTCAACGCCGCGCTTTCCCCTCGACACCAGAGCGAAGAAATGAAAATATAAATGTAAATATTTATTTCATCTCCTCGAGTGACGACTGAACCCAGTCGATTTACAGTCACACTTTGTGCCCCTGCGCTACGACTGGCCTCACTGGTCTTAAGCCTATTCCTGGTGTTAATAATATGAACCTCACCAATTTTGGTAAAATTATTAATGTTTTTTTTTTTAATATACATAAAATTTTCAAAACTATATTGAGATGCAACTGTCAATATATTAATTTCTTTACACTTTTGCCTTAAGGAGTCTTTAGGACCTAAGTTATAAATTGCACGAATAGCTCGCTCCTGCAGGACAAATATTGGTTGAATACCGGCTGCATTACCCCAAAGTAAACTCCCATAGGACATAATACTAAGGAAGTAGCTGAAGTAAACAAGTCGAGCCGTTTCTACGTCAGTTAGTGATCAAATATTTTTGACCGCGAAACCTGCGAAGCTAAGTCTATTCGCCAATACATCAATATGGGGTCCCCACTGTAATTTGGAGTCTATGGTGATACAAAATATTGTAGAATCGACAGGATCTACGGGTTCACTATTCAAGAGTACATCGGCTTTAACAACTTTCATGTTAAGTGTTCTAAAAATCATACATTTAGTTTTTTTACTATTCAATAGTAAGTTATTAACATTTAACTGATGTACTACTTTCGAGAGAGCATTGTTTACATCGTCTTGTTATTTTGAAAATTATCAATCAAAAAAGTGTCACCAGCAAACAATATTATTTATATGGTTCTTTTCAACTAGATGCGATAAATCATTTATATATATTGAAAAGAGAAAAAGAACCAAGAATAGAACCTTGTGGAAGACCCATGCTAATTACTCAACCAGGAGATCTTTTGCCATTCAGAGGATTGATCCTCTGAAGTCTGTGAGCTAAATAAGAGGTCAGAGGATAGAGTGCACGTCCTCTTATGCCGTAGTGGTGTAGCTTCATGACCAATGTTAAGTACTGTACGCAATCAATGGTTTTGGATAAATCACAAAACATGCCAAGAGTATCCTGCGATCACTCCCAAGCCCCATGTATATTCTTTATAAGACCTATACCAGCATCTGTAGTTGAACGACCTTTAGTAAAACCATACGCTTTATCGTGCATGAGATTATGTGAATTAAAATGCAGTAATATTTGATTTAGAATATTTTTTTTTAAATCTTACTAAACGAGGGTAGTATAGAAACAGCCAGAAAATTATTGGGATCAGATGTACTACCCGATTTAAATATAGATATGACTTTACAAAATTTCATAAGGTTAGGAAACATACCATACTTTATACAATTATTAAATATAGTTGCGAGCAACAACGTCTATTATATAACTAATCAATTTGATAGAAATACCATAGATCTGACGTTTTCTTGATATCTAGGGACTTAAATGTCTTAACGATGTCTCTTGCATTGACTCATTTAAATTTAAGATCGACATTACATTTGTGTACGCTCTCCTTAAGTAATGATTCTGCGGCGGTTGTGGAGGATAGTGTGTATCGGTTGTTGAAACTGGAATTTTCAAATACATATGCAACTTTTTGATCTGAGCTGGTGAAACCATTGTCAATTTTTTATTTAAATTCAAAGTTATGATTCTTAGTTTTTTCAGTTTCACAATTTATTATGTCCCATGTAATTTTTATTTTATCAAAAGAATTTTTAATTTTATTCTTAATATGTAAAGATTTTGCCATGGCACATACTTTTTTAAACAATTTAGAATAGACCCTAACATAATAATTGATGATAATTTACATAACATGGTTGAATTTTTTTATGATATATTAAAGAAGGCCGTCAACCCATTTGTACCGCGTTAAAGACAAAAGTTATATAAATATCTGCCTTAGATTAAATAATACATTAAAAGAATACTTGGGGAAAATCCTATGGATGAAATTTCTGTGAAATTGATTAGTGATCGCTGTGACAAACTGACTACTGACGCTTATAACAAATGTAATAATTTTACGGAAGATCGAATCCAGGACAATAAAAAGCTTATCTGGACCTTTTTAATAGCAAAAGAATTAGTAAAACTTCTATCCGACAGCAATGAAAAACGGGATTGAGATAACGCGTTAAAATGGTACTGAAATTTATAGTACGTTTTCTGAATATTTAGCGTCTGTATATGTTAATTCCATTGAACGATTTCAGGGTGGTCTCTGCGGGAGAGGACTCGCGGCAGGCGGCGGAGGTGGGGCGCGTGTGCGCGGGGCTGGCGCGCGCGTGGGCGGGCCGCGCGCCGCGCCTGCTCGCGCGCCTGCTCGCGCCCGCCGCGCCCGCCGCGCGCCTGCTGGCCGCCGACTCCGCGCGCCACGCCGGTACCCATTGACATTTAGCTTTCACATCCCGCACACAGTTGCATAGACAAAGAAAACCTGAAAACCTATTGTTAAGGCGCTTCATTCCCCATTTTACGCCGAACGACGCGCCGACGCCGCTTTTCCCCGTAACTAGAGCGCGAAAATGAAAATATAAGATACTTGTTTTTAAGTGGAGTAATTGTACTTATATTGCACGCTCCCCACAGAGCTGCAGCGGCACGTGCTGGAGCTGGTGTCGGCGCTGGGCGCGCGCGGCCTGGAGGCGGACGAGGCGCGCGCGCTGCTGCGCCTGCTGGCGGCCGAGCGCCCGCCGCTGGCGCTGCTGCTGCCCGTGCTGGCGCGCGTGCTGGCGCGCGTGCCGGCTGGGCACGCGCCCGACTGCGCGCTGCGGTACCCGGTGCGCGCCGACCCCGGTACGCTCTCCACTTTGTCTTATTAACAGATCTTATTGAATAAATAAATTAAAATAATTAATTTCCCCTATGAACCACACTAAAAAATGTCGCGTTTACAGTCACACGCAATATGAATGGTCAATTGTAACGTTTCAGAGGACTTCGTAACGGACGAGCCGACGGCGTCGTCGTTCGCGCAGCAAGCGGAGCAGGCGGCGCGGCGGCTGCGCTATTCACATACGCGCGCAGGTCAGCTTAACACATTATTTACCATGATAATATTTTATATTTTTAAATTGTAGTAAAATTATATTTTTATCATACATGTAGTCTAAAACCACATAAATATTTGAATATTATCTGTTTTTTTTAAATATAGTAACTGTCTATAGAAATATTAAAGAATTAAATTTAATCATCAATCATCATTCTAGAACCAATGATGTCAATACAGTCACATTATTTTCAGGAATATCATCACCATGGTCTCACGGTGCAGTGCGTGCGGCGTTAGGTTCCGCGGGATGGGCGCCGTGGTTACAGGGATTTGCTGTTGCTATGTGGCTGAAACGAGACCCACCACAATGTGGAACGCAGAGTGTACATAGACATAATGAGGATATTGGTAATAAAAAGCACTCATTAAAAACTTTTATTTTAAGATAAATATAAAAGTAATAATGTACGGTCTTGGTGAGTCTACTAGGATAGACCTTAATAAATAAACAAACCAATTTAATCAATACTTATGATATCAAATACAATACAAGTGTCCTCATTTATTTATATAATAATTATTAAACTATTTATTTAATACTAGCGGCCCACCTGCGGCTTCGCCCGCTTTAACTACATGATTATTGATTTAATAAACAGAACTGATTGACAATTATAATGACTTCTAATATGATTTTTTATTACTTTAATCTGTAATGTTCTAATATGATTTTTTATTACTTTAATCTGTAATATTCTAATATGATTTTTTTACTATATTACATTATCGTAATTTCTATAAGAATTTTTGATTGTTTTGAATTAAAAAATCCGACCATTGTTGATATTTGATATTTTTAAAATATACATAAAGCTAATTATTTATTACACGTATATATTTTTGTAACATTATGTTCTTTTTACCTATGTAATGTACGTCTCATCATAATTCTAAAACTCTGTTAAATGTGCTGATGTCAGTGAATAATTTAATTTACTCATTCAGAAACAGCCTTAAATGTTAAATTATTGATTTGAAGGATTCATAATATTCTTTGTAAAATAACTGTAATGATTGCATATTATTATAATTCCCGTGCAGTTTTTAAATTAGTGACATATGTTATTTATTAGCTAAATGTAGAATTGGTAAATATGTAGTTATTACAGAGTACACGTAGAAAGGCTGTTTTAGACATTTTATATAGATTTATTTCAAACGAACAAACGAACCGAAGAATCTATGTATTTACTTAATATTTCTTCGAAGATCAAATCGGTCTTGAATTTCTGTGTTGAATTAATTACGACTTAAACTTAACTGTTATGATTTATGATGGTAATCTCCACTAACAATTCAATTTTGTTTACTTTATTGTATAAAATATTGTATAATAGTGCTTCAAATATATATTTTTATCAATCTTGAGTTCATTCAAATGACGATAACTTTTTATTTAATGTACCGATTTTGATGAACCAAACTTTAGTAGTTAAGTTGAGTTAAAACAAAGCAATTGGTGAAACTTTTAAGTAAATCGGTTCAGTACTTTCAGAGAAAATGTGGACATACATATCGACAGACAGACAGACAGACAGACAAGAAATTAAAAACAAATATTTTTGCTTTCTATTATTCTTTTTAAGTGTCCCTCTCTGCATTTCAGTCGAAATTACTAAATGTCCAAACAAAATATACTGTCTTATTATATATAGAGATTATATTAATCGAAAACGACGTTTCGCTAAATACATACTATACAGTTAAAAATATTATACAAATTTACTATAAACAATTATACATTTATTATAAGTATAGATATAGATTGCTACATAATTTTCGCAGGAAAACTAATGCCTTGAGTTCATTCAAATGACGATGACTTATTTTTTAATGAACCGATTTTGATGAAACAAACTTTAATAGTTAAGTTGAGTTAAAACAAAGCTATTGGTGAAAGTTTTAAGTAAATCGGTTCAGTACTTTCAGAGAAAAATGTGACCATACATATCGACAGACAGACAGACAGACAAGAAATTCAAAAAAAAATATTTTTGGTTTCTATTATTCTTTTTAAGTGTTCCTCTATCCATTTCAGTCAATGTTACTAAATGTACAGACAAAATATTTTTATTGTTTTATTATATATACAGATTAATTAATAACGTAAACACAAACTGCTACAAAAATACTACTGAAGTTTAAACAACTTTGAACTTTGCTGCTAATACCTACGACTCGATTTCGGAATGAGGCGTTTGCAGCGGTTTCCCTTCGATAGGTTTATGTCTAAGTGCGTTGATCTTGACAAATGGTGTTTTATCTTACATTGACAATTATTTTGTGTGAATATCATTTTTACATTGACAATTATTTTGTGTCAATATCATTTTTTCATTTTTGGGAAAAAAATATAATATAAGGCTTTTATAGAGTAGTTAAAACTGTCGTATCATTTAAAAGGGTGCTGACAAAAATACTCTGTATACATATAATTATTAATTTTACAGATGAAACAGACGAATGGCACGACGACCCCCCAGATCCAGATGACAATATAAATAAGGAATCTACAGAGAAAGAAGAGACGTCAAATCAAAGTGATTTTATGCACGTGTTCTCTATAGGACACGAGTCCCTGATGTTTGAACTGTGGATCGACCCCAGCAATGGTAACTCGTTTTCACTGTGTGTTAGGCCCGCGTGTCCCGCAGTAGCTAACGCTCGCGCCGTCCGCAGGGGCGCTGAGCGCGCGCCTGGCGCGGCCCGAGGCGGGCGCCAACCGGCGCGTGGCCTGGGCGCGCGCGCGCACCCGCGCCCCGCGCGCCTGGGCCTGCCTCGCGCTCGACGTGGCCGAGCGCGTGCACAAGCGCCGGATACACATACAGGTTGTACACACCACTATAACTATTTTATATTTCTTACAATTAACTATTACTTCTATGATGAATGTTTTCTATTATTATGGTCTAAATAACCTTTATAACATGTAGCAATGATATATGACTTATATATATGTATAACAGATTTTTTTTAATTTTTATTGTGTTGTATTTCATATAATCTGTTTTCTTTATATAACAGTAATCTACATACTAATACATGTTTAATTATTTTATAGCGATGGGGTTTACTTATTTTATAGTGACAATAATGTAAAATGCCTTAGTAATGGAGCCTTTTCACCAGATACTCCATTACCACGTTGTCCCGCGATTTCATGGATATTCGTAGGTTGTGCTCCAACATGGTCCTCGCTGAGGCCCCCACCACTCGGCTGATGAAATTGCCGATGGCGTCACCACCGTCGTCGGAGTAATAGACCCAGGTGTTGGTGTGTCTAGTTACTACGACGACTGCACGAGGGATACTTTCATGGATGCGGATCCTCACGCCTTTGACTCGGACGATAATGACGTGTTCTCTACGTGACGTGTTGTGCCTCGTGGATGGTCATGACGCGCGATCGTGCTCCGGTGCCGTATCCTTGGTCCATAAGGAGTCTCTTCTCCTCCTGTGTATGAACCAAATATAGGGTACCTGCACTACTTGGTGGTATCTGCGCGCCTGAGAACCTTTCCCTTTTGAGGGAGTGGATGATGGGGTTCGAGTAGATGATGTCGTACACTCTGGCGATGGCATAAGCGACGTCCGTTGGACTCCGGTTGTCAGGCTTGGTCGACAGTACCTTATATCGAACAGGTTTTTTCTGTCGATATAAGGCAGATGGTACCTGTCTCCGATGAGGGCGACTGCTTCCGCGCCTGACAGTCTTGCCGCCATTACAATGGCCCCAAAATGGCACATGAGGGCTTCGTCCACCGTTAGTCGGTTTATTATGATGCCCTCTCTAAAGACGTTTACTAATATCGAGGCCATTGTGCGCGCCCTTTTCCTGACTCTTCCTCCAAGGCGGTGCGCCAGCTTCTCTTTCAGATCTTTGGCGGCCTCGACTGTGGTAATCGCGACTACTTCCGCTTCCTCATCGAAGTTCCCGACTATGTGAGCCGTCTTTCCGCAACCCGGGACTCCATTTATCCATTGCAGTTTTGGCAGTTCCTAGCTACCGAGGGCAGCGCCGGGCCTGGGATCGCTTGAGATGGCACGCGCCATCTCAAGTATCCGGTCGTCCAGCATAACCCTCGTACACTTGGCCACTACCACTACTGGGTCACTCATGTGGTCATTCTCAGGTGTTCTGAATTTAGGGGGGCCGACTCCTCGTTCACTTCAACCAGGCCCACGAAGCCTTTTGTGTTGTTATATGCGGCCATATACTGTCCCGACATTTTCCCTATAAGGACTTGGGAGCTGTCGTTATCGTATACCGCTGCATCGGGTTCATCGAATTCCACCACCAGTAGCTTTATGTTGCCTCTCTGGTAGGTCTGCATGATCTTTTTGCAAGTGGCTAGGTTAACCGTTCGGGTCGCCTTTGTAATAGCCAGGAACTCAATGTACGCATTGAAAGCGTGTTCGCGTGGGGTGTTAGCTGGTTGAAGTTCTGGTGATGGGATTGTTCCTCTGCCGAGTGCCAGCAGCCGCGCGATGTCCTTCCGGGTTCCTCTGCTGGCGAGCACCCAGGAAGGCTTTGATCGCCTTCTCCTATCTGCTGGGTTGATTCGGCGAGAGGGGGCTTGCGTGTGGTGGAAGAGTGGTGGTTTTAGAGTGACCATTTTGAGCATGATTGTCGCTATTGGCATCGTCAGAGTGTCGTGTGTTGGTGTTGGTGTATTGTCGTGTTTGTATTTTTTACACACTATTAAACTATCTTTTTGAGAAAACTATGCAACATTTAACACTGACCTCGCCTATAAAACCGAAAGTGTTCAAAATAAAACTTGGGTCAACCCATTTATTTTCATGTATATCTCAAATCTGAAAATTATTACAAAAACAATGTTGTTGAAAAATTAATGTTTAAGAAAATTGTTGCTGCCATTTAAATATTATATGCATTTTTGTTTCTAGGTTACTCTATATATAAATGGTCGAGAATGCGAAACATTGTCACTACCGGTGCAAGGTAACTGTGTCATCTTAAATTATTTTCGTAACTAATAAAGTGCTACTTAAAAAAAACTAAGGTTATAGTTTTTCAAATTTGAATCATTAACTTGTAGGTTCAATACGCGATAACAATATCAAAAATTGCAAAAAAAGTAAAAAAAAAATAAACCAAAAAAACATCAAATATACCGAAATCTTCCTTTTTAGGTATCCTGGTACGTAAAGCAACCCCCAGCTCAGTACTACTAGGACATGCTGAGGGTACAAGCGGTAATGTAAATACAGGCGCTCTACAAATGGGTACAGTGCGCGTGTACCGGAGACCGGTGTTAAACGCCGCAGCCGCGTTACATGTGGCGGCACATGGTCCTGATCAGCCTTGTCAGGTGTGTATATGCCACACTCAGTATAGTAATATTGAGACAAGCGAGAAGTACACGTGGTCTATATCTTTCCCTTGCCTGTTCCCTGGAAAAGTAAACACAGTAATATAGTTAACCTGTCGCGTGTACTGTCTCACGCTTGTGCCCCTGCTTCACGACGACCTCTAATTAATTTAAACAAATATGTTAACATTCGCTTTGATAAGGATTGTATAAGATACATGACAAATTTTAAGTTACCAAGGCAACTTTGATTGCAAGTGAAGTGGGTTACATCGAAATGATTGATGTGATGTATCATAGCCTATAGGCTCTTTCTCGATAAATGGACTATCCAACACAAAAAAAATTGCTTAATTGGAATCATAAGTTCTATGATTATCGTCCTCAACTAAACGAAATTCTTCAGTTTTATAAGATTGTAATAGTACATATTTAACGTTTGTTCCAGATTCCCTGCGAAACAGCGAATTTTCCTTCAATTATAACACCGGAACTGCTAGAATTGGATATCGATTGGGATGCGGTAAGAATTTTTTTTTGTTTTGATTTTTTTTGTGTATGTATATTCAACTTGGACCACGTGACCTTCATTACTTACACTTTACGAATATTTAAGGTGTATGAAGTGTCAAGTCAGACGTTAAGAGAGTTACATGAAAATTTGTTGGTGTCGTTCTTCGCGCACACACCGGACACCGTGAACCTGTACCACCAGACCGCGGCGCCTACGGGTCTGTCAGTTTACTTATTAATCTTACTTGATGGTTATTGAGAGCGTATGTAATATGTATGTATGTATGTATGGATCTATCTGCTCGGAAAAAGGTTAATTTTTACTCATATTAACATGTTAAAATGAATGTGAAGTACATTTTTGGTCGCCGTTTTTGAAATAGTAGTGCATATCCCGCAGTGTTCGGCGCGCGGGCGGCGGCGGGCGCGCACTCGGCGCCGGAGGCCGCGCGCGCGCAGTGGGCGGGCGCGCCCCGCGCCGCGCGCAGCCGCGCCGCCGCGCCCGCGCTGCTGCTGCTGGGCGGCGCCGAGCTGCTCATGTACATGTTTGCCAGGGTGAGGCTTACTTTTATAAGTAATCAAACGGAGCGGGGCCGGTCGAATAGTTTAACCCCCGCCAGTGCGCCCGCAGGTGGTGGAGCTGGACGGCAGCGCGCGCCAGCAGGCGGAGGCGCTGGCGACGGCGCTGCGCGCGTGCCTGGGCGAGGCGCGGCTGCGCGCGCAGCTGCTGGGCGGCGCGCTGCAGCTGCTGCTGCCCGTGCTCGGCTCGCACAAGTGCCGCGTCTCGCCCTATATGTTGAAAGTAACTTTTGTTTGTACCTTCTTTTTTTGTAGTTCTGTGATTTTATTTTCACGCCGTTCCCGCACATAGCAGAGTGAGCACTAGAAAAACTTAATGATGTTGCCTGTTGAGTGACAGAACTCGACGCCGCGCTCTGTATGTCAGGTTGGGAATGTTGCCTTGTGAAAACCTTTATTTTATTAAATATTATATGATTTTTTTCATTAGTCATGTGGCTCTATAACATGTGAATCGTTCTTTTTAATTAAAAATATATTGCATTTCCATAACTTAAAACTAAACTTATATGATTTGATGGATTTACAATGTATGTGTATACAAAATGTTCTCTAATTTAGATTCTTTCCACCTTGACTTCGATTTCTTTCAGTAGTTCTTGCATGAAAGTGGGACAAACGTCCATCCTCATAATTTATAATATTATTTGTGGAATCAGTAGGATACAGTGTGAAACTAAAACAAAACAATGTCAATAATGATTATCACAGGTAATTCTAGACGCAGCATTCAGCGCGCCGGTCCTGCAGTGCAGCAGTACGGGCGTGCTGCTGCAGGCGCGCGCCGGCGCCGTGCTGCGGGAGCCGCGCCTGCTGCTGCTGCTCATGCAGGCGTGGCGCTGCTTCGATACGGATGAGGTTCGTACTTACATTATTGATTAACTTTCGTACTCTGACCTGCACATAAATGTACTTTTGTCGTCCATGCCTTCTTCTGTTTTTTTATTTGTCTTATAATCATTATACTTTGTAAGAAAAAAAATCGAAAAATATGTAACCTTTGTTTATTATTTATTATTATTATTATCATATCAATACGTTCAATCAATCATCAAATGGACATTGCGTCTTGTATTTTACTAAAAGTTGCGCAAAAGGGGACGGAAAATCATGGGCCCAAATGTAAAGAATTCAGATATGGTCTAAAAAATTGGTCTTGTTTTTTCATTTTTAGAATACCAAAAATCAGCACAATTGCAAGCGGAGTTAAATAATAAAAATAGTTTTAGATCATTAATCGTATATAAAATATTTGATTATTTTTCACTATTTTTTTTTATTAGGAGATATAATTACAGTATAAATAAAGAAAATCAATTATTTCCTGAAAAAACAAAAAGAAATCCATTTGCATCGATTAAAATCTGTCATATTTTAAATTACAGATGTCACAACGGATTGACATTGACACCTTGTCTAATGAATTTTGCAATTTTCGACTCACTCGTTTTGTTCGTTTCGAGACGTTTTGAGTGCTTTCCCTTTTGTTTGATATTTTCAACGAGTGCTACTTTTTTCACGAATTTTTTCTCACTAATCACCTATTTTATAGAAGTTGACTGTGCTGTAAACTTAACCTCACTTTTATTAAATCTCTAATAACTTAGCTCTCAGATTGCCCAATAATGCATTGAATCCCACAGGAGATCTCATGGCAGGTGTCCTATGGTACAGAGGAAAACGGCTTCAGTTACAAAGACAAAGTGAGCGGTGGTTGCGATTCAGCGTGGGTGGTGGCGTTAGCGGCGTTGCGCGTGGCGCTGGGCGGTGCCTACAGAACCTTCAACCATTATCAAGCTTGTCGTGTTGATTTGCTGCGACATTTGTTGTTAGCTTGCAAGGTAAATATTTATACTGACATAAAAATGTTAATCCTATTGAGTTGTTTAACTTACTAACATAAAAATGTTTTCACTTAAAGCAATATTTAAATATTTATTTTTACATAGCATTCTCTTTTTCCAAAGTATTATTAACAATAATCTTGGGATGTGGGATACAGAAAGATACTAACAAAAGACGTTTCCAAGAGAAGTGGGTTGTAAATTGCCCACTAGATAAATTTTTTTATATGTTTGTAAATACTGTTCTATAATTTTCAGCTAAATTAGTAAGATAAATACACTCATACAAATTACTCCCAGGAGCGGTTCCTAACATCAGAACGTCCGGCGTTGAGCACCTCCGCCAGCAAAGAGCTAGTAGGCCTGGTACGAGCACTACTCGGCGACCCCCCTTTGCTTGGTCACTTGGCCATGTTATGTGATTTCCTATTACTAATGCATCAAGCTAGCGATACATTTGTAACACATTCGAGAGCAAACTTCTATTTTCTATTAACAACGGATACTCCGGAATCCAGTGAATTTAATTTTCTGGACTTCATTAGTAAGAGGAAGAAGTCGTTAGTGCCGGATAACCGAAGGTACTGTTATATATCTGTCACTTTATATAATAGAAAAAAATAAGTCTATCATTTGGCGGTATAATATTGTTTTTATTAATTTAAAACCGTCGTAGGTTTGAGTCCTTTTCGGAGAAATTATTATTGCTTGCCTGCCCGTTTTGACAACAAGACAGTTCCGCCACTCAATCAATATGCAATGTCTTGAAAATGAGAATGTTCATATGAAACGGAGCGTCTTAAAACTAGGCCTCCTAATCTACTACAATATATCATGAATTGGCAGTTTTGGTAAAAACTTTAAAGTATGTATAAATACTATATCCGCTGAGATATAACTTAATGTAACAGATATTACGATGCCATGGAGAAGTCCAGCTCGTCCAGCGTGTCCGAGGAGACTGCGCCTGACAGCGATCGCGCTGATACTGATTGTGATAAACATATCAAGGCACTTATCAATATGCAGATTAAAGAGAATAGGTACACATTTGTTTTTTTTCGTTATTATCACTTGATTCTTAATTTAATATTTTTTACTTTTTTTTTAGACAAAAACTGTCATCTACATCGGAGATATCAGATGGTGCCACTGGTGAGTTTCAACTTTTTTATGTTTATAGCAGAGAGAATATAGTGTTAAAAGAATATGTGGCAAAGACTTATTTGCCATACTCCCTCTTACCCACATCCATCGAGTTTACAGACAGACGCTTTCCCATGTGCTATGAGGGTTTTAAATTATAAAAAAAAATATTATACCGCCAAATTATTGACATAAATTTTTCTATATTATCTGCGACATTCGCTGTTACTGTCTGTTGAATGGTGAAAATTAACGCCGCTTTTAATCTTAATAGAGCGGGGAGCTGAGAAAACCTTTCTTAAAATGTTACTTTATTAAAAGTTTATTTAATTGAAGAGAAGAGCGTGGAGGAGGCGAGCGAGGACGTGTACGAGGACGCGGACTACATCTTAGTGGAGCCGCCGCCGTCTGCCAACGACGTGTACTCGGCCAGCGCACACCAGGTAACACACACTCATCTGACCTCATGTGTGTGCGTAACGAGGTAACACAATAAACCTGGTGTTCAGAGACAGGTCCGCGCGGGCGCCGAGCCGGGCTGGCAGGCGTGCGAGGGCCTGCTGCTGCTGCTGCGGGACGCCATCGTGGCGCTGCCCGAGCACGCGCTGGAGCAGGCCGTGGCGACGGCCATCCAGGCCGAGAGCCTGGTGGTGCTGGCCAACCACGGCGACGCGGGCGTGCGCGCGGCGGTGGTGCGCGCCGCCGCCGCGCTGCAGCGCCGCCGCGCCGCCGCGCTGTCGCCGCTGTGCAGCCTGCTGCTGGCCAACCAGGTGGCCGCGCCGCCCTGCTCCTGGGCGCTGGCGGCCGCGTGCGCCGCGCTGCTCACCGCCCGCGACGTGCCGCTGGAGGACCAACTTGACGTCAGTCGTTATTCACTATTTACTAATTGTATTTGACGAAATGTTCCTTGCATCCGAGGGAATTTTAAAATTGCCCTAAACTTTAGCTTGGAAAAAAAAAGAATCTAGTGTGCACGAAAAATATCCAAATTGGCTTTTGGCATTGGCAAGTCAGGGATTTTTTAAACGATAGCTGTGGACACCCTGGTTATGTACAGAATAGAGCATGGCAAGCAAAAAATATAAAGATCTAATAATAAAAAGCAATATAGTATGAGACATACTGATGTTAAACATTGATGTTGAATTCTAATTTACGTATGATATGCTGTTTTAGGAAGAAATCTGGGCTCAGTTAGACGATGACGCGACACAGCGTTGTGCGCCACTACTAGCGCTCCTGCCGGTGTGCGCAAGACCTTCGTCTGTACCGTTGGCGCATAACCTCGCGGCTCTACTACGCCGGCTTTTGCATAAAGTACACTCCTTTTTAAAACTCAAACCTATGCACTATGCGTACACGTGTTGTGTTTTGCGCTATGTATAGTACACCTTAGTAGATTATATTATTATAATTGCAGAGTTAAAGACAATAAAATTATTGTCTTTACCTATTGTAAAGCGCTTCTGATAGTCTTTTTAAATAAAACATATTTATTAATGACATATGTACCTACATAGATATTCCAGTTATTTGCATTTCATTGCTCTAGTAATGGCACAAGTAGTTTTAAGTTTTGCCACTCTGTAGACAATGTATCAAATTTAGGCAAAATTCAAAACAGAGGATGGAATATGTCAACACTAGGTTCTCGCTGTCGACCCTATTTTGCACTTATTCCCATAAGTGTAAAATAAGTAACAAAAAATAATGATTATATCTCATTTTGTTAAATCACCAATCTATTGATATTTAACCGATTTATGCGTTGAATTATGTAAAATATAACTAACCCAGTTTACATTTACAGGCATCTCTAAGAGCACTGAACGAAGTAGCCTTCGTAGAAGTAACAGTACGCGCGATACGTGCTGTAGGGATGGAGAACACGGAGTTTGAAGGAAAACATCTCTTATTGGAAGATTTGTACGATTTACTATGCAAAGTGGCGATCAAGGCGCTGTCCGGAAACCATAGTACACAAGTGAGCATTTTGCTTTTTTTCTTATTCTTAGATTATAACATTAAATCGTGGCGCAGGGGCAGAAAGTGTGACTGTAAATCGACTGGTTGTGGTTTCGATCCCCACTCGCGTCGAGGCAAAGTGTGGCGTTGAGTTCCGCCATTCAACACGCAATGCCTCCAGAATTCTGCGGAAAGTGGGGAACGGAGTGTCTTAATATTAAGTTCCCTCTGCTTACTCTGCTGTGTGTGATCAGCGTTGAGCTGGTTTAATTTTAATTTCATAAAATTTTTAAAAAAGAATTTCCTAATAATAAAAACAAATAAATAAAAAATGTAAAAGAGAAAATGTTGGATCTTAGCTATTGGACTAAGGGTTAAACTGACATGTACGTTTTTTAAAATTTATTTCTCAAATTCTGTAAATGATCTATTTTGATTCTGGGGAAATTTTATACAATTCATTAAACATTTTTGTTTCATATTTTAATTGATTAAAGAATCAATGCCTGTGTAGATGATAATAGACATGCACAACATGCTGCGGTACATCGAGGGCGAGGGCGGCGCGGGCGGCGTGCAGCGCGCGGCGCGCGACGCGCAGGTGGCGCTCTACACCGCGCAGATAGACTACCTGGAGGAGCGCCTGCGCACACTGCACCAGAACACTCCGAAAAGCTTCAATTATTTTAGTACAGGTAGTATTTAATTTAGCCTCGCAGGAATGCAGTGTTGCACGTCGTCCCCCAGTAACATGTTGTGCCGGCAGTGCTGGCGTCGGCGGAGCGCTCGGAGGCGGGCGAGGCGGCGGCGCGCCTGGCGGGCACGCTGGCGCGCGGCGCCGCCTTCCTGAGCGCGCGCCCGCCCGCCGCGCCGCTGCAGCCCGACGCAGACTTCTTCGACCGCCTGCTGGCCGGCCTGCTCGGCGGTGAGTCCCTTTGGACCTCCACTACGTTTCCTTTTTGACACATATTGTATGAAATTTACCGCATAATCAACCTCTATTGAAATTATGAAATATAACGAGGACTGTTAACTTACGGTACAAATAAAGAAAAAGGTCTGTAAATTATAATTGTCACGTTTTATAAAAAAAATATTACAAACTTATATTTGTATTTTATTTCGTACAACATATGCAAACTACTCTGTCAATTGTCTGTTATAAGTTACTTTGGCCCTTGTATTCACCACAAGTCTTAATTTCCGTTGAGTCACACAAGACATACAAAAGCTAGTTAGTCAGCTAGTAGTACATAAGTAACAGTGTAGCTACACACGACCTCAGGCGTGAGCGGCGCGGACAGCGGCGCGGGCGGCTCGCGCCTGTTCGGCGGCGGGGGCGGCGGCGGCGCGCTGGCGGCGCTGCTGTGGTGGGCGGCCAGCCCCGAGCCGGGCGCGCGCGCGCTGCAGCCGCGCCTGCTGCGCGCGCTGTACCGCGCGCCCGCGCACGGCCTGCGCCTGCTGGCCGCCGCGCGCGACCCCGACGCGCTGCGGAAGGTGCTCACTTGCAGTCGGCTGTTAAATATCTAGCAACATAATATTACGATTCTTAGTTATTTCAAATGTTTGCCTAACATTTATAAGGCCGTAGTTATTGACAAATTTTAAATTTCCGCCATGACGACTCCACGTAAGGGTAAGTAATAATTAACAAAGAACTTGAGGCCAGTCGTAGCGTAGGGGCACAAAGTGTGACTGTAAAACCGACTGGTCGTGGGTTCGATCCCCACTCGAGGAGATGAAATATTTACTTAAATTTATATTTCCATTTCTTCACTCTGGTGTCGAGAACAAGCGCGGCGTTGAGTTCTGTCGCTCAACATGCAATGCCTCCAGAATTCGGCAGAAAGTGGGGAACGAAGTGTCTTATCACTAGGTTCCCTCTGTCTACCCTGCAGTGTGCGGGATACAGCGTGAAGCTACAAATACAAAAAAATAAAAATAAAGAACTTCTGATTTAATAACTGCTCTTATTTATTTGTTAAGTCCTGTATTTTATTTTTCTGTACTATTATAATTGTAAAAATTTTATTTAGCAAACTAAATATACTAAATATAAGTTTTTCTAAATATAAGTTGTTTTTTCTTTTGTTTATTCTGTCGTTTAAAAACATGTAAAATATTTTGTGACATCTGANGAGGCCCTGGCGCAGCGCGCCACGGACGCCGCCATGACGATTACGCGCCGCGTCGTTGAGGCGCAGAATGCAGAGCGCAAAGCGTTCTTGGAACATTTGAGACGTGCGCATTCGTTACATACCGCTGCGCAATGGCAGCCGGTCATTGATCGTCACACTCATGAAAGAGGTACTTTTTATCTTTTCTATTACATAACTATTTCCTTTTTTCCTTATGTGTTAGGTATAAAGACAATGTATCGCTCGATACGCACTCATTTATTGACCACCTCTTGGCATAACCTGCGTAGTGGGCGGAGCCACTATTTAATTATTAATGTAACTTCAATATAAAACATTATGACACTTCACTCTTTCTTCCTACTATAATATATTTAGTTCATAGAAAGAAACCCAATTAAGTGAATTACCTTGTGTTCAAACGTTCTAATAAAAGAAAATCCGGATAATCGTTTGTATTAAGACTGTTCTTTGTTTGAGAAGTATTTTTAAACTAGGCTTATATTATAATAAAAAATATATAAATGTCAAATGTAAATTAGACAATAGTCGTCGTTCGCGATCGACATGGTCAGTGTGCACAACCAGCACAGTCGGAGCTCGCTCGGAAGTGAACCCGCACTCTCATACTGAGATACGTTATTTATACTGTCTCACAATAGTCTATTGTCAAGTACCAGTCGATACAAGTACTTTCTTTCAGTCATTATTCTCTAACATACACATGTATGTTTGTGATTATGTATGTATTATTTAAATATTAATTAATTTCAGTAGTATCTGTTTGTTACGTTTTCAAAATCAGTTTCTTCGTTTGTCTTTCCGGTCTACACGTAACATAAAATAATAGGAACTAAGTAATTCAGTCTCTACTGTACAGGCATCTTCCACAACCCGCGCAGCTACCCGGCGGCGTGGCAGCTGGACAGCACGGAGGGGCCCGGCCGCGTGCGGGTGCGACTGCGACGCGCGCATTTGCGTGTATCACCAAGACACCTTCAGGGACCTTATAAATATAAAGCTGGTATATGATTTTTCTTATATTTTAAGTATTTGGTAATAATTTTATAAAAAAAAATCTTTAAGTTTGTTAGTGAGTTTGTCTGTTTATTACTGAGATGCTTATAATTTTCAAAACACTAATTATAAAATTTTTTTGAGAAATTTGGTCTCGAAAGAAGGTCTGGGGATACGATTTTTTTAATAGCTTTATATATATTTCAGATACGTGCAGCTACGCAGCGCCGCTGAGCAGCGTGCTGGGCGCGGGCGGCGGCGCGCAGCTGGCGCCGGGCGAGGCCGTGGCGTACATGGCGCGCGTGACGCGCGTGGCGGCGGAGCGCGAGGCGGGCGGCGAGCTGCTGCTCACGGACCGCCACCTGCACTTCGTGCCGGAGGAGGGCGCGGGCGCGGCGCGCTGGGCGCTGGGCGCCGTGGCGCGCGTGGCCACGCGGCGCTGGTGCCTGCAGGAGCGCGCGCTCGAGCTGTTCCTGTGCTGCGGACACGCCTTGCTGCTGGCCTTCGCCGACGCCGACGAGAGGACTGATTTTCTTAATCATCTGTCTAGAGCTCATCTGCCTAATAGGTCATACTTTTGGCGACACCTTAAGTTTACCATTTATGTATTTAAAAATGTTAGTGTAATAGAGGAGGCTAAAGATTTTTAGGCATTTGCAAAATATATTAAATTTTATACATCATTTTAAAATTGAATAAACGCCTTTTATATATTTTTTTATTCATTATTTCGCCACATGTTTTCAGATATAGCGTATTGATTGGCAGAACTCTACGCCGCTCTTTGTCTACCAGCGCAACATAATGACAATAATTTATATATAACCCGAGTGATAATTTAACTCACAACCACAGCTTTAAACTGACAGTCAAACGCTGTGCCATAGCGCCACAACGATTTCAATATATGCAGCTTAGAACCCATAATCATTTAAAATTTTTCTAACATTCAAACAAATTAAAACTTAAGTACATTTTTCAACAGAACGGAACCAGTAAATCTGACAGAAGCAATGAATCAATGGCGTAACGGAACAATAACTAACTGGGAATATCTGATGATCCTGAACGACCTCGCCGGACGCTCCTATAACGACCTCATGCAGTACCCGGTGTTCCCCTTCATCATTGCAGACTATACTTCCAAGATCCTGGACCTCACCGATCCGGCTTCCTTCAGGGATTTGAGTAAACCTATGGCTGTACAAAATAAAAGTAGAGAGCAACATTATATTAATACTTATAATGTACGTATGTTTTATTCTCTTTCAAATCTATTGCATGCAATATCTAGTGGTATCACTATTTATTTTGTGATTATGGGGATAAAATTTTATTAGACCTTTCTTTTTTTATTTTCGAATGTATCGTTTGTCCTATTTGAACTACGACGACTAGTTACGAAGAAGAAAAATATATTTTATAGTTATTTTACAATAAAAAATTAACCACCCTTAAGGTTTATCAGTGTCCCTAATTGGTTGAGCAGATACAGTTTAATTTTTATTTCACTCTTTCATGGCTTTTTACACGTCCATGATTGTTACTATTTACCACATAAGTTTTATTGCAATACTGTACGAGATTACGATTATCAATTTAATTATAATGTAACATATAAAAAGTAGTTCAATTACATCTACATCTGGAATATCATGCATAACATTTATTATATTACGTTCAGGATTTGAAGGCGGCTCGTCGTGAAGGCTGCAGCCCGCTGTCCCGTCAGCCGCACCACTACGCCTCACTGTACTCCAACTCGGGCGGCGTTCTGCACTACCTTGTTCGCCTTCCACCATTCACTGAGCTGTTTCTCAACTATCAGGGTAACTATAATATTTCTTGTCTTGTACATATACTGTAGTAGTGGCGATAAGACCTTTTAACCCGGTCACCATGTATCGGGCTACCTTTAGTAATTTAAGTAATTCACCATCACACTTTTTACAAAAAGTTCTTCTGTATAACAATACAGAAATATATATATTTAAAAATAAATAAATAAAATAAATTAGCTTCACGCTGTATTCCGCACACAGCAGAGTAGGCAGAAGTAACCTTGTGTTAACTCACTCCGTTCTCCACATTCTGCCGAGTTCAGGAGGCAATGCGTGTTAAGGTGCTGAACTCAACGCCGCGCTTTTCCTCGATACCAGAGCGAAAAAATTAAAATATAAATGTAAATAAATATTTCATTTCTTCGAGTGGGGATCGAACCCATAACCAGTCGATTTTATAGTAACACTTTGCGCCTCTGCGCCACGACTGTCCTCAATATATTTATAATAAATATAAATGTGTATGTGACAATGACAACCCTATAAGTTGCTCGCATCCTAATAATCCAATATAACATGTATTCCATAAAAATATTGAAATTAAATATTTAATAGAAATGAAATGTTCAATATTCAATAATTTTATTAATTATCGACAGAGACAACCCCGCTGGTTGCTCGCATCGATTCGTACTTCGATCGATACTTTATATGAGTACAAAATTTATTATTGTGACAGAATCAACCCTACTAGTAGTTTGCATCACTATTTTTATACGTTTTTTAAAAAGTAACTAATTAGATAGTTAAAAAAGTATTAAGGTCCAACAGAATATAAACAAATTCATATAACTATTATAAAATATTATGCTGGAAATAATAATAATAATGCTAGCTAAGCTAATGGAAATATTATTAATCTTCATGATTTTAGTTATATTTATAAATCTGTTTCTTTTTATTCTGGCAGACAATAATTTCGACATGCCAGACCGGACGTTTCACTCGTTAGCTACAACATGGCGCCTCATCACGAACGATTCGCCCACTGACGTCAAAGAGCTCATCCCGGAGTTGTTTTATTTGCCCGAGCTGTTTTATAATAACGAAGGTAACCTCCAAGTTATTTTTATTTTAGCCTTTCGGATCTATCTTGCATTCTTCTCGTTAATATGTTGGTATAGATTTTATTATTTGTGAACTTTTATTTATATATATTTTATTAGCTTTTATACCAAAGCACAAAGACTGCTCTCCTCTGGTTTCTAGCTTAAGTCGCTTGAAAACCAGAACTCGTCCAAGACGCGTGGCCCCGTCTTGGACAAGTTGTTTATCTTGGACAAGCTATGTTTGCTTTACGTAGGCCTGGAGTTGGGCGTGCGTCAGTGCGGCGCGCGCGTGGACGACGTGGAGCTGCCGCGCTGGGCGCCCGACGCGCGCCTCTTCACGCTGCTGCACCGCCACGCGCTGGAGGCGCCGCACGTGACGGAGCGCCTGCCCGCCTGGATCGACCTCGTGTTCGGCTACAAGCAGACCGGCCAGCCCGCCGTGGACGCGCTCAACGTGTTCCCCGCCTGCGTGAGTACGGCGCCTCGCGGCCCGCCCCCGCACCCTGCGACTGCCACTGACCGCTCCCCCTCTGCGCGCAGACGTACTACGGCTTCGACCCGCAGCAGCTGGAGGACGAGCTGGACCGCACGGCGGCCGCGGCCATGGTGCGCACGTACGGCCAGGCGCCGCGCCAGCTGCTGCGCGCGCCGCACCCGCAGCGCGCCACCGAGCTGCAGCCGCGCCGCGCGCGCGCGCCGCCGCCGCCNCGGCGGGCGCGTGGGCGGGCGCGGGCGGCTGGGGCGCCACGGGCGCGCTGGGCTTCTCGTCGGGGCGGCTGGTGGCGCTGCGGGCGGGCGCGCGCGTCACGGCGCACGCGCTGCACGCGCACTCGGCGCCCATCGCGGACGTGGTGCTGTGCCCGCGCGCCAGCCTGCTCGTGTCCGCTAGTGTCGATGGCGTCATCGTGCTTTGGGATCTCAATGAGTTAGTACTGCTTTTCTATTTACATATAAAATACATTATGTATGATTATAAAAAAACTATTACGAGTAAATGAAAATAAAAAAAATATAATACTTTCTCCCAATTTGGAATAAATTCACAATTATCATATTTACAGTCAGACATCTAATATAACATTGAAGGCCTAAATAATTAGATATACAGAAAAAAATATATATAAATATATATTACAGTTTATCGTACATCCGAACGCTGCCAAATCGAGACATGTTACCAGTGCAGTGCGTGGCGGTCAGCGAGACGCTCAGTGACGTCGCCTCCGTGCACGAGCCACGCGTCACACGTGACGGAAGCAACGGTGACGTCACCGTTAATGACGTCGCCGCCGACGTCGACGAGGCCGGGGACGATGACGTGAAAGAGTACGAGCGCGACGCATACAACTGCAAGTCGTTGATCCGCGTACACACTGTCAACGGGAAGTTTGTAGGTGAGTTGGAAATTTTATGTAAAGTAAGTAACTACGTGTATTACTTTTTGTTTATTTAAACGATGTAGCATGTTGTATAGGAAAAAACTAACTACTGTGAACATGAGATTACATGTGATGATGTGTGGTCGCGTCCGCAGCCAGCGTGCGCGTGGGCGGCGCCGTAACGCGCGTGGCGTACTCAGCGGCGGCGGAGGGCGTGGCGGCCAACTGCGTGGCGGCGGCGCTGGCGGGCGGCGGCGTGCGCCTCTACGCCGCCTGGGACCTGCGCCCCGTGGCCGCGCTGCCGCCGCCCGGCCCGCTGCCCGTGCCGCTGCTCGAGTGAGTAGTGATTGACTTCACGTTCACTCGTTTCAAGTAAATGTCATCTAAAACATCATTTCCCATGTTCCAGCATAACCTACAGCTCGGACTCGCAACTCCTATTCGGGTGTTACGCGGATGGCACGCTCGTTGCGTGGGAGAGCCTCGAGCCGGGCACTCGTGCTGCACCCGTGCGATTAGTACCTGCTTCGTCACTACTTTAGATACCTTTAAATTATATAGATATAGCCCGCAAAGCATAAGCTTAGCTTTGCATTTGTGTGAGTGATCACCAAAAGTAAAGCTTGAAAAATACTTTTAAAAAATAAAATTATTTTTAGTCCTAAAATTTTTGTAAACATAATAATATAAAATTTATCAATTCTTCTGCACTTGCATTACATACTCATCATTTTGAATGTTGTCTGTCGTCTGTTGTGTTCATTTTGTTAAGAATAGCGTTGTGAACACAATTTTTTCTTCTTTTACTTCTTGGTCATTTTCATGTTTCTATTGATTGATTGAACAGTGAATTTTATTAATTGTAAGGTGATCGTGCTAACTTTATCTTATTTTGACTTAACGTAACTAACTAACTTAAACACGTGACGTTGGTACCAGCACAAGACATGTAACACGCCGAATAAGGAATGCGCCGCGCCTCAGGCCGGTAGAACAAAACCAATGTTTAACCGGTTTAAACCAACAATCGGGATGTCCGCGCTTTAAGCCGTTGTTACACCTACACTATCTGTGCACACTCACACAAATGCATACCTAAGCTTACATAAATATGTATAAACAGTGGTTGAATTGTAAAAATCGTCTCATGAGATGAGTGGCAACTTTAGCATTACTATAGAAACCCAAAGTTAGATTACATATTGAAATATAATATAATATAATAGTGATGTGTACAAATACAAGATGGAGGTATATTTTATAAATATTGTAATTGCTGTAGTCTATTAATAGAATCAATAAATATACATATAATTCGATAGATGCGATATATTTCTACTGTATAAGAAAAAAGACAATGATTACTTAAATTTATAAAATTCACTCTAATCTATAAATATTTTTATACACATATATCCTATTGTAACAAGAATTCAAAATATTTTAATATACATATCTACTAATAGAATAAGGAAAATTTATGTAATTCAATGCAATAAATTATGTTATTAAGACAATATGGCATCTTATAGGTAATATTGTATACTGTAGAAATGTTTGAGTCTGATTTACTGAGATATACCAGTTGTAAGTGTTGCCAAACTATAATTATATGTGAGAATTTTTATAAAATAAGATTCAAAATTATAAAAAGATTTAATACAATGAAGACTCTATTATCCGATCTTTGATTATGTAGTAGCATTTAATTGAAATCACATTTAAAAAAATTTGAATCACTACTAATATTATCAAATATTTCAAAAAAATATACTAGTATTTATGATAAAATTGTAATTCCACGATTTAAGTCCAGTTTTTCATCCATTTGATTATCCGTATATTGGTTCTCGTTAATTGGGTTTCTACCGCATATAGAATAAAATTCTCTAGATTACTATTTTTTTAATATATGTGACCTTACCTTGTGATATTACCTTGGATGCAAATAAATAATTATAAAGAAACAATAATATACCAAAAACTGATGCATGTTTAAAACCAAATAATATTTGAAATGTAACTTGTAACTTAATGCTGATGAATGCTTGCCTTTGTCTTTATTACATTATTATTGTGAATAAAAGAAGAGCTCATATTAATAATGATTTTTTTAAGAATGTGTAATATTTTATCATTTTAATGTTCACATTAAGTCTTCCAATGTTTTAAGTGTTATTTTTGCTGTTATAATTTATATGTAAATGTTTACTACCACAATCACAATGCTATAATATTTAAATATTTATTGAATATTACTACAAACGCTATGGTTGTAGATTCGATTCTTTTCATTTCCTCGTTCGGTAGATAAAGTTTCTACTCTAATTCATGCAGAAAGCGGCGAACAAAGTGTCCTTACACTAGGTTCTCTTTGCGTAGCCTGCTATACGTGGGACAAAGCATGGGGCTAAAAATAATTATCTCATTTTCAACACATGTTTGTATGTGTCGTAAAAAAAACTATAAAGGCATCCCTTGTTATTATTTTTTACTAAATTTTACTTAAAATACTATGAAAATATATTATGAAAATAGAGTGTAAGTACTTTTTACGAATTTTATATGAGGCATTTATGATAAAGAATAAAAATGTAGGTGTTATAAGAAAAAAATATATTTTTAACATTCATTTTGTAAAATTATTAATGAATATAAAGAAACCTATAGTATTTATATATATAGAGTTACAAAGAAACTATTTTCTAAATACAAGTGGAGATAATACATATCTGCTAATTTTATGTCCGCGGACGATGATCTATTGATTGCTTACTGTTAATGATGAAATAAATATATTTTACTTCAAACTGAGTTTTTTTAATAATATATTTATGTAATTGAACCCATCAAATCGCAGCGTCTGACTGTTAACTGTGGCTGTGGGTTCTGTTTCCATCTGAAGGGATTAACAATTTTCTATTTCTCGCTCTAGTAATAATACAAAATCCGGCATTGAGAACGTATTATCTTAACACTATATCCTATTTACGGAGCCGTGACACAAAAGTTAAACAAATTAAAAAAAGTTTTTTTATAAGAAAAATAAAAACAAAACGTATTTCACGTTTGAACATAGTCTGTTGAATTACATTAATTTGTACTATAGTACAAATAATCCTTTTTATTTAATATTTATACTAAATTATTCATTCAAAAATATTTATTTTTACATTTTCCACTTACGACGCAATTAAAACTAAAAAACTTGCAAAACTTGCGTCGTAAGTGGAAAATGTCTGACTACAAGTGATGGCTGCGGCTTCGAAGTTCGAACCCCATGTGAATAAATATTCGTATTTAAATTAATTTCATTTTCCTGATTAGCGTAGATTTCATAGTTTCCACCCTCTATGCAGCCGTAGTGACGCAGTGGCCCTAGCGTCTACAATAAAGGTGATGATTGGGGGCTAGATTCTCTCAAAGCCAATCTTCTGGGATGACCGATGAAAAACGCCGCCGACTATCCTGCGAAGCAAAGCTTAATGAATGAAGTTAAGTTCAGCCAAAAATCTGTTAGACGAGCTTAGTCTTCTTTGGACTTCTACAAGTCGAGCGGACCAGATGGCATCTCTCCTTTAGAGCTCCGTTCATGTACTCCTGAAGTAATGCATTTGTTTCGACACTCACTCAGTCGGTGTAGTTCCAGACTCTGGAAGAGCGCTCTTATCCACCCGTTCTCAAATAATATGTGTTTTGATCTATCTAACTACAGACCTATATATAACTACAGACCTGCTATCACCTTCCTGCTCTCAAAAATGATGTAGAGCATTAAAATATGCAAGCAATAGCTAGCTCTTGGTTTATCTGGAGAATCACCGATTGATCAATGACCGTCAATATGGCTTCTGCCATGGGCGCTCAATCTGTGATCTTCCTGTGGTTTACTTAACCCCCCACTGGGCTGCAGCTATCGAAAGCAAGGGAGAGCCAGATCGCCAGCTTTCTCACTGGGCGCAGCATCAAGGTCTTGACGTCAGCTTTTTGCTCAGAATACACGCCCGTGAACGCCGGCGTCCCTCAAATCTGCAATCTGTCCCCTGCATTGTTTCTTCTGCATATCAATTACATGTAAGAGGATTCAAATATATATTGCTATGATAAGCACAGAGGACGCTGTATACTACGACCACGCACGTCTTTCTCAGGAAAACGTCTACCAGTGCCGAAATAAACTTGTGTCTTCTATTGAAATTGTTTGGGATTGTTTCCTCATGGGGTGAAAGAAACCCGGTTCAATTCAGCTCCCAAAAAGACACAACTTTGGGCATTAACCACTAAGAAAAAATTATTTGTCATGTTACCAGTTAACTTGAAACTCTGGGCTATCAGCAGAGCGAGATAATACTTCACGCCAAAATATCCGATTAGTCCTGTATAGGGCCCGTTACATGGTGTAGGTACTGTTCTCATCTCTGGGCTGGTGTACCTCAATATCAGCTTGACCTATTTGATCGTATACAACGCCGTTCGAATCGTCGGGGTCTCAAAAATCTTTAAAAGACTTTAGCTAATAGCGTAGAGACGTATCCTCGCTGTACGTTCTCTACTGTATTTATCATAGGGAGTGTTCTGTTGAACTGTTGTCAATGGCGAAAATGCAAGCTCCAATACTATCCACACAATCTGAATACGTGGCACTCCACTATTGTGCGGTTGTGAAGGAACTTTGTTCCACGTGCTACGCAACGTAGAACAGGCTACCTGCGGCAGTGTTTACAGCTCGATACAACTTAGGTACTTTCAAAAAGCGCATCTATTTCCACCTCAAAGGCCGGCAACGCACTTGTAGCCTTTGGTGTTACACGAGGTCGTAGGCGGTGGTGATCACTTACCATCAGGTGACCCGTACTCTCTCGATAGGCTTGTCTTATCTAGCAGTAGTAGTACAATATATTACATACCAGAATTTTGTTGGAAATATTTAGAATCAATAGTAGTTAGTACTATTTTCTATAGGATAGTTATATTTGTTATCTATGGTCAGGAAAGTAGATTATCTATAGTTTGTTGAAAATTATTTATCTGTGCATTTCTAAATTATGTTATAATAAATAACTATAATAATTGACATTAGGCGTGGGTCGTAACGTCTTTTAGGCATAATTGGTTGCGACTAGTTTCGGGTACACGAGTAACTAGTTTTCAAAACTGCTTATTTTTGTAACTAGTTACAAAGAATTTGCTTACGCTTACTTTTATACTTGTGATTACAGAAAACGTTAAATGTAATCATAACGGTAAAAAGTGTTATGATTACGAAAATGCTATAAGGTTATAT
This sequence comes from Heliconius hermathena, assembly GCA_013403705.1. NCBI lineage: Eukaryota > Metazoa > Arthropoda > Insecta > Lepidoptera > Nymphalidae > Heliconius > Heliconius hermathena. The sequence goes on from JAAIXJ010000073.1 coordinate 418,070, forward strand.
TACCTATCATACTAATATGAAACGTATTAATTGCCTTTATTCCTAGAATTTTAATATTTGTAAAATATTAACTTTTTTTCAAAATCTGTAAACATGCTTGCAACGATATATTTAAACTTTAAAGGGATATAATTAATTCAAAAGTAAAAAAATTGGACATTTATTTATAAAAAAAAATTGTATGTTGATTATTTGATTTTTTTTATATTTTTTTAAGCTATATTCACTTAATAATATAATAAAGTCCGCTTAATTATTTAATAATAATAATCTTTATTTATAATTAGGTTCGTTTTTTTTTTAATTTTACTATTATAAAATATTCAAAAATATTTGACGTTTTTGTTCTAAGAATGGATATGAAAATAATGTACAATGCAAACAAATTCGATCTATTGATGTCTCTCTTTTCGTTCGAAACGTAGTAAGATAGAGCGAGATGCAACTATGTTAGAATCGATGTAACTGACATTTCTATTTTATAATATAATCTAATTAAAATAAGTTACAGTTGTGCTGCAACTGCTTTTGACAAATGTGTTACTGCTTACTGTCATGAGACTATGTATGTGAAATAATCGTTGTGTCCCCCCGAAACTAGTAATGCGATTATTCGACTCGTAAGCAGTTTCTGAAACCGATTACGTTACATAACGCCCATGTCTAATTGACATTGACAACAAAATACTTGCAAATGGCGTCATTCTTTGATTTCATTGATAATTAATAAAAACGTAAGATTTTTGAAGCGCAGTTTAGAATTTCTTTCGTTTGTAACTATTTCTTATCCATTGTGCGTAAGAAAAAACTAAAAATCACTTTGTATTGATTTGAATTGAAAAATGGGATCCAAGAAACATAAAAAGGAATCTAAAAAGAGGAAGCATAAGAGTAGATCACGATCTCCCATTGATGGGCAAGAACGTGAACGAAAAAGGCATAAGAAACACAAAGAACGCAAGAAGGACCGTTCCCCTGATGGTTAGTAGATGTTTATAACTATTTATTATGACGCTATGTACTAAAAATTATCTTATGTTATAACTTAATTTATATGTTATAACCTTCAACATCACGCGGCGTTTCTGTTTCGTATATATAAAAACATTGACACATAATGTAATAACATGAGGGTCATTTTTAGTACTAGCGTGTTCTAAAGTTGGCGTAATAATGGCATATTTTGCTCATTATTTCAGAGTGGTGGCATTCGAGATAAACTGCTTTCCGAGTGCTGCATCAGTGAGGTAGGTATGCCACCGATACATCATCGAGGAGCGTAGAGTCTCAATGGACATTTTGTCGTACCCAACCATATTGCAAATTTTCCTGGCAAATGTTGGCGCCAAAGCATTATTATATAAAAAAATATAGAAATCATTACAGTTAGGCATATGTGTTTAAGCTTCTTGTCTCAGGCGATAAGTGATACATTAAGTGGGTGCAGTCATGATACACATTATGAATGATTAATAACATAATCAGAAATTTGAGAGTGAGTCTATGTATATCAACTCATCCAATGAATGTGTTATTTGCAAATACACTTTGCTAATAGGAACCTTATTCTTCGCTCTGTTTCAATTATCTAAATAATGATGAAAGAAGTCTTAGTTTTAATAACTTTAAATTAATAGAATATAATGTAATAACTCAATGCTACTGGTTACTAACCCTTAAAAGATAGAATGGAATAATTTGTCACAAGCTCTTTTCTGCTTACCTACAATATAAGTTACATTAGATAGTAAAATTAAAAAATCAGATCAAGAGTATCAATTAGGCCAATCCAGTCAACTTGTATGTATAAATTGTACATATAATTACACAGCAATATTATTAATGTATAATTTTTGCATGTTGTTTTAAATGTGACGTGAATTTAACAATAGAATTATAAATATAAAAATACTCCATATTTTATAGTTTATTGGTTTTATGCATCAAATTAAAAAAAGACATACATTTTGTCTAAAATACCAAAATTTTGCCAATATTTTTTAGTTAATAATATTTTTGCTGATTAATTTTAGGAATACATCACTCAATATAAAAAAATATATTTATTTTCTATAGATAATTCACAACACTACTTCTTTCAAAATCTTATATATTTTAGAATACAAATGTCCCAAAAATTTATAACAAAATTCATTGTCATCTTTTTATCAGGGTAGACAGAGAGAGCCTATTGTTTAGACAGTTCCATTCCTCAGAAATTGAACACCAAGGTTTCTCTCATTGCCAGAGTAAGGAAATTAATTTATTGTGGAAAGGGAACTCACAACCATCATGCTTGATGTCTGTTTTTATTCTCTTTAATTTCTATACATAAGATCTCTGTCAAACTATTTTCCTATGAAAGCAAAGTTTTCGTAAATAAAATAACAATATCATATACATATAAGATAATTGTTGTTATAGTGGAAGAAGTGCCAGTGGATTCGCACTTGAAGGACAATGGGGTTCGTTCCCGCAGTCGCAGCAGCAGTGTCAGTGTACAAGAGACACGAAAATCAAGGGAGAGGAGGTCATATGAAGAGGAGAATGGGTAATTATTTTAGCTTTACATATATTAATATGTTAAACAAAAACTTTCTACCCCTTTTTACGAAAATTGTGCTGATGGAAGAATATGAAATTTGCCACAGTTATAGTTTATATACTGAGAGATGTACAGAATCCTAATAGTTTTAATAATAAATTAAATTAGTCTGTAGTCAGTTTACGGATGTTGATTTGAGTTATAACATCTTAAGAAAACATTGATGAAAAAATTTTTGAATTAAATGGAATATTATTTCTAAATTATCATTATTTTGTATAATGAAAAAATGTAGAACTGTATATATACTTAACTTACTTAATAAGAATATTTTAAAGTTTAATCTATTTTCAAATGTTATTTATCATGTGTTTTCTAGGAGTCAAGAGAGAAGTCAAGAGTCGGAACGTGACCCTTCCCCGGTGGCTGCTTCCAGCTCGGCTCAAGAGAGCCTCTCCATTGAAGAAACCAACAAATTAAGAGCGAAACTTGGATTGAAGCCTCTCCAAGTGGCTGAGAAACCCGCAGGTATGGAAATTCACCGGTCTAATCAAGTATACAAGCAAAAAGCACCTTCATACTTTTTCTCGCATACTGTTTTTTTAATGGCAATTACGTCATATCTTCTCTACTTAATATGTAATGCCTTGAAGATTGAGCAATGGGCAACAGAGTGTCTCAACACTAGGTTCAAATTCAAATTCAAAATATTCTTTATTCAAATAAACTCTTATAAGCACTTTTGAATTGTCGAATGAACATATAACAAAAAATAAAAAGCTACCACCGGTTCGGAAGGCAGTTCTGCTGAGAAGAGCCGGCAAGAAACTCAACAGTTGCTCTTTTCAAAGTCAATGGTATAATATATAATTTTATTACATTAACTGGCAGCTATCCTGCATCACATTCAATAGACATTAATTCCATACATGTTTATCCTCTAAATATTCTTGAACAGTGTAATAAGCTTTACTTGTTAGTATTTTTTTTAAAGCTACTTTAAATTGTGGTAGTGGCAAACTTAGAATACACTGCGGAAGTTTATTATATACACGTATACTCAGACCCATAAAAGATTTATTAACTTTTTGGAGGCGAAAACGTGGCGTAACAAGTTTATCTTTATTTCTCGTTCCTATCGTATGTATATCTCTATTTTTACTATGACACTGTACATTTTGCCGGACAAACAGAATATTATAATATACAAATTGTGAAGCAACTGTAATAATACCTGCATCTTTAAAAACATCTCGCAGAGAATCTCGAGCTCTTAGATAATAAATATATCTCTACCGTTCTATATAAAGAAAAAGATATACTTTATTATTATAAAATATTTTTTAACAATCTTATATTAATAAAATGAGTTTCACAACTATCATGTTCTCATAATTTATAAAAACTTCAATAAAACATATAATATAATATAATGTTTTTATATGTAGAGGATGGTAAAATCAAAGACGACTTGGGCGAGTTCTACCACGTCCCAGCGGCAAGCCTCACCAAAAAACGCGCCGCCGACAAATTAAGAGAGCGACTTGCGACAAGAAAAGAGAAACGACAACTGGAAACAAAGTAACTACATAGTGACAGTGATAGTGATTAGACATTGGCTAGGCCGCCTGCCTGTGGACGCAGTTGTGGATTATCAGTCAGAAGAATTGTGTGAACAACACAAGTGTGTGCGTCTGGTTGTGGGTTCGATCCCCACTTGGGAATATGAAATATTTATTTAAATTTATATTTCTATTTCTTCGCTCTGGTCTCGAGGCAAAGCACGGCGTTGAGTTCCGCCCAACAAGCAATGTCTCCAGAGTTCGGCGGAAAGTGGGAAACGGAGTGACTTAACACTAGGTTCCCTCTGCCTACCCTGCTGTGCGGGATACAGAATGAAGCTGATTTATTTACAAAATGTAAACAAAGAAAGTTTTTAAAATTTTCATGTAACTTTTTAATTTGTATTTAATTTGGTCCGGGCTTACTCTCGACTTAAAATAGGAACAATTCAATATAACAAAAACAAAATATGTAATCAGAAAACAACTTTACACTTAATGAATGGTAAATGTTAAATGTCCACAGTACCTGTGGTCTATAATTTATTATAATAATCTATTTTTATAGTATTAAAGTGAGTGTCAAATTTGAGAACAAGTTGGCTTTTGGGTATTTTTACATGTTAAAAGCATTTAAACAATATTAAAATTTAAGAAAATCATTTATGATGTTTATGATACCGTAAAATGGGGTGAATCAAACCATTTTTAAATTCGAAATTTGATAAAATTGCACATTGTACATATGCAGGTTTATAATATTTTAAAATATAATTATAAAAATCATTTCACTGTTATCCACAAATTTAAATCATAATTATATTAACTAATGACTTCTATAGACAATGTTCAATAATATTATTTACAGTACTATCAGCGTATTATTTCCATAAATCCATAGATATAATTTTTTACCCAACTCCAATCCAAAAAAAAATCGAATACTTAATATATTTGATGAATATTTTTAGTCGAGGCCATTATGGTGTACCGGAACATATAGGTTCTACGTCCACTTGGTAATATGCTTGTGTTAATGTTAAGTTCTATCATTGAACACTCCATATACAATACGTAGGTACGGTCGACAAGTCGCATCTGCCCTGAAATCAGCCATAATTACAAATAATTTTATTTTTTACTAGATTGCAAACAACACTCTTAGCAGATGAGTCTGATGATGAAGATGCAATCGCATGGGTCAAGAAGTCACGAGAGATTGAAAAACAAAAGCAAGAGGCTGCTAAGAGAGTAAGGCTCTACATTTTACTTTTATCTTTATTTCATTATAATTTATCTATTAGAGATTGAGGCCAGTCGTGGCGCAGCGGCACGAGGTGTGACTGTAAATCGACTGGTTGTGGGTTCGATCCCCACTCGAGGAGATGAAATATTTACTTAAATTTATATTTCCATTTCTTCGCTCTGGTGTCGAGGTTAAGCGCGGCGTTGAGTTCTGCCACTCAACACGCAATGCCTCCAGAATTCGGCAGAAAGTGGGGAACGGAGTGTCTTAACACTAGGTTCCCTCTGCCTACCCTGCTGTGTGCGGGATACAGCGTGAAGCTGATTGATTTATTTTGATTTATTTTTTATCTATAAGAATAAATTCAAAATGCATTTAATTTTCAATGTTTTTTTTGTGAATCAAAGAATGTTCTCTTTCTCTGTGAAAATAGTTGGACACAGATGAGCTTATATTAACTAATATAATAAAGCTAAAGAGTTTTTAATTGAACATGCAAAAAAAGCCATCGGCCAGTAAGAAACTCAAAAGTTGCCCTTTTCAATGTCAATAGCTAGCTAGTTTATGTATTATAATAAATTCAATTATTACATAAACTAGCAGTCATGGGGTTCTGCAGGACATTCAATGGACATGAATTTCAAACATCTTTATCCTGTAAATATTGTTGAACAGTATAATAAGCTTTACTTTTTAGTATTGTTTTTACAGTAGCATGTAACAAGTGTGTAATAGCTGCGTGTTGTCCGCCAGGCGGCGCTGCTGGACGAGCTGGACGCGGAGCTGGGCGCGGGGGCGGCGCGCGCGTACGCCGGCGCGCACCTGCGCGGCCTGCGCGTCGCGCACGACCTCGACGCGGTGTGTTCCCATTTGGGATTAAATCATATTTTATCATTTTGTTTTAAGTTAATATTTCAATATTTTTTGAAAGATTTCTTTGTTTTTTAAAACTCTTTGAGCTGATTTTGACTTTGCGCTCTCTGATATGTTAAAAGATTTCTCGTTATTCGATTGAGTTTATCGTTGATGATTATAAAACAAAACGTGGCGTTAAACGCCGACAATGTGTTGAAATCTGTGCAGAAAGTGGGAAATGAGGCGGCTTAACTCTAGTATCTCCCTGCCCGCCCTGCAATGCTGGAAAAAGCATGAAGTTTTGGTTTTTACAAATAACTAATGATCCTTTAAACATTAACAGTTGCCCGAAGAACATGTGACGGTGTTGACGTTGGCTGACAAAGAAATATTAGCAGAGGACGCTGAGGACGTACTGGTCAATGTCAACATTATTGACAATGAGAAATATAAAAAGGTATGCTTTTTTTAAAATAATTGTAATAGTTAAATAATTACTTGACCTTGTTATATTTTAGTGTATTTAAAATTTTTATTCACGAGAAAAAATAATATATACTTACGAAAAAAAATAATATATACTTACTTGGTATAATCATAGCATTACACCAGAAATTTAATTATTTACACTTTCAAGCCAATTTAAACTTTGGACGTATAGTCGTGTAAACAGGGTTAACTGATCTACACAACTTGTTCATAGATTATTAGCAAAAACGTTAAATTTAAATACATTTGTAATAAACTTATCGATTGAATAAAAAATTGTGTTGGAACTTTGAAACTTGAGACAACTTGAATTACCTACGAAATTTAAATGATATTAAAATAAAATATTAATAATACTATTTTTTTACAGAACATAGAAGAACGCAAAAAGGCCCGCGCCGGTTACCAGGCGTACGACGAGGAAGCGGAAGTAGCGGCCGCCCTCGGGTTCAACCGCCCTCTGTTAGCCAAGTACGATGACGAGGTAGACTCCACTGCCGCCAGCAAGAGGACTGGCTTCCGCATCGGAGATGAAGATGCGATAGAGAGCAAGCGGGCGTTTGATAAGATGGTAGGTATATTAACTATACCTGTAATTTATTGTTATATTTGTATTATAAAACCAACATTTCAGTCGCCCATCGTTAGCCAAATATGACGACGATTTAGACTAGTGCCAGCAGCAAGAGAATTGGCTTCCGGTAGTTATATTATTTAACTCGGTTGTAACATTACAATAAATCTGAAACTGAAGTTTAATATGTAGCATTATCGATGATTACAATTTTCTAAGATAATCATTTCTGAATTTGTATTTTACATTATGAAATGTATATTGCAATTATAGATTTTTTTAACTAAAGCTGTAACAATTTATCCAGCGGGCGGAAATACTAGCAGGTGGTCCGGACAAACGTTTAGAGTCGTTGATACTGCCGCAGTTGCGGATTGCCTCAGACTACCTCGACGAAAATGAAGTGCAAGCCAAGTTTAAGAAGGTTAAGCGGAAGGTATTAGGTGTTTTTTTCATTATTATTTTTTACTTTGTACTTTACTCGCAAATAGTAGGGGCAAACGAAACCTAGTGACAATGCAAGATATTGAGTGTTGAGTGGTTTAACTCAACACCTCGCTTTGTGTTGCAGAAAATATGGGAAAATCAAAGCAAACCATTAAAATGTTGTTTATATTAAAAAACTTAACAAAGCTTATACAGAACTGTTGGTTAAGTTACCTAATATCAATGACCTGATATTCATTTTATAACATGCATGTGATATATTTTAGATTGTAACTTTTTTGTTAAGGGTAAAATCCGAAAGAAGGCAAAACAAGAGCCAATAGATGTGGAGGAGCACGAGGCGGGTAACGCGCCCCTTGAAACTGACGATACTGGTACTTATAATTGTTACTCTTCGTACTTAATGTGTATTATATATGTACATCACAATATCTGGATCTGCATTCTGTATTTAATTAAATGATTAATATATACATATTTAGTTGGTAATTTAATACAATTACTTTAACACATTTCCAGATGTGAAACCAGAGCAACTGTCAACATGGTCAGGTGTAGTGGATGAGGATGAGGTGGAAGTAGACACGGAGTTACAAGCAGCTTTGGCCCGGGCAAGGAGGTTACGGCAGACTGAAAACTCCGAAAACAACACTGTGCCTAAGGTGACAAAGGTTAACCTATAAATAGCTTCAATCTGTATCCCTTATATAACAGGATAGACAGAGTGAACCTATAGTCTATTCATTTAGGTGTGAGACAAAATGTAAACAAAGAAATACTGTTTCTGTAACTTTTATGTCATTTTTTAATTTCTATTTAATTTGGTTCTATTTAGTTTGTTCTGATTATTCTGTTTCTGTTATATATTATAACAAAAACAAATTTATTTTAGTTTATTTTGTTATTTGTTATTACTTGTATGTTGTCAATCACTTATATTTCTATTTAGTTACTTAATAATGTTTTGTCAAATCTTCTGATTATTTTAACATAAGTCTAACCTTCAAACACCAGGTAGAAGAAATCCTCCTACAAGTAAAGAAGGAAGAACACGAAGATCTTCCCACTGACATAACCGAGAACACAGAAGATGGCGCCATGGTACTGGACGCTACAGCCGAGTTCTGTCGCACTCTTGGAGATATACCCACTTATGGACTTGCGGGCAACAGAGATCATGCTGCTGAGATTATGGTAACATGTTTAATATATACTTTCTTAGAAAACGTAACATACGTACATTTCAATGTACCAAAATTTAAACCCGCGTCTCTTGGATACCGTCCAATCTTTTGACTATTATCCCATACATTCTTATCAAATCAGCTATGTCCCGCATACTGCACGGTAGGTAGAGGGAACCTAGTGTTAAGACACTTCGTCCCCCACTTTCTGCTGAATTCTGGAGGCATTGTGTGTTGAGTGGCAGAACTCAACGCCGCGCTTGTCCTTGACACCAGAGCAAAGAAATAAAAATATAAATTTAAGTAAATATTTCATCTCTACGAGTGGGGATTGAACCCACAACCAGTTGGTTTTACAGTCACATTTTGTGCTCCTGCGTCACGATTGGCCTCTTCTGTTTTTCTAACTTCTTCTGTTTTTTTTATCAAATTACATAGAAATTCTTATACGCTTCATGCAACTTATTGATATTGTTAATGTTTTCATGGCATACTTTTCTAAAGAGTGTAAGTAAAAAATATTTTCTAAGTGTGAAATAATACTATAAAAATGTGGTTTTCTTATTTTAATAAAGCTGCAGGTTGCAGGTGCACACATGTGATCACACATCCACATACGTGATCATCCATACTTGTGATCTCACTCATTATTGTTCTCAATAAATATGTTTAAATAATTTAGGATTTCGAGCGTGAGGAGGCGGAGCCGGAGGCCAATGCGGAGTCGAACGCCGGCGCCTGGAGCCGGGTGGACGTGGGCAGCGAGAGGCCGGCCGAGCTGGCGTACGGCGCGGCGGCGGGGCTGGCGGCCGAGCCGGCGCTGGGCGCGGGCGTGGCGGGCGCGCTGCGGCTGGCGCTCAGCAAGGGCTACCTGGAGCGCGCGGGGGGCGCGGGCGGGGCCGGGCCGGCGCGCGCGCGCCCCGCCGCGCTGGCCGCGCACTACTCCATCGACGACAAGCGCGACGACGAGCGGCGCGAGGCGCGGCGCCCGCACGCCGCGCACGCGCCGCACGGCCCGCTCGCCGACTTCCGCGAGAAGCCGCACTTCCGGCCCGCCGTCAAGCTGGAGTACGTGGACGACGACGGCCGCCCGCTGTGCCCCAAGGAGGCCTTCCGCTACCTGTCGCACAAGTTCCACGGCAAGGGGCCCGGCAAGAACAAGCAGGAGAAGCGCATCAAGAAGCAAGTGCAGGAGGGGGTCAGTGCCCGACTTGTCAATAACTTGTCACATATGTCAAAAACTACTCAATCGATTTTGGTGAAACTAGGAACCATTCCCTATATTGGAATATAAGTCGTAAATAAGAGGCCAGTCGTGGCACAGGGCCACAAAGTGTGACTGTAAAACCGACTGGTTGTGGGTTCGATCCCCACTCGAGGAGATGAAATATTTATTTACATTTATATTTTAATTTCTTCGCTCTGGTGTTGATGCAAAGCACGGCGTTGAGTTCCGCCATTCAACACGCAATGCCTCCAGAACTTGGCGGAAAGTGGGGAACGGAGTGTCTTAGCACTAGATTCCCTCTGCCTGCCCTACTGTGTGCGGGATACAATGTGAAGCTAATTTAATTTTTTTATAAAATTTTCATTAACATATATCAACAACTTCATAACCGTCGTCGCAAAATAGCACAACATGTGATTTGAATCGCAACTAATGTGGTGGGTTCAATATCCCACTTTATGGAATTATTTAATATTTTAATTTCCACTGATCACAAAACGAAACACGTCGTTGGGTTCCACCACTCAACAGCAATCGCAATGTCTCGAAAAATTTCGGCGGTGCGTGCTAAACGGACTGTTATTATAGGTTATTATATTACTACCTACCGTTCTATATACGAAACATATACTTGAAGCTAAAAAATACCTCATATCTACATTTTTTTTGGCGCAGCACAGCGCTTACTGTGAACCCTCCCCACGCGGGATACAATGAGTTAATTTTCATTTCCTTGCTCTCGTAACTAGGTAAAGTAAGTTCCGCCGCTTTTCAAGCGATATCTCAAAAATCTTTGAGCGCTAAGTGTGAAACGGTGTGTCATAAATTAAATTTCCTTGACTTTCTATCTTACTATACGAGGAGATGCAGTGTGAAACTAACCAAAAAAATATATATTTTTTTGTATTATGTATAAATGGAAAAGAATGTTTTTAACATTTTTGTTATTTCACACTTGGACGGTCCATCCGTTTCTTAAGAGTATTTGAAAAGAATGTTAGATAAAATTGTACATATTAAGCTACAACATGAACTGATAAAGTTGATCATATTAAACTACAACCTAAATATTTTTTTTCCTTATAGTTGATGAAGAAAATGAACTCAACTGATACTCCGCTCGGCACGCTGTCCATGCTTCAACAGAAACAAAAGGAAACTCAATCCCCCTATGTTGTACTCTCTGGTGCTAAGAAAGATTCTACCAACTAACATGCACCCACATAACCATAACCAGAATATAGAAATATAGTGATAACATTCTCCGTTTTTATCCATTTCTAGAATTAATACCTTTATTTAGCACATCAATTAAAAAGAAATAGTTTTCAAAAATTGGTTTAGTGAATTGTATTTAAAACAAAAAGGACACCCACCATAAATATAAAAATGTTTTTAAATGTTTTATATGTAAAAAGTCTCAATGCACTTTTTTTCATAAAATTTACTTTATGTATTATATATCAATGACACATTTAAAGATACTTGAGTGTCATTTAGTTAATATTTTTTATCTAAAAGCAATAATATCTTGATTCTTATTAAAATTGATTGATGATGATTCTCTTAAGTAATTTTTTTTGTAATGCAGTACTTATCTTAAAAAACAAAATTAATAAATAATTCGTGTTACAATAAATTTTGGTGCATACGTTAACAATATTCACATATGTAATAAATAAAATTAATAAACTAGATTTAGGCAAAAAAAATGTTTATTTTTTTATGGATCCTTTATAAAATATTAATAAAGATTATACGTTGAATTTTAACAAATATGAAATTATTTAATTTAAATAATAAAAAAGATATGAAAGTCAGAAAATGTGTATATTAACTTTATAATTAGATTTAAGAAATTATTAACTTTGATAAATATGATATATGGTCACTATAACGAGGCTTGCCCTTTAAAAGTTTTTACAATGCGCACAACTTGCAGAGCATTTATGACTTTATGCGCATGTATAAAGAGGTTGAGGGCAGTGGACGAGGCGCAAGAGGTATACATATATAGACATGTAGAGAGCGTTTGGTGTTTCATTCTCTCTGGCTACCCCGCTAGGGATACAGTGGGAACCTAAATAAATATGTGATTAAAAACCTATATGTTCTCGTCAATTTTAAAAGTCTGTCCTGTTGCAGTAGTTAATTCTGTTAGCTAATATCACCTTATGGATTATAAATAATTTCTTTTGTCAAGACTAAGGCCCATCATATAAATTGTTTTGTGTTAGGTTATATTTTTACAGTAGTAAATACTATTGGACCTTGAATAAGTTGCTGCTGTTTTTTAAAAGATGGCGTTGCGGCACTCTGTGCATGGAATTTCGTACGGTAACGAATCGTCAAAGTAGTACTATATGTAACCTCAAATTATAGTAGAATAGTGTTTACTACAGTGTCAACTACATATTTATTTTCGTGTGAAAATGTGTACTTTTGTGCCAAATAAAGTGTTTTTGCGGGGAATTTTATTGCACTGCTTTATTCAGAAAAAATCTGCAGCAGAAGCACACAGAATTCTCGTTGAGACAATGCTTTGTCGAATACAACGTGCAGAGACTGGTTTAGGCGCTTCAAAAGTAATGATTTTGACCTTGAAGACAAAGAGCGTTCTGGAGCACCGACAAAATTTGAAGACAGAATTGGAGGCATTGCTTGAAGAAGATCCATGTCAGACGTTAGTAGAGCTCGGGAAAACGTTACAAGTAGATGCGTCAACAGTTTCAAAACGTTTAAAAGCGTTAGGAATGATCCAAAAGCAAGGGCATTGGGTGCCGTATGAGTTGAAGCCGAGAGACGTAGAACGACGTTTTCTCATGTGTGAATTGTTGCTTCAACGGCAAAAGAGAAAAGGTTTTCTGCACCGTATCGTCACTGGGGATGAAAAGTGGATTCACTACGACAATCCAAAGCGAAAAAAATCGTGGGGCATGCCGGGTCACGCATCAACATCGTCGCCAAAACCAAATATCCATGGTTCTAAGCTTCTTCTCTGCATTTGGTGGGATCAGCAGGGCGTAATTTATTATGAGCTGCTTAAACCTAATGAAACTATCACGGGAGCTCGCTATCGACTTCAGTTGATGCGTTTGAGTCGCGCTCTGAAAGAAAAGCGGCCACTATACGAGCAGAGACACGACAAAGTGATTTTATTACATGATAATGCTCGGCCACATGTGGCAAAACCAGTCAAAACTTACCTGGAAACACTTCAATGGGAAGTTCTACCCCACCCGCCGTATTCACCGGACATAGCCCCCTCCGATTACCACTTGTTTGGGTCGATGGCGCACGGTTTAAGCGAGCAGCGCTTCCATTCTCTTGAAGAAGCCGAAAAATGGCTTGATTCTTGGATTGCCTCGAAAGATGAGCCGTTTTTCCGAAAGGGGATTCAATTGCTACCAGAGAGATGGAAGAAAGTAGTGTCTAATGATGGACAATACTGTTAATAGTAATGTTATTGTAAGCATTATATTTTAAATTATTTTTTTTAAACAAAAAAAAACTGCGATAACTTATTCAAGGACCTAATAGGTAGTAGGTTATTATGCAACTACTGTTATTTCCAAAACAAGTACAACAATTAATAACTATATCATGTTGCTCTTTGAGCCTTCAATCCCCTACATGTAGCGCTCATGAGGTCAGGAGTGTTCGCACTTGGTTAGGTAGGAGTGCACGTATGACGCAATGCTTGTTAATGAATCCGGGCTGCTGGGAGTGACGGGACTACATGGTAGGGTAGCAGTGAGTACAAGTAGGCGAAAATATATTGTATATGTATAATATAGTACTACTATACGCTTTACATTTTCTAAGAAGGAGCTGTGGCCCTACAATTTTTCTCTATAACTACAATAAATCAATTATCATCTTGTTGTTGTTCCTGCCTCTTCCCTTCAAAGTGCGTTTTATGACCGCGTCGTTTGTGCCCGTGAGGCGCCTCGCGACGCACGCGCAGCGCGCGCACGAGGTCCGGGGTGCGCGCGCGCCGCACTGGCTGCGTGTTCGAGAGGCGGAGGTGGGCGTAGAGTGGGATCTGGAGGAATCACGTATATGTCATATGTATAGGTAGTTCTTGCGGTGGATTAGGTTATAAATCCTATATTTTAATGTGAACTTGAATTAAATATCTTATGCGCACTAATCTTGTATTACTCAGTGTGGCAGTTCTCCAAATAACAATTTTAAGCAAAATAACTATTTTAGGAGAACTGCGAAGTGGCACAATTTTTTAAAATTACCCAATTTTCATTTGGTACATAACATAACAGCAGCAGTGGAAGCGCGGTAATTCGGCCAACGTTTTACATGGCGATACATTTTTTTTATATATTTTTATTTCTGATACATGAACAGTGATAGGTGTGTTGTATTATGAAGTGTCCAGACAGCGATTAGACAGGGCCTCGTATATGTTTATGAATAGTGGACAACAAATTTCAAATTAATAATAAAGCAAATTGTGGATGACATGATGAGTAAAAAAATATATTAAGCTTAATAATTAAGTAATAAAGATTTTCACCCTCAACAGTCGAAATTAAGCAACAATTATAATTTAGGGCTATCGTGGTGCAGTGGGACAACATCTGTTTATAAATGCAAGGGCTGTGGGTTCAATACCATTCGGGGAAAAAATATTTTTTATTGCCCTAAATACAGCGTGAATCTAAATAAAAGCAACAATTATAAATATACAATACTCGTAAAGTACAACAAATGCATACAGTAGGCAACGAGTCGTCGAGCGCGGGCGGCACTTGCGGCTCGGGGCGGCGCGGCGGGTGCGGCAGCGTGGCGCCGACCGCCTCGGGCGGCGCCGACGTGCGACCCGCGCGCGCGCCCTCCGCCGACTGCGAGCGGCGCCGCGACGCGCGCGGCAGCGAGCCGCCCGCCCACACCTGCGTCGTGTCAAATTTAAAAGTTAATACCCATAAGGAAAATGATTATCATTTTCAACAAAAAAACACTTGCTCAATTTCACACGGATCCCATAATCAGAACCTAACCAAACTTTCAGCAAACTATCCTTGAAGTGTATCCTATCCACTAAAAATTATATCGACATCAGTTGGCCGGATATTGACTTATTCATACATTTGTGGCGAACATACTTAATGCAAATTTAAGACTAATGTGATTTTCTCACGGATACCATTGTCAAAAGTGGACCCAATTAAAATGGAACACGGGAAGCACTAGCTTTCAGATAAAAAAGAATCATCAAGATCAGTTCACCCAGTCAAAAGTTCTGAGATAACAAATATTAAAACAATACAGTCATATTGATAACCTCATCCTTTTACAGAAGTCGGTCGGATAAAATTAACATTATATTATTATTTATTTATTTATACTTCACGTTGTATCCCTCGCGGGGTAGTCACAAAACGGAGCACCAAACAACGTACGTACGTCTCTGCATACCTCTTTCGTATGGATTCCGTCCTTTCTTCATTTGTTTCTAATACCAGAACCTATGTCTTACTCGCATTCAGACAATTACTTCCACACCCTTCTTTCATCTGCGTACAGCAGGCAATTTACACTCAAGTCCCCTACTTTCACTCCCGTGTCACTTTGTTCCACTCCTTGGAGACGGCTATCTAAATACAAATAGAATAAACAAACTGACATGGCACATCCTTGTTTAACACCCGATTGGGTGCCAAACCAGGGCAGAAATTTGAATGTAGGTCCGGATAAATAAAAAAATATACTTGTATATAATATAAAAATTGGTAGCTACATGTGTAGCTATTATACCAATTTTAATTCTGAGTATGGGATTTATTTAATTTATTGTAGCTTCACCATGTATCCCGCACGTAGCAGGTGAGTCAGAAGGAACTTGGGAACCTAGTTTTAATACAATCCGTCCCTCATTGACACAGTTCTCTATTTTCCGCCGAACTTTTGAGGTAGCGCGTGTTGAGTCGTATTGTATGCTCATCGTTATACACTATAAAATTTATAGAAACTATAAAAAAATTAAATACGTAGTGAAATGCTTAATACAAAAAGTAACTATTGTTATCACATCCTTCTCAATTAAATCAGGAAAAAATGTGATAAATAAAATAAAAATGAAATACTGACTCTAAGTGTAGTAGAACTGGCTACTTTCTTCACATCAGCGGGACACCGTGTCACTTCCAAGTCCCACGGCAGAAAGCTGCCTAGAGTACCGACGTATTGTCCCGACAGTCGCCACGCGCGCACGCTGTAGTCCGATGACCCACTGAAACATTAAATAAGTACAAGTCCTTTTGAATCGCAATCGAGATTAGCCTTAAAATATTAACAAACAATGTCAGCGTTTTAAAAAGCTGCCATAGTTATTCTGAAAATACTTAACTGAGAAGAGGAAACCGAGTGTCTTGACACTACCCTGTTTAGCCTGATATATGCGAGATACATTTCTTTAGTTTGGTATTACGAAGACGTAATACGGATCCGATATTAGTACAGCAACAGCTAACCTATGTAGGGTATATGAAACTAAGGTATATTTCGTATATTTCTAAAACAGTCAATATTTTTTTAAGAAAAGAAAAGAGATAATATGTTTTAATTATAATCATGAATAGTACCTCAGTAATAACCCCATTCGGTCGATATAAGCGAGGGAGGTAACACAGCGCAGGTGCGCGCGCGCGCTCGACAGCAGCAGAGGCCGCGGGGCTGGGTTACGGAGCGCCGCGCGGAGGGCGCGGCCTGATATACGTTGACGCCAAAGGAAGGGGAATGTGGTACGGAGATACGGCATGTTTATGTGCACCTGGCGGATTTTTTCACGCTCTTTATAGGTGAAGAATTTGAATGATAAAAGATTATTAGCTGATTTGGTTTAATTTTTTGAACTAGCACTAATAATAATCAGATTAACGCACAAACCTCCTTATCAGTCAAATAGTTGGCCATTAACCACACTTTAATATACCCGATCGTAGTCCCGGTAAACAAATAATCATTATCCTGATCGGTGGCGAAGGCAGACACATAGTCCCCAGATGAGTGCACGCCGCGGAAGGAGCCCTGCAGCCCCCCCGCCGGGTGCTCCGACCACGCTTGAATCTGTCCATCCTCGAGAGATACCATTAGCGATGCTAAAGTGTACAAGAGAATTAATTGAAACTAAAGATTGATCAAAATTAATTGTAATAAAATATATATATTTCAAAATGGAGCAGAAACTGAGAGGTAATCTCATTTAATATATTATTAGCTGGTTTTTTGCATTTTAAGGTAAGTTGCAGTACGGTCGACGAGTCGTGGCCGACCTGAAATTGAATGTAGATGTCTGAGCAGATTTGTTTTATGACTTTTCTTACTATTGATTATTTTCCTCCATTGACCAATGCGAAACGAAACTTCACGTCTACGGATGTCGTGAGTGCTTATATTAAGTTATGGTATCGAAGGTCGCTTTTCATGTAATCAAATAAGTAAGGAAGGTATTTTATATGAACATATTGTGGCACAGTTCGTAAATCTTTTGAGCATTTGTATATTTATTTGTATTTCATACACTGAAAACATATAAAGCTACGTACCGGCATGCATATGACAAGGCCTGGTAGTAAGAAATATTACAGCGTGAACAGCCAGAGGCCTCTCCGCGGATCCCGCGACCTCCGCCACTACGACGGAGGACGCGCGTCGCGCTCGCGCCTTCTGCATCGCTGACGCCGAGTCTATGGGGGCTTCACGTACTCCTGTTACGCTGGAATGTTCATTGGAGATATGACTGAATGGGAAAACTAATAATTGATGAACCATCAAACAAACAATGAGACGCAACCTGGCCCGCGGCACGGCGGAGGCGCTGCGGCGCGCGGCGGCCGGCGACGTCTGCGGCGACGCGGCGCGCTTGCTGTACTGCATCTTTATGCGCAGCCACGGCTCCGTGCACGAGAAGCGCCTGGAACGGGTGCAATATAGCATGGGACCTACACCTATTTGTAATTGTATTAGGAAAATATCATTTTGTATTTTATTTATTTTACTAAAAAAAAAAAATCAGCTTCACGCTGTATCCCGCACACAGCAGAGTAGACAGAGGGAACCTAGTGTTAAGACACTGCGTTCCCTACTTTCTGCCGAATTCCAGAGGCATTGCGTGTTGAGTGGCAGAACTCAACGCCGCGCTTAACCTCGACACCAGAGCGAAGAAATGGAAATATAAATTTAAGTAAATATTTCATCTCCTCGAGTGGGGATCGAACCCACAACCAGTCGGTTTTACAGTCACACCTCGTGCCGCTGCGCCACGACTGGCCTCTATATATTTTACTATATTTTTCATTTTTATTTTTTGAGGCCGGTCGTGGCGCCGGGGCACAAAGTGTGACTGTAAAATCGACTGGTTGTGGGTTCGATCCCCACTCGAGGAAGTGAAATATTTATTTACAATTATATTTTCATTTCTTCGCTCTGGTGTTGAGACAAAACGCAGCGTTGAGTTCCGCCACTCAGCAGGAAATGCCTCGAAAATGCGGTGGGAAATGGAGAAGGGAGTGTCTTAACACTGGGTTCCCTCTGCCTACAATGCTATGTACGGGACAGCGTGACGCGTTTACAGTCACACTCTATGCCCTGCGCCACGACTGGCCTCGGCCAGACTGCTTCATATTATGCGTTAAGAATTTGGTGAATATGTTGTCTCAACAAAGGAACTATCCGATCTAAGACTCGTCCAGTTCATCAGGATTCTACATATTTACTGTCTTTATCTGCTTTCATGTTTGTTACAAACGACTATGGTTGTGTTTAACAACACTCAATATTTTAAAACTTTTTAAAGTGCTCCCAAGGAAAAAAAATATTTCAAAACCTATAGAAATTTTAAGTTATTATTGTTATTAGCATCTCCGTAGGGAGATGTTACCTGACACTTTTTAAGTATATATTTTTAAGTAAAAATATACCTAAAAGAATGTTAAAAAAATGAAACCTCAACTCTTAGAATTCGATAACAGAATTTAGAGAAACTCGTTAAAAAAATCTTTATGAAAAATTTTGCAAACATTATAAAATGTTTAGAGAATATTGGTTTTAGTACACAATATTGATATATGTCAATAAAAATTTACGAACAACGCTTAAAAAAATATACAAGAAATTACAAATTTGAAAAAAATATTTGCCATAACTAACGAAAATCAAATATAAAATAAATAAAAAATAACGAGTACCTATACGGCTGCCCCGTTTCCATCTTCCAAAATATAAGTTCCGAGTTATAACTAGCCGTGGCCAACGTGAAAGGAATACGAGCGGCCGCCGCCATTACATCTTCTGAATGTCGAGTTTCCCAGCTCTTTCCCCCGCCGCCCATTGCCTCACCCGGACTTGAACCTGAACCTTCTTCCTCGAATTCTGTTACGTGACGGTTCCAACCCACTGCTAGAATCCTTAGGATTGTCATTTGTAGTTCATATTAGATATGGTCTACGTAAATAACATGGGTCAAAGAAAAATGTATTATTATTAAGAAAAACGAAACAAGATGAGTACAAAACGTATTAACATTTAGCAACAATCTCACTTTGTCTATTTATCCGGAGAATGAAGAGCAGCCCCTTTTACCGCATAACATTTGGCAAAGAAATCCGAGCGTTGAAAAGTGGAACTCAACACCGTGCCTTGTCTATCACAACGGGGAAATGAAGACAAGTTTAAATACAGTAACAATAACGTTATTTAGATTTTCATGCATCATTTGTATGTAGTATGTTTTGTTAAAAGACTACACTTAACATTTAATTGCAATTTTTTCTTAAAAATATGTGACGGTAGTAGTTTTCGATTTCTTGTGGATAGAATATATATAGGGAGCTGAATCAACACGATTATGTCAAGTCAAGCTCAAGTCTAATAATAATCTTCCTCTCTCCTGGGAATTTAACTCACTACCGTCTTATTTACAACCCTGTCTCATAGTGTCACGACAACCTCAATCAACAGAAGCTATGTAAATGGACTCTAACAAACCTTCCTTCAACCCAGAAGCAATTAGTAACTTCGCACATATGCTCTATCGCCATGTTTCTCAAACAAACTCCCGTATTGAAATTCCAAACCTATCATAGAAAAATATATAATGCTTTTTTAAGAAAAAAGACAAGACAAACGAGCGTTCGGGTCACCTGATGGTAAGTGATCACCGCCGCCCACGACCCCGTGCAACACCAGAGCCGGTCTTTAAAGTGGAGATAGGCGCGCTGTTTGAATACGTAGGGCATTCCAGGGCGTAGGGTATAAGTAGGGCATTCCACAATTGTGTGGCGCGTGGAAGGGAGTTTCTACGAAAGCGCACAGTAGTGGCAATCCACTACCACGAAGATGGTGATGCCGTCCAGATAGTGTGAATGGTACTTGAGTTTGTGAGGTATGTGCGGTTAGAGAATTCGGCGGCAGGTAACAGGGCAAACAAGTCTTTCCATATTTAATACACCAACACATCAAGACACTTCTTTCTTCACTTTTTTAAATAATATTTTGAAGCAAACCTTTAATGTACCGTTCCTAGCCCCTGTCAGCAGCAGCTGGTATCCAGGATCAAAGCAAGCTGCAGTTATTTCTACTGGAATCAGTTCACCGTGGAGGAGTCGCGTGTGGGCGTCGCGCACCATGGCGTTGCGCTTGCCTGACAATTAATTAAAAATATTAGATTTGACAATATGAAAAGTATTTTTTTAATTTTGTTACTTTTCTGCTTGCATAGAGGAGAATAAAAGTATGTAGAATATAAAACCTAGTGTTGGGGCACCCTGTTCTTCGCTTTCCGTCCAGTTTGCGTGTTTTGTGGCGAACACACAACGCTTTCCTTCGTCTTGCCAGAGCGGGGAACATAACCATTCCCGTGAGTGGAAATAGAACACATATTTATCGCGTTTTAACAAATAAACACATCTGTAGAAGGATTTTTCTTTTCTTTATGAGATACGTTAATATCGCTCAGGAAGCCTTAGGTTTTGGTATGCATATTGTTATTAAGTTTATAAAAAAATATCCTTATCATTTTTTTATTGGCGATAGTTCAATTAAATAAGTTGTTTTATAGTACAAATTATAATTTACCTGTAATCGGATCCCAATTAATAATAATACTGTCCATGCCACAGGTAATGACCACTTTAAACAGTGGATTGTAGAGCACCTTCGACACGGCTCGCGAGTGCGTAAACCCATCCGTGTGTTGCGGGTTCAGCTCCTCGTCGAGCACAATTATGGCGATTTTGATGGCGGCCAGGATGAGCTCCCTCGTAGCGGGATTGTAGACGGCTGATATTGGCGTACGTTCTCCTATTTGTGGAGGAATGTCGATATACGTCTGAAATTATTAAACTTTTATGTACTATTCAAACTCACTCAACTGTGCTGTGTGTGTAAATAATTCTATTAGTTGTATTTAATGGGTACTATTTGGTATTTGAAATATTCGAGAAGGTTTTTAATACATTTCACATTTAATATTATAATATATGAAGAGATCTTGCTACGTTTTTTTTTTGTTTTTAATTACGCCAATAATATTAAATTGCCATATTATATTTAAAGATCCTTTGTGGAGTTCAAAATAAGAAAATCAACAAGAACTAGAATTAAAAACAAACTAACTTGAACACACGTCTGCCCCTGTATATCCCACACTTTGACCACTCTATCTCGGGACAGCGAGTACACGGTTTGTCCGCCATTCTGCAATACCAGCTTCACCACCCCAGCATGATGTCCCGGGAGGATGACACTCGCCTTGCTGGGGACGAAAGGGTTCCATACACGGACGATGCAGTCCGGACCTCCCGTCGCGAGGACGTGAGCTTCTTCATCGAACGCGAAACATTGGATACCCTAGGATTGATGGCAAGAAGGTAATAAAGAGAAGGCTGTCAGGTTATTTTGTTCCGATAATTTGATATGTACATAGTTATATAGAGTAACACAATTTAAGAGTTGCTCTATATATGTATATATCAACCAACGGCTAAACCGATAATCGAACCTTATCCACCCTAAACACGTTGTGCGTCTTGGACCCCGTGAGGTCCATCATGAGCAGCGCGTCCGCGCTGGTGGCGCACGACACCACGCAGTGCAGCGCCGCGTAGTACGACACCTGGCGCACCCAGTCCCCGTGCACGCCGCGCAGCTCTGTTAGCGTCATCTCGGGGAGCAAATGGGGCTATAGACAAACATATTTTTTGTTGTTAGCTTCAAGCTGTATCAGTACTGTAGCACGATAGCCAGCGATAATCTAGTGGCAAGACACTATCTTTCACTTTCCGCCCGTTTCAAGTCATTCAAGGGCCCTACTCCTACGTTTTTTAAGTTACCTTCCTTCGGTATCATCGATACTGTGCTTGAAAATCAACTGAGCTTTCTCTAATGAAATGTTTTCACAGCAAAACCCAATTAAGGGCGGCAAACTTCCTTTTTTATTTTAGATAATGGAGGCTGAATTTAAAAAGTAGAAAGAAAGAAAGTTAAATAAAAAGTAAGAAAAAAATCATTAGCCAAACGTGTCGCATACCTCTTTTTGTCTGTAAGACATACAAAAACGATACAGCTCTCTTCTCTAGCCATAGCCCCAGTGAGTTACAAATCCAAGCTGAAAGCGCCTTAGCTGAAGTGCAGGAATGTGGTAAGCAAAACAAACCGAGCTTCGCAGCGCACAAGACCCACGTGATGGTAATCACAAAGAAGCTCAAGTTTGATACACCCGAAATCCACATGTTGGGCACTCGACTGAACTTGATTTAGGAAATAAAACTCCTGTGGCTCATAATAGAGTTGTAGGGGTATTGCACAATTAATATTATTCATAAATATCATTTGTAAGCACGCTATATCAGCGCCCTAAATTCATTCGCTACAAATCCACCCCAACAGACAAGAATACGAAGGCATTGGTGAAAGTCATCCTAAAAACAGTCACTCCAAGGGAAACCACTCCTTCAGAACTCCTCTCACGTTTCATGCATCGCTAGGGGGCTAGCGATGCATCAACCCAGTACGCAAGAGAGAGCAAAGCCCTTTTCGACGCCCGATACCAATGGGATCAGAAAGGATACCGCGACGGCGTCCTGAGGCACAGCTGGGACAACATAACACCACCCGAACTCAAACTAACCAGAAGCCCGCGCAAACATGCGATTAACGCATACAGAACTGCGTGTAAGTGGAACTCGATGAAGCCAAAGCCGCCATTTACGACAACGCCAGCTACTGCGTCATCCATGGAAACATGTCGGGACAATACATGGCGCCATACAACAACACCAAGGGCTTCGTAGGTCTGGCTGAAATCGGAGGAAGAGATGGTCCCCCCAAATTCTTAAGACCAGAGAGCGACTCGGTGGTGGTAGTAGCCGAATGCACGAAGGTGATGCTGGACGATGGGATACTCGGAATGGCAAATGACATCTCGAGTGACCCTGAGCCGGGCGCAGCTTTCGTGGATTGGGAGCTACAAACCTATCCTGGATCAATGGGGTTTCGGGGTGTGGTAAGACGACTCACATAATCAAGCACTTCGATGAGGATACAGATGTAGTAGTGGGAACGAAAGAAAAAGTCGAGGCCGCGAAAGATCTTAGGGAGAAGTTGGCGCACCGGCTTGGCGCGAAAATGATAAGGAAGGTGAGAACAATTGCCTCGATCCTAGTCAATGGTTTCCATAGGGAATAGTTATAAACCGAATAACGGTGGACGAAGTCCTTATGAACCACTTCGGTGCCCTAGTTATGGCGGCCAGACTGTCAGGAGCAGACGATGTCACACTCATTGGAGACATAAATCAGCTGCCTTACATCGATAAACAAAAACTATACGATCCAAGGTACAGCCGTCCAAGTTTTACAACAAACACCACACGCAAGCTGCCTTGCACACATCGGTGTCCCATGGACGTCGCCTATGGCCTCACCGGAGTCAACAACATTTACTCCGCAAGCCCCATCGTCCACTCCATTAAGGCTCTCCGATACACTGGGGCGCAAATACCAATTTGCAATGACAGAACCCTATATATCTGGTCCACATACAGAAGGAGAAAAAGCAGTTGAACGACCAGGGATAAGGATCAGGTTCGCGCGTCATGACTATCCACGAGGCCCAGGGACATATTTTCGACGACGTGATCATCGTCCGAACCGGAGGCGCAAGGCTCTGAGTCCATGAGAGCGTCTCTCACGCGGTTGTCGCAGTAACTAGGCACACCAACGCCTGTGTCTGTTACTCCAACCATGGCGGTGACGAAATCGGAAATTTCATCAGCCGAGCTGTGAGAGCTTCAGTTACAGAGGTGGTGAAGGCGAACTCAAAAGGGGCAATGTCACAAAGAGACGAGGGAGTGATAGAGGCATTGCTCCACAAACCCAAAGAAGGCGGGTTGCATAAGCTAGTTGCATGTTGAATAAATCCATAAAAATAAAGTGTAGTAGCAATAGAGTAAGTAATTAATTGTTATGCATGTTAATGTATTATTATCATACTAACTCCTTAATCCTAAGATAAATATATTATTAACAAAAGAAGTCGGTAGGTGTCTCACCTACTACCTACTACCTACGCCTCTCACTACCCCATAAGTTCATTAATTCTAGTCCCGAAATGAGTATGCCGTAATAAAATAAAAACAAGACTAAATAAAGACAAGTACGGACAATACTGCGCCCGTAGAAGTTGTTTCATTTAAAAATATATATATATATATATATATATATATATATATATATATATATATATAATATATTTTTGAGTTGTGTTTATTGAGAATTAAATGTGAGTGTGAGATTTATCATTATTTTAGGATGCCGCCACTTACTGCTTACATTTCTAGTAAACCGGTTGATAATAATTTCGTACAACTTTTTAACGTTAATTAAAATATTTTTTGTGCATTATATTTTGTTTATTTTATTGCCCATTCACCACCCATTGTTAACGGTGCTTTTAGACTGTTTTGCTATGTAATACAGAAAAGTGGTTGAAATGTTATAAGATTGTACTATAATATCATTTTTTTATTTTGGGATATATATATATATATATATATATAGTTAACACGCAATGCCCCAAGAAATTATATATATATATATATATATATATATATATATATATATAAATAACTTATAGCACAAATAGATAACTAATACGTACATAATATATATGATTTTAGTAGGTGGCAAATTTTTTACAATTTATAATGTTACAAAAATTCAGAAAAAAAAATATAATAATAACGTTATGAATAGGCACGTTCAGCTTAAATTTTATAAATATGTCTTTATAAGAACTTTAAGGTTAAGGATTTTTACCCCCACAACTCCCTCAATGTAAGAGGCAAAAACATTGGTGTGTCGCTATTTCGGAAAAAAAGCAATTCAATCATGGTAAAAAGAAAGCTGCACTGGTGTCTAATGAATAGACACCAGTGCAGCTTTCTCGTGCTTATCCAGCGAGACCCTTTGCCACCTCAAAAAAACTGCCGCCCTGAACTAAAGAATACTCACCCTGCTACTGATCAACTCTCCTAAATCCAATAATAAATTTGAGTCTTTGTTCTCCCTGGCCAGAGGTAAAGATTAAAATCAAAAAAGGCTAACTCGTTTCTGTAGGTCCACATGGCGCAACTGCTGCAAGGAGCATCCGGGCTGGTTGCGGAAGGGCCCGCGTTTGATAGCCGAGAACAGCAGTATACGAAGGTTGCCGCCGACGTCGCCGCATATTAGGATGCACTTCTCGTTTATATCCTTCGAGAAGTGGTAGTACATTGTGCATATCTGTTCGGGAAAGGTGAGAAAAATACTTTATTTACCAAATATTTTATTTACCATCTCGTTCTTTAAAGAGAAGGCTAATGTTTTACTAATTTTAAATACTCACCAATCAAATGTATGTTTGTATATGTTTTTCTTTTCTTGACGGGAGGCGAAGAACCTATCAGCAAGACAATCCGTTCACCACTTTCCATCCGAAATCGAGACGTTGCATGTTTAGTAGCGTAACTCAACAGCTGGCTTTGACTTGCAAGAGCAGGGAAATGATAATTCACCTGTATGGGAATCGCAACCGTAGTAGTATTTACAGTCAGGCCGATAGCGCGTCGATAGCCTCAAAGAGTTTATAAATACAAACACTACCTATTAATAATTGGACTCACTATGTACATACATATGTACATGCGTATGTCGTTAGTATAAATATATTTTTATTTTTTGCTATCTCCGAGGTGCTTAGTTACCAATTACCATATACTCCCAGCTAGTAATAATGAGCTTGAGTGTGAACGTCTTCGCAGTGCTGTCGTAAAAGCGGAGGTCTCGTTCAGTGGAACTGGTGACGATGATGTTGACGTCCGGCAAGCACACCGCGTCGGTCACCCACGTCGTTCGTACTTTAAGGTGGGCTGGAAAATAAAACTATTAAAACGTGCTTAAATTGGATGTATGATAGAGAACGAAGAGGCGAGTCGGCCGTCCGAAGACGGCTTACGCAAATAATTATTTCATTCCACTTTTTTGATAATTGCTTAAGAATTATTAATATTTCCGTCCCGAAGTAAAAATTATAACTATTCGTATGATTGTAAAAGCGACCGATTTGGGTTCAATTCCCACACGGGGGACGGAAATATTTAATATATTAATTATTATGTTTATCAGATAAACAGGCAAAACGCGGCGTTCAGTTTTGCTAGTTAACACGCAATGCCCCAAGAAATTGACAGAAAGTAAGTGCGTTAGCGGTAGTGTCTGAATGGAGAACGATGTGTCTTAAGACTAGCTACCAAGTGCCTAATATATGATAATATTATAATCCTTTTATGCCGTGTGATCCCGGCTTAGAATAGGATCATCCTGGTACTGGTGGTGTCGTAAGAGGCGACTAAAGTACGTGTGGTAGAGTCAGGTCGCCAGCAATGGCAACACGCATGGGCAGACTCGACCGGATCAATACCACCCCCGGCATTTGAAACCGGCGGTAAGTAGTGGCTTTATGCCACTGCGTTTCGCATCAGGTAATGCCGGGCTCCGGAGCCCAACCCCCACCCCTCCCTGGAATATGATAGCGGCACTTAAAGACAAACTACCCCAGGAGGGTAACAGCTCCTCCGATGCTGGAGAATCGCTCCCTGAGTCTCCAAACTCAGGCCGTCCTTCGAATTCTGGGGAGGGCACAGTTCCGCGCTATGGACAGGGCAAACGAGACGTACGCTCCACGGCAACCCCTTCTACGCTTAACGTAGACTTTTGCAATATCAGGGGTCTACATTCCAACCTGAATGCCGTCCACCACCATTTCGAGACGGCACGACCGGCCTTGTTATTCCTGACGGAGACTCAAATTGCCCGACCGAGCGACACAGCCTATCTGAAATACCCCGGCTACAAAATATAACATAATTTTATGCCTCATGGCGGGGTCGCTGTGTTCGTAAGGGAGGACCTAAGTTTCCGTCGTCTTGCCCATTTTGAAGGTCCGGGACCTGTCTACCATCTGGCTTCGTGTTGACTCGGACGATCGTGCCCGAGTCTACGCATGCCTTTACAGGTCCCACAGTGGTAATGCAGAAACAGATCGGCTCATGGCGCACATTCAATCGGCTTTCGACGATATGCTCTCACAGATCCCCTCCGCTGAGGTCGTAATACTTGGCGATTTTAATGCGCACAATGCCAGTTAGTTGGCTTGGATCACGCACCACCGACCACGCGGGGAGGGCTGCATTTGACCTTGCTATGGCGAACGGATTGTCCCAATTGGTTGAGTCGCCAACGCGACTCCCGGACGTGGACAACCACAATGCCTCTTTATTGAACCTTCTGCTGACTTCACATCCGGAACAGTACCAGGTTGTCGTCGATGCCCCTTTGGGGTCTTCTGACCACTGCCTGGTACGGAGTGTCGTGCCCATTAAGCGCGGCAGCTGCAGATCACCCGCAACTCGTCGCGTCTGGCACTACAAGTCAGCAGATTGGGATGGGATGCGTACATTTTACTCATCTTATCCCTGGGGGCCGGTTTGCTTCTCTTCTGATGATCCTAGTACCTGTGCCGCTGCTGTTGCCGACGTGGTTCTACAGGGCATGGAACTTTATATTCCTAGCACTGTAGTGCCAATCGGTGGCAAGTCACAGCCTTGGTTTGATACGTCTTGCAAGCTTGCTGCCTCTAGCAAACGCGAGGCATATCAAATCTGGGCTGAGGCACTGGTTACTAAGGATCCGGAGGTGAAAACCTCAAAAAGGAAGTATAACCGAGCCTCTAGGTTCTTTAAGCGGCAAATTGCCAGAGCAAGGTCCGAGCATATCGCCAAAATTGGCGAGAAGCTTGAGAGCTACCCGTCCGGAACTCATCAGTTCTGGGCGCTCTCAAAGGCGG
>JAAIXJ010000073.1:447646-467205 GCA_013403705.1 Heliconius hermathena
TCTGGAGGCATTGCGTGTTGAGTGGCAGAACTCAACGCCGCGCTTAACCTCGACACCAGAGCGAAGAAATGAAAATATAAATTTAAGTAAATATTTCATCTCCTCGAGTGGGGATCGAACCCACAACCAGTCGGTTTTACAATCACACCTCGTGCCGCTGCGCCATGACTGACCTCTATATATATAATAGTGCTTCAAAAATATATTTTTTTATCAACAGTCATATAACCAAGACGTTTCGAATGTCATTCTTTAGCCAGGAATATTACCAGCGCGATTGCTATTATAACATTCGCAGGCAAACTAATGCCTTGAGTTCATGCAAATGACGATAACATTTTTTTTAATGAACCGATTTTGATGAAACAAACTTTAATTGTTAAGTTGAGTTAAAACAAAGCAATTGGTGAATTTTTCAAGTAAATCGGTTCAGTATTTTCAGAGAAAAATGTGACTATGCGTATAGACAGACAGACAGACAAGAAATTAAAAAAAAAATCTTTTTGCTTTCTATTATTCTTTTTAAGTGTCCCTCTATCCATTTCAGTCAAAATTATTAAATGTACAGACAAAATATTTTTAGTGTCTTATTATATATAGAGAAGAGATAAAACACAATGCAACTAACGGCTAACAGAATAAGCACTCCTCAACATGGTCATGTCGAGCGACCACCAGCTGATCATCCCGTCGCGACTGGCCGCTATGTAGTTGCCCTGCATGGGGTCCGTGCACCGGTTCTAATGTGGAATTAATTCTTTTTTAAGTTTGTGAGCTGTGAAAATAATCAAACGATTGTATTTTTCTGTCTCAAAATTTTGTTACTGGATCAAAAAAAAAATACACTTTAAATATTTACTTAATTTATGTAGAGCATTGACCCCATGATCTGCAATTGATATAAGACAGAGCGTAACTCCTATATACCTATTATATAGTGTTTTTGTCAGCACCACTTTAAATGAAACCACAGTTTTAGCTACTCCATAAAATCCTAATACAATTAAAACAAAAGAGATTTTTTCTATTTTTCGCTGCAGAGATTTTTCCTATTTTTTCTTAGCTGCCAAATTTCATAATTTTAGATTAACCAAAAGTACACTATTAATGTTGATTCCCTTTATAGTGTCAAAATACGCGTTTTTTGCGATATAAACGGCCATATCTTTTTTTTAAGTAAATGTAGAAATACAATTTTTAGGAAATCAAGGGACCGTAGAGCTGAGTATATGGTTTCAACTCATTATCTCCAAGCGTTCCTGAGATTAAGGCTCTTGACAGACAGACAGACGGACGGACAGATAATAGTCTTATAAGGGTTCCTTTTTTTCCTTACGGAACTTTAAAAATAAAACATCAGCAACATAATATATTTATAATGTACAGATAACTCAACAAGCCTTATCAACATCTGGACAAAAGCATATCCTGGAGATGGGATGACGATGCTGCGACCTCATCACAGTGGGTAAGCCCATGATGGGTAGTTGGAGGGAGGCGCGCTGGTTGTCGGGATCGTTGCTGAAGTAGCCCAGTATTAAATGTGATACCAGTTCATCCCAGTCTATCTCACCAGTCCTAGATGTGTTAATCTATAGAATTAATTATACTATTATATTATTTTTATGTTATATAAGTCAAATAAATTTATTTAGCAAAAATAACATTTATAATTTTTCTATTCATAATTTTGATTTAAAGAAGGTTAGATTCCTTGTTAAGAAATTTTTCACTGTTCTAACAGAACAGTTAAGAGACATATGGTTTATATATTACTGTTCTTGTATACTTGTTATTTATTTATACTTGAACTAGCGAAATGCTTATCCACGTAAATCTAAAACAATTTAAATTCATAGCAAGTACCTTCATAAACAGTATATTAAATTCTTCATCGTCGTACTCTACATTAAGCAACGTTCTCAATACGTTCCTAAACTCAGTTGGTAGCAGTTTGTTCCTGTAGGCCGCTTGGAAAGCCTCTTTTATTTTTACCATTTCACTCATTGAACACCTCTCGTGAAGAGGAGCATTTCGAGAGCGCAAACGGGAGAGCACAGTAGTACTGCCTTCCGTTCTTGAAGACACGGACATAAACGACTTCACATCACTTTTAGCCATTTTGTATTAAATTATATTTACAAATAATATTTCATATAATTGATGTTAGCACAGAATTGTATACAATAGCCATTTAACAAATAAATTTATTTGAAAGCAATGTCTTTTTTTATTTAAAATAATCTGCCAGTGTCACGTATAGTAGAAAAAACACGAATGATATGAAGCAGTGAAAAAAGCAATGTCTTTCGCAAAAATTGTTAAATTCATCAAATATGTCATTATTTTAAAAAAATACATATATCATTACAGATCGCACAAGCCCAATTCTGAAAAAGGTAATTTTAAAAAGTTATTGTTCGGTACGAAATTGGCCTTATAATCTATGTTTATAAAAAAATCGTAACGGGTCGGTGTCTATACTTGAAAGATATTTGAAAAAAAATGTTAAAAGAAAATAATATAGCTAATCTCAGAATTGGCTTAACCGATTTAAATGCGGTTTTCACTATTGAATTTTGTCAAGTTTCCGTTAACATACAGAGTTTTTTTTATTATATAATTGGTTCATAAATTAAATCACTTTAAAGCACTTAATTCGACAAATTTGATTTGATTTGATTTGATGGTAAAAATATCGAGATTTCAAGAAATTTACGCGGGAACATCTGCGCTTGCCGCGCACGCGTACTTACCGTCTACCTAAATACCGTATAGCTAAATACTTTTCTTTAAATACAACAAATTTTGCGAACAAAATCAAATAAATTACCAAAAAACTTAAATATCATTAAGTAATTTAAGTTTTCAAAGGCCGTCGTGGCGCAGTGGCTGAAGCGAGTGGCTTTAAACACGACAAATCGTACATGGGTTCAGTTTCCACTCGGGGAAATGAATTATAATTTATTAATATTTTATATATAACACTAGATTCCCTCTGTATCCTCTGTTATATGCGGAATATTACTGTTTACCTATATCTATGCATCTATACATATAAATAAAGTTAAGAGGTCTGTCTTTGATATCAACATAACTGTGTTTTGTCAAGTGAATATATTTATTTACACGATACCACAACACAAAAAAACTATCTCTCTGTTTATCTGGGCTAACCTCCGGACCAGCTAAACCGATTATTATGGGACTAACACTAAAATATAGAGGGGGTTGTGTAGCAGAATAAAGGATATTTTAATACAATAAGAAAGTTATATCAATTTAAAGTATGATGTTCTACAAAATTGTTACTTTGTAAAAGAGTTATTTTATACAACTGTTATACAGAATTGGCCAAATTGTTTATTGTTTAACAACAATAGTTGATAAATTATTATTTGTATTAAGATAGAAAAAACTCGAGATTATATGATTATAAAATAGACTGAGATTTCAAGACTTAGGATTCTCCACTGAAAGTTGACTCCATGCTCAAAATTTCTCAATAATAGATAAAGATTTGTAGAGCAACATGTAATCTATGTTTTAACCTGGAATCGTTCCGGAATCAGAAGTTATCTGGGAAAAACTAAGCTTGCAGTGTGCGCGCTGTTACGGTTTACATAGACAGGTGTGAATGTTAAATGTTTAGTTAAACATGTTTCTATTAAATATGACAATCAAAACAATGTATAACCAAACTAATAGAAATAATCCATTTTTAGAATTTTGTATTTCAAAAGGAGAAAAACGGATCCCTTATAGGATCTTTTTTTTTGTCCGTCTGTCAAGACCGTTTTACTTGAGATCACAATAATACAAGTTTTATTGTTGTGTAAACCATGTACCAAGAGTCTCTAGGTGATTACGAACTACGCTATGTGACGACGCTATGTGATATAAATCAGAATGAATATAACTGTAAATACACAAATAACATATGAGTAACATTGATTTATTTATAAGCAATTTGACAAACAAAGAGTTATAACTTTTTTTAATTCTCGATCTAAATCAATTAATAAACACTCGAACAAACTCTAACATCAATTAATATTTTTTAGATTTATTTTTCAGACTATTCCGAATTGTTTATTAGGTTTACTTGTAATCTGCATACAAACAGATTTTGACAGATGTTTCACAGCTCGCCGATTAGCACGATTAAGACTTTCCTCTATAAGGAAGCTTTCAGAACCGTCCAAATAATACAGCTAGACGTGATTGCTTCTTTTGACAACTTGTTAATATACTTAAGTATCGATAATTGTTCATGAACCCCCTGCGTAGCTTTCCCTCTAGATTAGACAAAGAGAATGAGTAATGTTAATAGGTATGTTATAATGCGTTACAGTAAAGTTCTTATATATACAAATACACTAGTTTTTGTTTCATTATAAACAACCAAGTAGTTATGATTTTACAAGCGTTTGAAGTTTGCAAAAATTTCGAGTGTCGACGTCACTTTCCAACACTGTTTAGTTTGTTTGTTACTTGCTTGTGTTAAGAGTGTTTATCCAATTTACTAAAATGGGTGAGGGATACGAAAAAGGGCAATCGGATAACCTATCTCTAATAGATGAATTTATGGTTGCCGATTATTTATCGAATAATAGTGATTTCGCTGCCGCAGAAATGCGAGGTGTAAAAATACAATGGTAGGTTTTGTTGTCTACCAAGTAATATTACGAGTATGTCTATTTAAGGTATATAGAATAACTATCCTATATTATTTTATTTAAAATTACTTATTTAAAACTGTAATGTAACCTAACCTAACTAGTTTCATATTGTAGGTAACGCTATTTGCTTTAAAAATTTGACTAAAAAAACCTAACCCAGCGCGTGCAGACAAAACACAAAATTTCGCAAAATTTTACGCAACATAGCTTAGCTGGTTGTGGGTTCGATCCCCATTCGAAGAAATGAAATATTTATTTACATTTATATTTTCATTTCTTCGCTCTGGTGTCGAGCGCTTGAGTTCTGCTACTCAATACGCAGTGCCCAAGAATTCGGCGGAAAGGCTTAAGCTATACTTACGTCAAAATGGCCTTCGGTGGTTCTAAATAAATTTTCCGGCGCATTGTTGGTTGTATTTGTGTATTTTTCAAATTTACAAAAAGTTAAGTTTTTCTTTGTACATTTACAATTTACAATTATGTGAGACTGACACTTGTACTAAGCTCTAGGCCTGTGTTACTAGCCGCCAGGTTCTCACTTACGGTAGGGGGTTAAAATATAGATGTGCACGCATAGTTAAAACTTTCTTTTCACTTTTACAAGGTCAAATAGTAAAGATCGTTTTTTTCCACCCAAAATCTTTTAACATATTATATAATAATAAATTGAGAAATAAAAGTTTATTAAGTGAATTTTCAAAAAGTTATGAATTATAGCTATATTTATACATTTGTTGAGCAACGCTACTTTTATTACAACTTTTCAACATGAAAGTATTAAAAGAAACACTTACCTCCATGAATGAGATGTTTAATACGAGGATGAATGAATTCCAGCTAGAGTTGAACAAGTCTTCTTCACCTTTAACAACAACTTCTTTGGAGGCCGACTTTGACAACTTTAAAACTTTCACTCTCTCGGCATTAAATAGCTTGTAGAGACAGGTTTAACTCATCAGTAGCAAAATGGATCGTCAAGTGATGCATAGGCGTAGAAAGACGTTGCTGTTTCACGGAGTTGCAGAGGAGAAATCGGAAGATGTTTTAGCAAGAATTTGACTTTTCCACTTCTAATATAAAGTCATCGGATAGGCTGGGACGTCCATCTACGAAATCTTGTCCCATCGTCGTAAAGTTTTCAAATGTTACCACTCGAAACAAAGTTTGGTTTGCAAAAATAAATAAATTGAAAGGGACTGGTATTACGCAGTCGGAATTTCTAACGAAACCTCGCCACACAGCTTTCCTTGAGGCGAGGCAGCACTTTGGTATTAGTAAGTGCTGGACGAAAGATGGTTATATCCATGTAATAACTTCCGACGGCACCAGGCATCGAATCGAGCATTCATCTGAACTGGAGAATTTAAAGAGTTCCAAATCACCGCAAAACACTGTTTTGATTAATAAAACTGCACAAAAAGTAACAGGTATACGTCTGAAAAGGACTTTTAAAGAAATAACTTTGTATTCGTTTACATTCTGTATGTGAACTGCAAATATAACTTGTTATATTTTTTTTCCTACTACCCACATGTTATTTTTGTACTGTATAAAAATCTTAATCTGTAACACTATACTACAGCTTAAAATTAATTTAGACGTGAGGGTTTTTGCGTTCTTGTTTTTTATTATTATTTATTGTTATTATTATTAGTTTTCAGAGTATTCCTACATTTACAGTTCACATAAATGCTCAGAGTACTCCAGCTCTTTATCCTGATCTTCTGTCTTCTTTTGATGATATTAACGTCCACGCCATATTGGTATCCGAGTCGTGGTTCAAGCCTTGTTTGCTGTCGGTAGCTTATACACTGCCGGGATTTCATCTGATTCGAAATGATCAGAGTAGCCGGACTGGTGGTGGAGTGCCTGTTTATCTTAGTGCTCAAATATCATTTAGAATTTACCACAAGAATTGGCAAGTATGTGCCAATAGCTGAAGATTTGATAGAACCAGACCTTTATGAATGGAGAAGGTAAGATTTTAGTTTTCTCAATGTTTAGTGTTAGGAGATGATCGTAAAGCTATTATTTGATATTGTTGATGCCCTCTTGAACATGATCAAAGACTTCAACCCATGTGCTGGCCTTGAAGATAAGTGCAGTATCATCAGCAAACGTAATGATATTACCAATTACCATTGACCATAAGGAGCTGACACAAATCATTTATATAGATTATAAATTAGGTTAGTCCTAGTAGTAGTAGTTAGTATACTGCCTTGTGGAACTCCGTATGTAATAGAAAGACGTTGACTTATCTACTCGCCTGTTTTAACCATCTGTGAACGTTTGCTTAAATAAGATTTAAAAAGCTCCAGCGCTAGTCCTCTGATTCCCAAGTATTCTAGTTTAGTTAATAATGTCGGAATAGAGACAGCTTTTGCTAAGTCTAGAAAGACTGTGATACATTTTTTCTGGCCATCTAGGCCTGTTGCTATATAGTCAGTTAGAGAATGTACTGCATCTAAAGTCGATCTTTTTGTTCGAAATCCGAATTGATTAGTTGATAGAAGATTTGCCGATTCTAAAAAAATGAACTAATCTTATGGCCTAAGATCCCATTGCTTAAATCTGTAGGGATCAGTAATTCTAATGAAAGTTATATTTAAGAATGATACATAATAGTAGAATAGATTACACTAGGGTTGCCTAAAAGAATCCTGCCACAATCACCTTTAATTAATGTTTTTCGTAACTCGGTTTTGGAGAAAATTGCACTCATATGTTTTTTATGTGAATCGCACATCATTTGAAAGAAAATCGCATAAGGAATTGGAAAAACAATGGTTGCCAGCTCTCAGTCTGCCGCAAGTCCAGGGTTGCCTGGTTCAAACAGGTCACTTAATGTTAATATTTGCACTCATGTGTTTTTTTAATGAATTATATATCAAATGAAAGCTTTTTTTTCTCATCACTAAAACACATGGTTGCCTGGAAAATAACTGCCGCAACCAAAGGTTGCCATCATTTGAAATATTTTATTCCGATTCCGTTTGACTGAGAATAGACGATGTAATGGTTGGTTTGCCTTATGTTTTAAAGTAAAAAAATATATAATAGAGGGTCAGTTTTAAAATTAATGTTTGTTATAGCTGTTCGCCTATTAAATAGTTAGTGTGTCTTTATACCTTTTCATTACTTTGTTGGGTATCTTGTCTTGTCCCATTGAACAATCCGTTTTTAGGTTAAGTATAATATTATATGATTTTATTTAATTCAAATTCGTCAGTAGGAAACAGCATCAAAGACCCAGATACACTCTTGTTTTAAACAGCATTTGGACATGATTAATGCATAACTATGGACTTGGAAAATATTACCGCAATCAGGTCGATAAAACATGATATATTTGCAACTTACAGTTTTGAAGAGAACTTGACTTGACATACGATGCAATAGAAAATGTGAATTTATGACCTCATTAGTTTTTCAACCACATAATGTTAAAACCAATTAATAATTATATCATTATACGAAGTGTAATAAATAAGTAATATTTCTTTAAAATTAGACATAAAATTATCAATTTTATGATATTATATTTCAATTATTACATCTTAACTTTATTTTCGAGGCCAGTCGTGGCGCAGAGGCAAAAAGTGTAGCTGTAAAACCGACTGGTTGTGGGTTCGATCCCCACTCGAAGAGATGAAATATTTACTTAAATTTATATTTCCATTTCTTCACTCTGGTGTCGAGGTTAAGCGCGGCGTTGAGTTCTGCCACTCAACACGCAATGCCTCCAGAATTCGGCAGAAAGTGGGGAACGGAATGTCTTAACACCAGGTTCCCTCTGCCTACTCTGCTGTGTGCGAGATACAGCGTGAAGCAAATTTTTAATTTTTTTTTTATATTATTTTTAAATGATATTCTTATTACAACACGAAAGTATTGCAGATTAATAATTTAATAATTATGGAGTTCAAGCGGGCGAGACCGCGAGCGGGTCGTTAATAAAACAGTTTACTGAAATATTTTGAAAATGTGTTTATTTGGAGTTGAACGTGACCACAAATGTCAAATTGTCAACTGTCATTTATTAAATGTCACTTGTACGTCCTTACATAACCTACGAAAGGTGTCATTATTCAACAAAACAAAATGTTTTTAACACTGAAATTATTGGCGAACAGGCATCCTACGTTCATAGCACGTACGGTGTTCGTAAAAAATAACGACATAGACAGTGCTTGTAGAATAATTAACAGAATTCTTGGGAAAGAGGGCATCTTGGAGCAATACCGATTGACCAGATATTATGAAAAACCTTTCCAAGTAAAAATAATAATATCCACGAGTCAATGACTTGTTGAGTTAAAATAGCATTAAACTTTTTTTTTTATTATCTTCATAATAAACTTTCCTTTACAGACCAGGCGTCGGGTAAATCACGAAAAATGTAAAGCTATTTACAATGAAGACATGGAAAGAAAAATACAATTTGTCCTTC
This sequence comes from Heliconius hermathena, assembly GCA_013403705.1. Classification (NCBI taxonomy): domain Eukaryota; kingdom Metazoa; phylum Arthropoda; class Insecta; order Lepidoptera; family Nymphalidae; genus Heliconius; species Heliconius hermathena. The sequence goes on from JAAIXJ010000073.1 coordinate 456,782, forward strand.
GAAAAAATCGACACGAGCCCTTTCCTGGATGCCATTAGTACCTAAGTTAGAATCCATATACTTTATAATTATTATTGTAGTAAATAAAATTTTGAAAATGCAAATCAACATCATTTATTCTTATTTGAAATACATAAAATATTTACAAATATAGGTATTAATTATTGTCGTTAGGTAAAGTTTTATAAAATTTTAAGAAAGGTAATATTAAAGCGACTAGATGCACAGTTTGGCACAGAAGTGAGCCCGGGGGCCGAGCGTGGGGTCACATGTAGAGACAAGTGTCTCGTCTTCGGACATAGAAGTGGTAGCGGTAGCAGCGATGGCACGTTTTAATGCCACACCTGTAACTGAGGCCTCCTTGAGGTTTTCCTTTACAATATTTTAAGCCACAGGGATACCAGTTGACACATACCTGAAATTAAAATGTTTATTTTTGATCTCATGGCAATATGGCATACAGCATTGGACTGTAGAGGCAATGGTTGTTGGTTCAATTACAGCTCTGGGGAATGAATGAAGGAATTACGAGTATTTATAACTTATAACTGGTATTTTACCCCCATGACGTGAAGGTCCCAGAGCTTTGGGGCCAAAGATTAAGACAGAACTGATTATTTAAATGTAAAATTATTTGTTTACTTTAAGTTCATGTCTATTTAAATTAACAAATATTGTTTTTAAATAAGTTTTTACCAAAAATTTCATGCATTATTAAAAATTTCAACCTACTTCTAAGTGACATATACATTCTTTAGTAGGGTCAGTTTCTCCCATGCATACATTCACAACTGGTTTGCCATCAGCGGTGTCTGAAGACAGAACATGTGTCGGAAAAGGAGTCACTTCTGATGCATAGGATGATTGTTCTACACCTTTAAAGAAATATTTAATATAAAAATTTATTCAGATTTATAATTATCAATCAATGAACAAACATTTTCTCACTTAACAGCAAGTCTTCACTGGGGGGGGAAAAAATTATAATATTGAAAAAACAGATTCACCACCATTCTCTACTTTTTCCATTTTTGAAAACATTGCATATGAGTGGTGAATGACAGGGAAATGAAAATCGTTTAAATATAATCAGGATGTTGAATTCTACAACCATACATCTGTCCCAGGCTGTTGTGGCAGTCCACAACAGCCTGTAGGTTTAAATCATTGGTTCCCAAGCAGTGGTCCGTGGACCAGTAGTGGTCCGCACCAGCTAAAATATGGTCCACGAATGATTTAAGTAAGTACGAAAGTAAAACATAAAATATTTTGACATTTAAATTTAATATACTTTGAAATTTAATTTTAATATACTTTGACATTTAAATTTAATATAATTTGATTTTAATATTTACTTAAAATTTTAACACACCCCATCATACAAAATGTCAGATTTTTTTTTAAGCTTTTGACTTTGAAATTAAAATTTTTGTTTAATTATTAATTTATTTTTATTATACCTACAAAGTGGTCCCTGCTAACAAGAATTCTATAAAAGTGGTCCCTGATCAAGAAAAGATTGGGAACTCCTGCTTTAAATAGACATGTAGGTGTAAATGTTGTTTTTTAATTTTTTTTGGGGTGCATTTTGTTGTAAGCAAAATTTCTGGGGTGGGCACCTGACTATTCTGGAGTCGGCACAGACCACCCAGCTGCCCCCTTCCTACACCCATGTGTATACATAAAAATATAAAAAATTTAAATACAAAATTTTATAAGACATACCTGTCCTTGGTGCCCATCTGGTTAAGTCAGCAGATCTCAAATATACTTTATCATGTGCTACACCCATGTGTATACATAAAAATATAAAAAATCTAAATACAAAATTTTAGAAGACATACCTGGCCTTGGTGCCCATCTGGTTAAGTCAGCAGATCTCAAATATACTTTATCATGTGCTGGAGCACAATGCCGTGCTGCTGCTGATGATAATAAATGTAGAGTGCGGCCTGCCCATGCTGTTGTAGTAGTCTGACGCCAACCTTTATCTTCTTCAGCTACTCTTACTGTACCAGGGTTTTTCTAGAGAAAATATAGTAGTGTAAAAATTAATGAGGCTACCATGGCACAATGGGCCATTGGACAATATCTAATTGTTGGTTCAATTTCTTCTCAGAGAAATAAATAATGTTCAGTGGCTTAGTTTGGTAGAACAAAATACCATATCGAGTGCTACCACTCAACTTGCAATGTCTTCAATTATAAAGTGAATGAAAAAAGGGTCTTGACAATAGAAATTCTTTGTCTAATCTTGCTGTATGTCAGATACATGAAGATAAAAAAAATCTTATTTTTTTATATGAAGCATACTTAAAATGATTAAATTAGTGCTACTTTTACTTTTTGACCACAACATACCTGTCTAAGTTTGGCCATAGCATCAGGGGCTATAAAGTCAGCTTGAGCTGCATGAGTCAAAAAACAAAGTATCTGATGGCCAGTCTGACCCAGCTCTTCTTCTCCAGGTATGACAATTTTCATTGCTTCTACTTCCTGTAATAATTTGATATAAATGAAACAGTATAAGATAGTATAACATAATATAATATAAATATTGTTTTATTATGTCATATTTTATGACTTTCTTTATAAAATTGTATGTTAAAATATTTATTGAAATGAAGCTGAGATAAATAATTAGGAAGTACACTTACATTAGTGAAATCGACTAATTGTGACACGTAAACGCCGTCCAATCGTAAGAATTCAAGGGTCACCGTGTCTTCGGACACATTAGCAATAATATTCTCTTGCATAACATCGCCACCCTTAATAAATAAAAAAAAATATAAGTGGCAGTAGTCTCTTTTAGTAAACATATCACAACATAAATATTTTCTCACCTGATTCTTAACGTTTATAAGAAGTTGTAAATTTGTTGGTAGTGTAAATAAGTTTATGGTTAATATAACTTTTAATATACATTTTTCCATTGCTCCATGAAATCAATAAATATAAGGCCTGTACTTAATCAATTTCTAAATTCTATAGGTTCTATCTTGTCACCATAATACTATTTAGTATTTACTATTTTTGACTTTATGACTGACGTTCATGAAGTAGTTTCTTATTTTAATTTCCATATATAAATATAAACCTACAAAAGTTATACGTGGGGTCTTACACTAAAAACATTATTTATATCGATGAAATATAAAGCGCATAACATTTTTGTTTATTTTCCATATTTTACTTTTTACTTAAAATAAAAATCATTTTTAAAACTTATAAAGTATTTTACTAAATTATGTCTTTATAAACGCTCCTGGTGTCACAGACTAAAAATCATTTGAATTGTTTGGTCTCAAAATTTTTATTTTATTGATACGGTATATTATTCTTAAAATAGAACGTGAGGTACATCATTTATTCTATTCATTATTAATAATATTTATCCCTATAAAATATTTAAATTTATTTATTTTTATATTTTTAAACTTACTCTTAAACATAGTTATAGAATGCAATAAAAAATAGTGATAGACAAAGAGTGTGTTTTAATTTGGTACTAGTATATATTCCTTGTTAGTCATTAACTTTTAACAGAGGAATAATTTATTAATATATTTTTTATTTTGATTTGAATAAAGTGTAAGAAGTCAAACATATTATTTTAACAGAGTACCATTTTGTTAAGACTGACATTGATATTTAGATTTTGAGGTCATTTATATTGTACTGTTGCACGCAATTTTACTCGATTTTGTTAGCGCGAGCAACGAGTAGTGTATAATATATTTATATGTGCGATTATACACGACACTCGAACGTCACTCGAAACGGAAAGAAGGGCGATGTTAACACAGCGGACAGCGACATAGACAGCTGTCGTATCATTTTCAGCTGATTTTTGTGTACGCTGCGGGCGCCAACAATAACTCCCCGCGCTCTCGGCACATTCTCTAACAAAAGTGTCTTTATATAAACCGAATATAAATAAAGTCAAGAGACAGAGTTGTGTGGGAAAAAACACGTAACCGTTAAGCGACGAACAAAGGTTCGATGGTTCATTGAGCGCGGGCGGCGGCGGGCGTGACGTCACGCCGCGACTCGGCCGATGCGGCGGGGCTGGTGACGGGGGCAGCGCAGCGGGCCAGCCTGGCCTCCAGTGACTCGGGGGACGAGGGCCAACGGCCGCCGCGCAAGCGGACGCGCAGGCTGTCGCCGGAGCCGACCATGCACCAGCCGCCAGCCAACGGGGCGCACCTCAACGGTGACGCCCGCAACGGCGACTTGGCCCCCGGCCTCCGCATGGGGCAGACCGACCAGGAGATAGTCCGACTCATCGGGCAGCATTTGCTCTCCATTGGACTCGAGTGAGTACATATTTATTAATATTCCTTTGTTTGTTTAAAAATCTATTGTTTATAAATAGTAGCTGTATTTTTGTACAGTATCATTTAATCAAATTGATTTTGTTTACCTTTATGCTCTATAAATTTCATACATAGACATACATTACAATTAATTAATATAAAAAAACATTTATGTTGGTTGATGATATGCTTAGTATATTTTATTTATGTTGTATCTATAATAATGAAGAATATAATTATAAATTTATAAAATATAATTGTTTATTGATGATGACACAACATAATATTGTGTGAAGCAATTGAACATGTAACTGCATTTTTTTATAGTTTCTTTATCTGTTGTGTGGTATGAGATTCAACAAAAAATTAATTAATGCTATTTATTTTTCAGTTGTAATATCTATTTCTTAATGAAATAACAAATATAAATTACCATATACAGAGAGTGTGTGTTCAGCCACATAAGAATCTTCAGAAAAAAAAAGCTTTTTATAAATGAAATAGTATTATACTTTAAAGATCTTAAGTCATAATTAATTCAGATTGAAATAATGAACTAAGATTATAGTATAGGTATGTATATAAAGCGGTTAATTGCCTGACAGTATCATGTAACATGAGGTAGATGAAGATTAAGTATGGCTTTGGATCTCTATTCTAAATAGCCAATTTTTAAGTGACATGATATAAAAAAAGGAAAGTTCGAAGCTGTTGCTATTTAATTTTTTTTAAATTTGTGTTTTGTAATTCTTGCTCAAAAATATTTTTTATTTGAGTATGTCATTTTCTTTGCTTTGTATATTATCCTACAAAGCAGGGGAGACCGTGTGAATGTAGTGTATTCATACACTCCATTCTCTACTTTCCACTAGATATCAAACCATTGCATGTGGTCTTGTTAAAGCTGGAGACAGGAATTATTCATCCTCACTTCTCCAAGTGAGGATCAAATTCAGTGCTATCGCGCTTACAGTTAGGCTCTGACTTACTGCACCACATTGGCTTCTAAATTAATAGATTGAGTTTTTTCTATTTTTCAAAATTCTATAGTACTTATTTTCATTTTTTAAAAGTTTTTTTATTACTATTTAAAGTAATTTAATATGTCTATATATTCTCATTGCTTTATACAATCACTAAATCATACTATTGAAGTTAAAAAGCAGAACCATTTCATATTCATAATGTTTACTTGAAGACATTTTGTTATTATCACACTGCATTTCTTTACACAGTTTATAGAACAGTGTTCTAGATATAATAATAGATATGAATGGGTGCATTACAAGAGAAAGGTACAAAAGCATTTATTTTGAATAAAAATCATTCACCATTCTAAATCACACAGATTTATCTCGACTGTTAATCCTAATAAACTATTGGACTTGTTTATTTTCTTTTTAGTTTTATGCAGTTGGGGTTTTTGTTTTTACAAATATTTTTTTTTATTTTTTACTTTTTTGTTAGAATTCATTATGGTAATCATATTCATGATATACCTTTTTGAAATCCTCTTAGTAAGCTCTTGAATTTGAGACCCATATTGTGGTATTCGAAACGGATTTTTTTTTTTCACTAAGTCCAATGGCCTCCCACAGCCGCCATGATTGTTTTTATTTAACGTCACCTATCTAAGAACACTTGGGCTGCTAATACGAATCTAATGATACCTCAATTATATAAATCCGTTCAGCGGTTCTGGAGATATGAGGTAATAAAGAATAATACATATATACAAGATACGCGCGAAAAACATAACCCTTCCTTAGCAGTCGGGAAAAAGATGAGGTGTTGATTTCCGCTATTTATAATTATCATGTGAATTATATTTTTTTGTGTAAAATGAATGTTTGTAGATGTTCTCTTTCAATGATCCCAATAAATGGTAGCATATTCATGAAGTTGCGACATCAGAGTAACAAAAATATCCTAAACAAGTCGTTTGGGCGTCTTGCGATGTGTCAACAATCGGTGCAACGCACGTCTGCGTCTTGCGTCGGTTATTGCTCCTGCGGGCGACCCGACGTTCGCGCCCCTGCTCGTTTTATACACCTGTATAACGTATATTTTACAGACTTTTTCTAAACTAAAACGTTTTACAAAAATAGCCCTCAAGTGCGAGAGATTTCTTTGATGTCTTCTCAAACGATCTTCAAATTAGGCTGTGTTTAAGTATCTATATTATAGTAGGGCCGCTGCAGCCTCTCAATCACATAAAATAATATATATTTTCAGTCATTACTCCCGACTGAAAATGTAGTTAATGCTATTATTCGAAGGTAAAAAAGGCAGCTCGCCGTACCTTGGTGAACTATACGTCAGCTGATCACACGAACATGCAAAAAAATATTCAGTGATTTCTTCTCACTTGAAAATGTGTCGGATGATAGTTTGTAGGCTATTTTAAATTTATAAAAACGTCAGTTCGTTCCATGTTGGTGGAAAGATTGTCAGATAAAGGAGCCCCGATAGTATATTTAAATACGTCACCTGACGGGTTTTCCACCAACATAGAACCTGGTGACGATTTTGTTTATTTAAAATAGTATTTAAACTATCATCTGACACCTTTTTCAGCGGCAGCTGATGTGATCCCAATAACATAAAAAAATAGCATCAGCAAAAAAAATACTAAATAAATAATAGGCTTGAAGGACGCCGTGCAGAACGATGGACAGACGATTTATAGAAGGTGGCTAGCATCGGATGGATGCGAGAGGCCCAAGACTGGGATAGTTGACGCTCGATGAGAGAGGCCTGCGTTCAGCAGTGGACGGCGACAGGCTGAGGGAAAACAATACAATTTAACAATTTTTATTTGTTTAAGTTCATACGAGTGAAAATACCATCTGTCTGTACATATATGTATATATAGAAAAATAACTCTATACATATATACTGCAACCGAAACTGGGATAGTTGAACTAAAGGCGATTTTAATAAGATACCATCTAGTTAAAAAAATAATTAAATGTATCGGAGAGTTTCTTTCTATAGACACCTAGCATGAAGACTATTTTTTTGAATTCTGGATGAATTTACATACAGTTCTTCTAAGAAGAGATCAAAATAGTGTAATGTTGATTTGAGGCAAATTCGTTTCTTTTTCAAAGGCGATTTAAAATAGTATTATTTATTTATTACTAGCCGCTTGCGCACTGAGTGAAATATTTTATTTCCACTCGAGAAAATAAATTATTTATAATAAAAATTTCCTTTCCTTCGTTCTGGTGTCGAGACAAGGCGCGAAGTTGAGTTCCAGAGCCATTCTAGAGGCATTGATTGTTCTTTTTGTTTTATTTATTGAGTCAATTAAAACGAATTAAAATATGCTTGTAATGTTTCAATGTAAAATATATAATTACAATTCACGTGCAAGCACTTGTAAGGATACAATGAGGATAAACAAACTTAAAGTGTACAGTAAATATTTGCTTTAGTAGACGCTAGAATAAACAATTGTTATTGTATTTTTGAGGGTTCCGCACCTCAAAAGAATAAAACCTTCACTCACTTGTTGTTCGTCTGTCAAGATCATTTACCTCGAGACGGCGTGAAGGTATCATGCTGAAATTAATATTAAATATACAAGTCTACTTGACTCTTCCGGGCTCTAAGGACACACAGAAAAATCAAGCTTCTAAATTAACACCATCAAAAGATACGGGCATTTTATGCATCATTTCTACTCCATGTTGTATGCGGTTCGCCGCGTGATCTAAACCTACGGGGTACTTCTCGTGGATCTCAGTTATGAAATTTGGCAAGAAGTAAGAAACTGCAAGGTAAAATTTGAAAAATGGCTTTTTATTTTTATATTACAGGTAAAATCTATTACAAATTTTTAATTGTATTTCATACAAAATATATTTAAGTTGTACTTATAATAGTCGACAATCCTGACAAACTAACATTTATTTTTCACAAATAATAATTATTTTGTTTGAATAAACCAAATTATTTATTTTTTGAATGTTTATAGAAACGAATAATCATTCATTCGTTATTCGTGATACTTCTCCTTCAACTACTATCCTGAACTGATTGTTTTCTTATTTTTAAGTGTCTTTAGCATAATGTGGCTTTCTTTTTTAGATTTTGAAAACAAAAAAAAATCTAATGAACATAAAAAAATCTTATAAACTATCCTGCTTATAAGATTATTTAAGTAAAAAGTATGCTATTATATTTAATGTATTTTAAAAATTATATTTCCTTAATGAACTGCCTTTTCTTAAGACACTGATTAGATTAAGAGTCTATTACACTCGATTCTATGTTACAATCTAAATACAGGCCCATTATGGCCCATAAGTCCTTAGATATGAAAAAATAATTAAAACAAAATGAATTATATTACGAATTATATTTTTATTTATAAATAAAGCTTGAAAAACGGGAATTATTTTTTGAAAATAACGTCTTCGTAAATATAATCCGTTACGATCACGGCACTCTTGCAAAAACGTCTTAAATTGTCGATAACTGCGCGCCACGTCACTTCTGAAATGCTTGCCGTTTATTTCTCCGTAGATCAACATCTGCGTGCCGCTGTGTGATCAAATATAATACCCGATTTAAATATAGTATGTCTTTAGTAAATATCATTAGGTCAGGAAACACATCATACTCTATACAATTATTAAATATAGTTGCGAGATGAGGAGCAACAGCGTCCATTATATAAGTAATTTTTTTTTATGGAAAAAGACAAGACAAACGAGTGTACGGGTCACCTGATGGTAAGTGATCACCGCCGCCCACGACCCCGTGTGACGAAAACGAGTTGCGGATGTTCTGCAACTGTCGCGATTAATGGGCACGATGCTCTTTACCAGACAGTGGTCTGAAGACCCCAAAGGAGCATCATTGACGACGACCCGGTAATGTTCCGGATGTGAAGTCAACAGAATGAACAGAAAGATCCAATAAGGAGGCATTGTAATTGTCCACGTCCGAGAGTCGCGTAGGCGATTCTACCAATTGGGACATTCGCCATAGCATGGTCGAATGCAGCTCTCCCCGCGTGGTCAGTGGTGCGTGACCCAAGCCATTAACTACCATTGTGCGCATTGAAATCGCCAAGTATCACGATCTCAGCGGAGGGGATCTGTGAGAGCATATCGTCGATAGCCGACTGCATGTGCTCCATGAGCAGATCCCTTCCTGCATTACCACTGTGGGATCTGTAAGGGCATGCGTAGACTCGAACACGATCGTCCGAGTCAACACGGAGTCAGATAGTTAACAGGTCCCGACCTTTAAAATTGACAAGAAGACGGAAACTTAGTCCTCCTTTATGAACACAACGACCCCGGCATGAGGCATAAAGTTATGTGCTATTTTGTAGCCGGGGTAATAATTATATTATTATTTATGAAGTGAAGTGAACCTGGTTCAATTTAACCCCCAGAAGGCACAAGTTTGCGTGTGACTAAGAAAAACCATTGGTTGTGTCGCCAGTTTTCGAGAATACTCCTCGTAAAGTCGCGCCCAGTATCAACACATCAGGTCTTAGCGTTTCGAGTGACTGCCAACATGGCGATCATCTGGAAAGCAAGGCTAAGTTGGCCTCAGAGAATCATCGACAGAGAATATATGGGGCTCAGGTTCGGCCACATATGAAGTACTGTTCTCTTCTATGGGCTGGTTCACCTCAGTACCAGCTTGACCCATTTGATCACAGACAAAGTAGAGCCATTCGAATCTTTGGAGGCCCAATGATCTGTGAAAGGCTTGGGCTTTGTACGCTCGTTTGCCTTGACCATTTTCTCCTTAAAAATGGGGAACTACCGCGCGTTTTTATAAAAATTCGAAGACATACGGCGGCTCAGCGTCAGCGCTACGCTTTCTATTAAGAGAGCGGGGAAATAAAAACTCAGATGTAATAACTACAAAACAAAGAAAGTTTAATTGAAATCCGTCCGCTCAGAGGACGTGGGAGTAAAGACAGACAAACATTTAAAAAACTATATATTCTGTTACAATGTTTTCCTAAACATATTATTATTATTTTTTTAAATGGTTGATTAGCTTAGATATATAGATAAATATAAAGATAATAGATAAGATAATAGTAGGCTCTTAGTATCTACTATATATATA